>OZ005653.1:349915774-350260774 GCA_963930645.1 Salticus scenicus | reverse complement strand
ATAATGTTTATCACTGTGGTTTACAAAAGAAAAGAAATGCTTACACATAAAAGTTCTAAATTATAAATATTTACTGATTAAAATAAATATATCTTATAATGAAAATCATCTTTCATAATGTTCATTAAAAAACTTAATAAAAATTCACAAAATTTTCTAAAAATAATTTTTTTTCATTGTAGTCACATTTCGTATATTTTCAGAAAAATAAATAAATGAATAAATAAAATAAAATATCTGTATTAAAAAAACGCACAATATTTTTATTTACTGGAAAAACAAAAACTACTTCAATGCATTATTTCACACATCGTTTATGAGTTCAATACGCATATATTTAAACTAAATACATTTTATAAAATGTTAGAAGATCAAGTCTGTTTTTTTTACCTATAACCTAACATAAATTGGCCATTCATTTGAAATCATCGAACCCATTATTATTATTATTATTATTTTGCAATTCCATATTGCAAAATTATTGCCATATTGCAATTATTACTTTTCAAAAATTGATTGCATGTGTTGTTCGACTAGTGTTCTACGATCTGGTGTTTGTGGATTTGTTCGTTGTGCTCTAAATAAACAGGGAATTTGTCCGGTTGAAATTTGGCATGTAATGTCTGTCCACATATACAAATAAAATATTTTACTATGTTATTATCTGTTTTGACAATTTTTTATGTCTAAGTGATATTATTTTAGCATAAAGGAATTTATATCAGATATGAGATTTGTTGGAACTTTCTACATTTTTTGATAATTTTTCAGATATTTTGTTGTAGTAAAATTTATTTTACTTCTCATGCAAACTGTCAGAAAACGCGATGCAATTTTTTATTTAATTTTTCTTATTACTTTTTCCTGTATCTGAGCATTCTACTTTGAAATATTTTCTTAGTTTATATATTGAAAATATGGTACCTTGCATATGTTTTCATTTCACTTTTGGAGAAAATCATCGAGTTTATATTGAGAATATTGGAAAAATCGCACTATTTTTAAAATTTATGCATGGGTTGCGAAATTTTTACTCATTTCTTAATATCCGTTATATTCCATTTAGTATGTTTTGTGGAAGATCATAATAGCAGACTTACAATAGAAAAAATGGATATAGAGCACAAGAACTTTAATGACTTAAAAAAACCGCTTGCCACTAATCTTTTTTTCTTTTCACTTGAATTACATTTTAATTTTAAATAATTTTCTTTTAAAAATAATTTTCTAATAATCTTAACATGAATTAAACACAATCGATTATTAATTTTTCCGGCAAATTAAATATTTTGAACAAAGTTAACTTTTATGAAAGTTTTGGCGTAACACCAAATGAAATTTCGAAATACTGTTTTTATAAAAAATACGCTAGATTACTAATAAAAACTAATACTAGAAAATTATTTAAAATTAAAATGTATCTGAAAAATTATCAAAAAATGTAGAAAGTTCCAACAAATCTCATATCTGATATAAATTCCTTTATGCTAAAATAATATCACTTAGACATAAAAAATTGTCAAAACAGATAATAACATAGTAAAATATTTTATTTGTATATGTGGACAGACATTACATGCCAAATTTCAACCGGACAAATTCCCTGTTTATTTAGAGCACAACGAACAAATCCACAAACACCAGATCGTAGAACACTAGTCGAACAACACATGCAATCAATTTTTGAAAAGTAATAATTGCAATATGGCAATAATTTTGCAATATGGAATTGCAAAATAATAATAATAATAATAATGGGTTCGATGATTTCAAATGAATGGCCAATTTATGTTAGGTTATAGGTAAAAAAAACAGACTTGATCTTCTAACATTTTATAAAATGTATTTAGTTTAAATATATGCGTATTGAACTCATAAACGATGTGTGAAATAATGCATTGAAGTAGTTTTTGTTTTTCCAGTAAATAAAAATATTGTGCGTTTTTTTAATACAGATATTTAATTTTATTTATTCATTTATTTATTTTTCTGAAAATATACGAAATGTGACTACAATGAAAAAAAATTATTTTTAGAAAATTTTGTGAATTTTTATTAAGTTTTTTAATGAACATTATGAAAGATGATTTTCATTATAAGATATATTTATTTTAATCAGTAAATATTTATAATTTAGAACTTTTATGTGTAAGCATTTCTTTTCTTTTGTAAACCACAGTATTTATTTAAGTTAAAATCCAAAATGAGATGTTGTATGAGTACAAATATAAACAGAATGTGTTGTCTAAGTTAATAAAGAATGCATATATAATGTTCTGTTTGTTTAAAAAATGTACTGCCACTTTATTATTATTGATCGCTGAAAAATTAGATAAATGTTATTTAGTTAGATTCTTGCTCTAATAAAAAGGTATCAGTTATAACTCATATATATTTTTAATGAATCATTGTATATAAAACTATCGTAAATATAAAAACTATGTAAATATTTATTTTTAAACTATTTATCGTTTAAGAAAGTTAACACAATATATTTCCAGTTTATAAATGGTACTAAAACTTCATTATTTTTAAAAATGTATAATTATAAAGCTAATAATTTCAAACACTTTTATTATTATTTTAGCTATTAAAAAATAATTGTAAAAACTATGGGACATTTAAATTGTAACTTAATGCAAACATAGGTAAGAGTCATGGCTTAAATTGTTAACATGCTTTTGAATAAAAAGGATAGTATGAACTCGAATTGTCAACAAGAAGGTGATAAGATAATGAAAATATTTCATGTGTATGAATGAAGATTTGTGTTTTGAAGACTTTAGTGATATAGGTGGTCATTGTAAGATAATTCATTTTTATAAATGTCTATCAGAATTATGAAAACCTGTTATGTACGAGAAAATTTCGCAAATTATTATTTTCGAATATTGATGTAATTATGTGTAAATAATACAGGATGTCATACTTTTTTTTCCCAAAAAGAAATAAACTAATTAACTTATTGAAGATTCGGTGTCTGTTTCAGTAGATTTATATATTTAAGAAGTAATATGAAAATAATGGAAAGTTTTGTGAATATGATGAATTATATTGTAGTGTGATGAAAAAAGTATCATAATAATACAGTAATACCAAACATAAACATATAGTAATACCAAAACAATTTATTTAATAATAATGGTAATAAGGAAATCCCTTAGTTCAACACATGCCGAGTGGAATTCTGTTTTAGATTGGACTACAAATATTAATTTAGTCACTCAATGTAATTTTTCCGTGGGCAAATCTAGCAGAATGCATAAGTTAAATTTTATTTCCTTAAAATAGAACATTCAACATTTTACTTTAAAATATCTTTTAAAATATGACAGTATTAAACAGATTCCTTACTTAATCCAAATTATTAAATAATAATAACTCTTTTGAAAATTTGCGAGTAAGAAAATAAAGTTACATTAAGAAATAAATAAATAAATAGACTAAAAAGTTTTTCCACAAGATAAAATATAATTTTTTTTAACTGAAAAAGAACATTGCATAAAAAATCTCATTATATTGCTAGATAATGATAATAATAATTATAGTAATACAATTAAGTTTCATTAAATAGTAATAATAAGTAATTTTTGTTATATTTTTTCACTAAAAGAAAATAAAAGAATTTATAAACTAAAAAAAGAAAGATAATTTTTTTTTATTAAATTTTTTTTTAACTTAAAAATTAGTAATAAGAATAAAAAGAAAAAAAAATATCAAGTTAAAAAAATTCACAAAAAGAAAATATAAAATTCACAAACTGAAACAAAAGAAGAGATGTGTTTAAAAAATATTTTATTAAATCTAAAAACAGTTACATTAATAAAATTAAAATAACAAGTTTAAAAAATTCAGAAAAAGAAGATATAGAATTAACAAACTGAAACAAGAAGAGAAATATTTTTTAAAAAATATTTCATTAAACCTAAAAACAGTTACATTAATAGAAAAAAAAAAAGTTTAAAAATTTCAGAAAAAAGGAAATACAGAATTAACAAACTGGGAAGAAAAAAAAAAAAAAAAAAAAAAAATTGTTAACTCTTTTTTTAATTATTATTATTAAACTTAAAAAATGAATAACTGTTAAAAAAAATTTCGCATGTTTTAAAATTAAATATGATAGTATTTTTACTATTGTAAATAAAGTGTAAGAAAAGTAAATTTTTTAGAAAAGAAAAACTAAAACATTAGTTTTTTGAATTGTTTTTATAAATTTTCCAGAAAAAGAATTCAACTTTTTTTCTCAAAAATAAAAATAAAAATAAAATAAATAAAATAAAATAAATAAATAATAATAATAAATAAAATAAATAAAATATATATGTGTTTTGTAATTTCTAAAAACATAAAATAAATAAGGAACATGTGCAAAATCTTTTTTTGCATGTTTAAAAAATAAAATCTGATCGTATTATTGATAATGTAAATAAAATTTTAAGAAAATGGGATTGTTTTAATATTTTTCAAGAAAGAAATATCTCGAACAATATTTTCTAATTGTTTAAAAAAATGTTGACAAATATGAACAAATCACGAATATCTTATTAATATTTCGAGAAAATATCCCCTTGGACTATACTTTGAAGTTAAAAGCCATGTGGAGAAAACCTCTTCCCACCCCTATCTCATGATAACGGAAACGAAAAGAAGAAAGTTCAAGGTAACGGCATCGTAGCTTAATCGGTAGCGCGTTGGTCTCGCATGCTATAGATGGTGGGTTCAAATCCTCTACAGTGCAATATCGTTTTGTAAAAAAATCTAGCGAATTGAAATAGTCAGTTAAATAATTAATTAATAATCAATAAAATAATAAAATTTACTTATTAAAATTGATTAATGAACTACTCATTGAAAATTAATTACTAAATATACTACATTGTCCTCCTTTCGGTTGATGACGTCATTCTCTTTCATGTTCTAACAGGATTCTGTGTTGTCCCTTTAAGAAAACTCTCCCCACCGTCACATGTCTTGACAGATTGCCAACGGATAAAAAGAAACTCTACCCCCGTCATCTTTCACGATTAAGCAATCAACCAACCGTTACGTCACTTCCGGTTTCCTCTCCCCTCCTTTCCCCCCTCCTATGACGTCACTTCCGTCCCCCAAACGGCACGGCTTACTACTAACTATTATTGAACCATTGAACTTTTTATAAAATAAAAAACTCTTTTGTATTTACAATTTTGCTACTTTCTCGCCGACAGCAATCAACGCTTAATTATGCTGTAAAGGAGCCTCAAAACTATTTAAGAATATATCACTCAGGATACATTCTTAAATGTAAATATTCATTAGAAGTGCAAGAGAAAACTACAAATAGGAAGGTTTATAAAGAAACAGAATTGTTCAGGGTCTAGTCTACTCTTTCGTCAGTTCAGGCAAAAAGAATGTGATATTATTTTTAAGTACACGTTCTTTTGGACTACGATGACGAAGGGTCTCCAGTAATACCAATAATTATCAATACCAATAATTATCATCCGTTAATAATCACCCGAAATACTCATCTAGTGAGGGCATTTCACAAAATCCTTCAAATCTCAAACAAACAAAAAACAGATATCCGTAATTTTTTTGCTTTTAAACATAGCTAACACAAATACTAAAAATCAATTTTTGGAATTTAAGAAATTTAGTCCACAAGAGGAGGGGGAGGAAGCAAAACGCTGTCTGTATTATATCTTCTATATAATATAGATATTTCTTCTATAATAAAGATTTTAAAATCATTTATTTTAATTTTTAATTGTTGCCAAAGAAGTTTACGAGTTAATTTATTTTTCGACATATAATAAAATATATTTTCACGCGAATAATAATAATAATTAAATATATATATATATATATTAAATTTGCTCAGGCACATGACAAAATGACGTCATTATCAAAGTTAAATAATAATAAAATGAAAGCTAATTCAGATCTATATTAAAGAGTTTTATTTATTGATGATAATTATTGGTATTTTTTTTAAACTTTTGATGCTGAAGTAGATAAGACATTTTTCGCCAAAGAACTTTTTTTTTTTTTTTGTGACAGCCATCTTAAGCTATATATATCGGGCCTGCGAACAAAGAAATTCTTAGCTTTTGCTTTCTTTGTTACAGAAAAACATCCATATTTTAGCATATTTGCATTCTACCAGGCCCTTGACAACGTTAGAATGCAAATAATGCTTTTTTTCTCATTCCAATTTCCAATATTTATTTCGATTTTTCTTTAATTATTCTTTGATTTGATATGGGTAGTCTCAGCTTGTGATCCGAGGAATTGTTTTGATACTGAAGTTGAGTCATCTTTAAATTTCATAAAAACATTTTTGCACTGATTATATTAATGTATTTCTATATATATATATATATATATATATATATATAGTAAAAAGCAGGTAAGAGACTGCATTGGGACCAGAATCGACTGTGGCGTGCGGGAATACCTCTACATTATATTTTGACTGTTTCCAATGATTTTTATTTTTATTTTTTTACGATTTTTATTATTATTATTATTATTATTATTATTATTATTATTATTATTATTATTAATGATATAGTGTTTTGAGGATTCATTTCAATATATTGACCAGCGAAGGGGGCAAAGCCTGCTAGTCCTTATATAAATCTATATTATTATTACATGTAAGTTATTATGCATGCATACTCACACGCTATTGCACACTTTTTTCCAAGAAATGCCAGTCGCAAGCTTTCCCCTAAGAAACTGACAATAAAAGTTCTCTCTTTAATGTTAAAAAGAAAATTAAAGATCAAATCACAACCACAAAACGTTTCGTGAAAAGATATACAATAAATTAAGGCACACAATTTGCACGAGTGAAAGAGATAGATTTGAAAAGACGTCTGGGTTTAAAAGGAAAAACTTATTTTGGCTCGTTTTTAATCAAACCTGTTCGGAATTCAAAAGTTAAAAATAGCATTACGTTAAAAAGGAAACATTTTGAAGTGGACGATAAGAATTAGTTAGCAAGTATTTGACGTAGGTGGACACTGAAGTTCTCATAAATTTCATTAACTTCATTTTCTCATAAATTTCAAAGAATTTTTCAAAGCAAAACGAGGAACCCGTCACGTTTAGAGGAAGTTTTCACGATAATAAACAGAATCAGAAATATTCATGTTACAAAATCTCCCACCCCCGCCCCTCTCTGCGGGCCTTCTACGCGTGCAGGAGGCTTTTATTTATACAAAACTTTAGTCGTTATTATTGTAAATAAGAATGAACTTTCGCAGTAGACGGCCTGGTGGCTCGGCCTTCTGGAACACCAGATCTCGAATTCGAATCCGGTTCAGGCCTTTTGCGGTATTCTTCTATGTGTATAAAAATAGAAAGAAAGAAATTCTGCATTATTAATGTGAACTTATGGATCGTTAACTATACAGATTTCAAATTTGTCAAGTAAAGATCCAATACCAGGTTTCACACTGATTGAAATAAAATGATTTCCATAATGAAAATTTGGCAAAGTATTCGGCCATGTTATAAAATTTATTGATTTTGAACTTATTATTATATTAGCTTATTATTAAATTAATAATGTCCACTACCTGTATGGTATTCAAAAGCTAATTTCACTTGTTACTTTCTTCTATCTTCAATAGAAGAAAGTATTGGATTCGTAAAAATTTTCGATTTCGGGTTTTTGATGGATTTACACGTTTTGAGAGATGTAGAAAACGATTTTACCATTTTTAGAAAATGTCTGTCTGTCTGTCTGTCTGTCTGTCTGTGTGTGTGTGTGTGACAAAATTTTGTGGCAACTGTATCTCTGGAACCACTGCACAGAATTTCATACAAATTGGTATGTAGTTGCACCTTGACATAAATTAGTGCCTATCAACTTTTGGTAAAAATCGTCTTACAGGTTGCGTTGCCATCCCGCTTTTTCTAAATTTTTAACAGGGTGATATAGGGCAAAATTTTCAAGATGGGTATATTTCGAAAGGTCTCGTCAGTACCTTTAAAACGAATGGTTGAACTATAAATCTGTGATAATTTAAAACAAAGTTATCGATTTTTTTTTACTTTTTACGAAAAAAAACTTAGAAAAAAAAACTTTTTTTTTTTTTTTTTTCTCTCCCCTTAATTTTATCAAACTCTCACGGTTTCCGTGTTCTGACAAACTTAAACTAGTTTTTGCTTTTTTCCCCTAATTTTGTCAAAGTCCTACGGTTTCCGTGTCTTGACAAACTTTAGCATATTTTTGCATTTTTCCCCTAATTTTGTCAAAGTCCCACGGTTTCCGTGTTTTGACAAACTTTGACAAAATTTTGGGTAAAATGTGAAAATTATTCTAAGTTTGTCAAAACACGGAAACCGTGGGACTTTGACAAAATTGGGGGAAAAATGCAAAAATTTGTTTAAGTTTGTCAGAACACGGAAACCGTGGGAGTTTGATAGAATTAAGGGGAGAGGGAAAAAAAAAAGTGGGACTTTGACAAAATTTTGAGTAAAATGTGAAAATTTGTTGAAGTCCCACTTCTTTTTCCCCTCTCCCCTTAATTCTATCAAACTCCCACGGTTTCCGTGTTCTGAGAAACTTAAACTAATTTTTGCTTTTTTCCCCTAATTTTGTCAAAGTCCTACGGTTTCCGTGTTCTGACAAACTTAGAATAATTTTCACATTTTACCCAAAATTTTGTCATAGTCCCACTTTTTCTTTTCTTTTCTTTTTTTTTTTTTTTTAAATTATTGTTACTGAGTGAATTTGTATAGGAAAAGATAGAAGAAAGTCATGTGGTGGCCACAACATACTAGTTTGAAAATGGCCCCCACAATGCGAACCTGAAGGAAATATTAGGTTCTGTACAACTGACGAATTTTTCAAGTTAGCATGTTGAAAATCAATAGCGTTTTGGCCAAAATTTTAAAACTAGCCAACTTCTTCACGATCCTTTATGACCATGCTTTTATTAACTTCGATTCTTGTTTGTTTGTTTGTTTGTCCGGTACAACTCTTGCAATCTATTTTTAACTAACTTCCCTTCTAGCTAGACATTTGAAACTTTCACAGTAGCTCAGAATCCTTTGGAATTTTCGAATAGTTTTCTTTTAATTAATTAAAATATGAAAATAATAAGCTCCTAATAGCAATAAAAATAGCCATTAAAATATTAGCTATAATTTAATTGTTGCCAAAAAAAAAAAAAAAACGAGTTTATTTTCTTTTGACATAAGTACATTTAATTCAACGTGAACCTTAAAAAATTTTAAAAAGTTAAATGATGCATCTCACAAAAATGGACGGTTTAAAGATTTCATACGCATTCATAAAGTGCTAATGTAGTTAGCAATGATTACACAGAAAATTTAAATACATGGTTTATTAATAGTTTTTTATCTTGTCTTGTAATTATTTTTGAGACCCACAAATTAACTGAGTAACTTACAGAAGGAGTCGACATGGGTTTTATGGTTTCCTCAGGTCTGAAAACGTCGAAAAACAGAGGATGCAAAAATTTCACGAATACCAAAGTTTTTCATTATTTCATTCCAATCGGCTGTTAGGCTACCAAGAGTTTTAATTCAACCCACAGTGTCACCGTCAGAATTTTGGAACTCTACTCTAGCTGCGCTCAGTAGATTGCAAACCTGAGTGCCTATTACACAACGTGTTTCTAAAAACAACTCCTTACCCTCACGCATCATTCACCCTGTCAAACATATTCTTGCCACATTTGTCGTCGGATATTTTGAACAATTGGCATTCCTCTACGTCCTAGCAATCATCCTTTATCCTTTAGCTGTGCACATAAAGTGTTAAAGCAAAATCCTTCTTTAAAGTAAGCAAAATTATTTAAGAAAATCTCCTCGTTTTTCTCGCTTTGGAGTTGGATTTCATAATATTGTCAGAGTGATGAGGGTTGTCTCTTAATTGAATACCACATTTTTTATGAATCCATCTTCGTATGATTCAGTCGAGCAAAAGCGCTGCAAACCATTACTTAAGTTTACTATATTCAATAATCTGGTGCGTCACTCACACGATTTTCTCTTACCCTGAAATTTAATACTAGATTGTAGATTAGTAGTATAGAGTGTAGATATAGATTGTAGATTAAGGAGTAAGGTAACATCTTACTCCTTAGTATGTCCCTGTTATGTAAACTTATGTTATAACAATTCAAATTAGGCCTCCGAACAACTTTATTTGAAGAATAATTTTGTACCGCCCCGTTTCATTATTGTACCTACATTTATATAGAATTTAAATCTGTTATTAACTTCAAAAGTTCATTTGAAATTATCCAGACAACTTTCACACGCAACATTCCTTGAAGCTTATCAATCTTAACTTAACCAGACTTTCCTAGTAACAAACGTATTCACTTCAAAATACAGCATTTGAATCGCCTGAAATTATTTGTTTTTAATTTACTTTAAGAGACACAGACGAAGATCAAACGTTCAAATTTTGACTTCGGTAGTCAGGAAGCCTCAAAACTTGTAAATATACGAAAAACCAAGTGATTTACTTAAAAAACTACATTATTTACCCTAGGGCTATTAGGAATTCATTTCAATTCTTGAGCAGCTTTCCTGGACATGGTAAGATATCGCTTTAAAGCACAAAGCACTTTCACTGACAATAAAAAAGGTTGTTGTGGCTTAATTATTGTCAGCCTTGTATATCTTCTGAAGATTATGTACCACACCACAGGGTGCACATAAATATAATCCGATATTAATAACACACACGCACAACCTGAAATACACTTTCATCCATTTTCAAGCATTTTCGCACTTCTTTTCTCACTTCTTCACTTCGTTCACTTTCACTTTTTCACTTCTTCTTTCGCACTTCTTGCAGCCCTGTAAACGAACAACGATAGATTTCCCTACCCTATTCTACATGAAACATGTTTTTACGCATATAAAAAATATATATTCATTTGGTTTAGTGCAGTCTATAGATGTTAAACTGCAATTACCTGCCATTCCTCCCATAGACGTAATGTATTTGAATTCTCCTGGGTGTCCCTGTACACGAACCATTGGCTTCATCTCAACGAAAAGCTTAGTGTAGCATCCCTATATCATACACATTTAGAATACAGAGTTTGGACTTTCTACTATAATTTGTTTTTGAAATAGGCTGATAACAGACAGACACACAGACCAACCGCTAAAATAGGATTTTTGAATTCAGGGGACCTGAAAACGTGTCAATGTAACAAAAATTGAATTTCCAAAATTTGACCCCAAAACAATGTACCTTACGGGTAAGAGAAAGTAAAAAGTGGTATCCAATTAGAGGACCTTTCTTTCGGCTCTGAGCCATGTTATTTTCATTCCTATGCATACAATCAGTCGCAGCAACCATTGTGTTGTCCATAGGGCTGATATAAGCGATCCATTAAAACCTAGAACGAAGCCCTATTTTCCTACATAAATGCCTCCTTCGATCTTGTGCGGGAAAAAATAAACATATATCGAGGACTTTATGATAGGTTGCTGAAATTCTATACTTCCCGTTATAAGAGTGACGGAGCCCATTGAATGAGTGGGGAAATTTTTTCGGTAAAATTAAAGTTTTTTTGAATTACTGACATGGAGTACAGTGAAATTTTTTATCGCTTTTATAAAATTCTGTATCTTTTTAGATGGACGGCGATAAGGATAGAGCCTACTTACTTGAAATTTATTGGCAATTCATATTCAACTCAAATATAGAATTTCACACAAAATATTTTTATGCCTACGAAACATTTTTTTTTTTTTTTTTTTTTTTAAATTGGAGGAATAAAAGAAATTTAGCTAAGAATTTCTTTGTTGTATTTTTCAAAACAGTTTAGTCACTTCCAATGCATCTATTTTTACTTATTCTCTTATTCATAGAGAAAGTATTGTTTTGGGGTCCAATTTTATAAATCTAGTTTTTGTTATAGTGACACGTTTCGAGGTCTCCCGAATCCAAAAATCATGTTTTTAGCGGTTGGTCTGTGTGTGTGTTATCAGCCTATCTCAAGAACGAATAGTAGGAGAGAGTCCAAACTCGGTATTCTAAATGTGTATCGTATAGGGATGCTACACTAAGCCTTTTCGTTGAGATGAAGGAAAGGGTTCGTGTACAGGAACATCCAAGAGAAATCAAATACTTTACTTGTATTGGGAAATTGCAGGTTAGTAGAGTTTGACATCTATCGACTACAATCAATTAAATGAAACGAGTCTATATTTTTTTTTATGTTTCATGCAGAATATGTATGGCATCCGGTTCTTAAATGATTAAGATTCCGATTTTCAGTTCTAAATTCTTGTCCTGTGCATGAATAGACAGCCAGTATTTGTGAAGAGTGGAGTGCACAAAATACCACCCACTTTGAGATCCTGAGATGGCTGTCGGATGCGCTTTTACGACAGGTCTCCAACAGTTTCTATTGGATAAAGATCCGGCCAACGAAGTCAGATGGATGTTCATTGAGCCCATCTCGAACCATTCTGGATGGACATTCATGAAGTATCCGTCACCTTCCGAGTTACGAACGGAGTTTTTTTTTCTTCCTGTAAATGTAACATTACAGGTTGCACTTTATCTGCCTCCTTTACTTTTGTGTTTACCTTTAAGAAACACTTTTGTTGACCACCTGGGGACCCCTTCCCTATCAGAGGAAAATTCCCCCACCCCAACAATAAGTTTTGCATACTTAGCCAACTGCGAACACTTGTAGAAACTCGCAGGTTTTATATTCATGGATCAGTGTGTGTAGGATAGTATTTTCCAGTCCCAGCGAAAAGTTCACCCTTTTCACTTTGAAGAGAGTGTGCCAGCTAAGACGGAACCCTTTTTAAAGTGAAAATATTCCGTTTTCACAATTTTTATAATTTCATTTTATTTAAGAAAAATGTCCATCCAATAGACTCAAAATGGATGCTTCTATGAAATATTTTTCTTCGAAAGATATTTCTGTCATTAAAACGTTTTTTTTCTTTTTTTCACTCGAGTAGCAGACGAAAGTATTTTTAAGTTCTGAAACAGCGTTGTAGTTTTGTCCGTAAACCACTCGAAAGCTTTCTATGCATGAGCAGAAGCGGCTCAGAGTCAACAATGGAGACCTTTACGGGGAAAAAACTATCCGAAACTGATTGCGAGGGCTCACAGTAATGCGTGGGAGAAGGGGGTGGGGGAAGTTTGAGGAAGCAATTTTATGCTCAGGCCCATGAAATCGCTTTTTGATAGCGATACGAAACAGGTTTTGTTTGTTTTGACTGAGCTCGATATATATATCATTCATAAAAAGATGTTTCTACTCACTGCTATTTATTTTTAGGCGAATTTACTTTTTTATAGATATTTTTCAAATTAAAAAACTCCCCATTAAAAATAACCTCACAGGATGATTTCATTTCTGTAAAAGAGCCTCCGTATAGACGACGACACAATAACAAATAGGTACTTTTCCATGAGACGGCTGCCATCGGGTGATTGAGTGGGTTTCTTTCATGCTTCCCGAGCTAAACCACCCACCATACGATAATTATTTCAAGTAGACGTCCAAAATATCTAGACGAACTAGAGACAGCCCTAAAAAAATAATTGAAATAATGATCGTATTGATCTTGTTCAGTTGTCTAAACGAGCAATACTTGTTTATATATTCCTAATTCCTATTCCTCTAAAACGGCTCTAACGATTTTTACGCCACACAGGCTAATATGGAAACGATCTTGCTTTCGATTTGAGCAAAAATTGTCTTCGCTGTTTAAATGAACGTCTGTCTGTCTTTCAGAACAATGACTTCCTTAAATGGACTCGAAAAATCACAGTTTCTTATGGAAGCAGGTTCTCTATGGGAAATGGAGTCTTTAAAATACTTCTTTATACTTTGTAGAAGGAAGTTTCGTCATTTTTATTGTTGAAAGAGATTGTTAAGAAAACTTTAGTTATTAAAATTGTAAAAGAAAATTATTTAATTAAAGCTAACTATTTTAAAATTATAACTACACTCTATATTTAAAAACGCACCAAGAAGGAGTTATTCGAAAGGGACAAAAATTGGTAGATGTGATGTACATCGCACTTCTGACTGTTATGTACAGTCGGTAACAAAAGTGTCCGAACACTAGCAAAAATTCCTATGTAAAAAAAATACACTTCGTACGGTTTTGTTAAATGAATCCTTATCGAATCCTGTTCTTAGTCAGGCAAAGGGTGATAAAGAAAAGGGATTATTAATATATATATATATATATTTGGAGAAAACTTTGCTTACTGCAATTTAAGAAAATGTTTGTTTGAATGGACAAATTCTGAAGTGAATTGAGTTCCTTACTTAAGGAAATAAAATAAAACGCAAATAGATGTCAGCGTAGTGAAAAAAAAAAAAAAAAAAAAAAAAAAAAACAATAATATGAATCTTCAATCAAATATTTAAAATTTTTGAAGAGTAAGGTTGAAATTATATATATATTATATCATGGTTTTTTCCACTTCATAAATTTATAAAAAAAATTGGTGTTTGAGGTTTAATAGTATGTTTATTTCTTTCGTGGTTTTTATCACTTCATAAGTTTCTTCCTCTCTTGGTTTTTTTTCAATTTCATAAGTTTATTTCTCTCTTGATTTTTTCCACGTATTATTTGAAATTATTTTCAAGTCTTTTAGCTGACCTCAGGCATTGCATGCTGTAAATATTAAGCAGTTTGCATACAGCATGACAGAAAGGCCACCTAATTTGCATACAACATTCATTCAATGCCCTTGAAAAAGTAATGAATTTGTATGTTTCAATATCAAGTTGCTCATTTCTTTCTTTTCCTCAACTTTATTCATTGTTTATAGTTCTTCATCTGATACTTGGTTTCATATAATGCAATGTTTGAAAATGTTTTCAATATATATACATATGTACGATTGATTCCATTTGGATGCATGTTTCATCTAGATGACAGGAAAACAATATCTATGCTTCTGTGATTTATAAATAAAATGCACGAAATTGGGTATGTGAGAGGGCTATTATGAAAGATTATGTAGATTCAATTTGGGTACATATCGAACGGTTGCTGTTATTCACTTTCTGTGATTTTTCAGATGGCAATACCTCAGCATCTGTTGGTTAAAATGGCAAAACACGTATGTAAAATCTTTATCGTTAAAATCTATGCTGATTCAATATTTAGGCACGTAAACCGGTAGGTGGCATTGTTTTATAGAATGACATAGAAGAGAGTTTTAGGATGACCCTTTTAATTTGTTTCAAAAATCTTTTTTGCATGTCTTTCTGTCTGTTTGCTACTAACTAAAAATATAAGTGAAGCCTATATCACTTTGACGACTTTCAGAAGAAAATTCTTGGCAGTATTTTCTCTTTTAAGAGGATCCTCATATTGTTCACCTCATTATTTACTAAAACACATAATTTTTGTTATTTATTGACAAACACACTCTCTCTTTAAAACACACACACACGCAAAAAAAAAAAATTCTTTAAATAAAAATAAAGTTAGAATCGCTCATACTTAGGCAATGAGGAATATTTGTTTAAGCAGCCAATAGACGTAGCCTTTATACCTATACATCTATTCATACTATACCGAATGTTTGCATGTGTATATAAGTTTTGACACCGTCAATGGTTAAGATGGAACTGGGTCTAGCAAAGTGGCAGGGCAATGGATGGAGTTGAAACATTTTGTCCTAGTGCACCGGAGAGAGATGTCAAACGACGATGTCAGCGAGATAGAACGACAGAAGCAGAAAAGTGTCCAGAGTTGACTGGACAACAAAAGCTCTACGGACAGGAAATAAAAATGTCTGAGAGAGAGAGACGAAAAGGACTGTTATTTTAATCCACGAGGATGAATATTATATACAGTTTATATAATTTATTTTTTTGCTTTTCATTATTCTATAATAAAACGAGTTAAAATGAGTCGATTTGCCTAACATGAGCTCTTACGGTGGTTGATGAACAGGCATGAAAGTTACTATTAAATAAAAAGAAATTTCTATTCTCAAAAGGAAATTTTCGTGTCAACTACTCTTACGTAATGTTTGTTTTACGGAATCTGTTTGGTATAAATTTATAATTTCAGAATTTATTTTTCGCTTACATTTTTGTTCCTATATAAATAAGAGTTGCTCGACAACGAGGTCACTCTATTGAATCCTACAGCAGTTTTTAGGGGGTCATTTCAAAGTTATTGTTTCTTCATGAGTCCACTTTTTCAATATTTCTTACGGGTTTTTTCCCATATTTTATATTTTATTGAGACTGTTCCAGAAGATTTTTATCTTTTACCTGAATGAAGGCCTAAACTGCTCCATTTCAAGCTTCTATTGGAAACCATTGCAGGGATACGGTGAAAGGTTAAAAGATTTCGATACCCCGTTTAACCCCTTAAAGGTTAAATTTCGTTCAATCCGTTTTTTTTTTTTTTTTTTTTTTTTTAATCCCCTACGTCCTAAAAGGAATTTACTGTCAAAGTACCATGTTTTTAGCTTCCCATAGAGGAAACAATCCATGAATCACTAGCATTTCCCGTTTATATACAGAGATATATATGTATGTGTGCGTTGTAGACAATAAATATTACTTTGTCTACAACACACTATCAAAATTATCTTGAACTATTATCAAGATTAAAATTATCTTGAACTATGGGTGAAACCGTTCTTCATTTTGATATAAATGAAAATCTGTGCAGTCATTTTTTGACCACCGTGCATGCACCACTCGTTTCGTCCGCCGAATTCTGAAAAGTACGTATTCAATAGCTTGGGTGAAGCAGCTCGGCAACACGCAGTTTTCCAAAATTGTATAGAGAGATTAAAATAATATCTCTATACAATTGAGAGAGAATTGTATAGAGAGACTCGCCCCTTGCGAGGTCTGATGGGGAGTTCCCATTTGGATAGAGTCAGAAACAGGATAATACAAAGAAAATAACACGAATCAGAAAAATAACATTCCTAAATAAGTCTCGAATGGGATAGACATCTGAGTATCGACCTTTTCAGGATTTCTCTTGGAAGTTTTTCTGCAGCGTATCTACCTTTAGAAAAATCTTCGAAATAGAGTTCATTAGGTCGACCTCTCTTTAAAATACCCGATGTATTAATCGAAAAAAAGAGAGAATTACAGCCATCCCTCCTGACCGACAAATACAGCTAAACTTGAACTTAAAAATGTTTTCTTCCCTGATTTGCGGGGGCAGAGGTAACGTGTGTTAACTGTGCTAAGCTGTCGATTAGACATTTCAGGGTTACCCTAGTCGTAACCATCTCTCGCCCAACGAGTCTCGCCAAAGCGTTTAAGAAAGAGAGTGACAGGGTTCGATATAGAAATCTATTGAAATTTCAGGCCCTTGCAGACCTCCATTAAAATAGGTTTCAATAATAAATAAACAAAGATCATCCTGCTACTCAAAATGAGTTGGGTGCAAAAATTCTACTTTTTTTTTTAATGTAAAAATTACAAATTAGTTTTTAACACCTATTTTCAATAATAAGATACCTTTCGAAAGAGGGAAAATTCACTTCGTCACCCTGATTTTGAGAGCAATTTTTTTTACTAGAAAAGGGACGTTCACCCAATGTATATCTTTACGAGAGCAATGGACTGTCAGTATGTGTTAACAGCAGGGGTAATTTCAAAATATAATAAAACTTGTGTGAATACAAAACGGGTAGCAGGTGTATAAAAAGTTTTCCATCGTCATTTAAGTAAACATGGGTCGAAAATGCGATGCGAAATGGGCTGAATGAAACAGGGGTCTCAGCCTTCAGTTTCATTGAGGATGAATGATAATAGCCTTTAGACTGTCGCTGCTTTTTTGTTGGGGTTTTATTTCATTTCATTTATTTATTTTTGTTTCATTTCCTTTTTATTTATTCATTGGTTAGAAATGCTTTCCGTTTTCTCTTTAATTGCAATTTTTAAACTGTCAATTTTATGATTCTTATTTATGTACCTTTTTTTAAAAATAAATTATTACCAAAGTTATTCTACAATTAAACAACTCGTACTAGAATATTTTAATTCGTGCAAATCAGACACACTTTATCCTTTTTTAATGAATCACTTTGAGAAGCTTTGTCATTTATAGGATGCTTTTTATAAAGCTAATTTTAAATCATCCTTTACAAAGTTGTGTATCTCTAAATGCATCTTGAATTTCGATCTGATTTCAAGTAATTCACAAACTAAAGCTTCAAATTTTACGCGATTGGACGGAAAGCAGTTCTAAATTTTGTGTTTCTTTTTTGCTATAAAATAAACATAACAAATCAACACTAAAGCAAATGGCAGAATTCTGTAAAATAGGTTTCTGTGCGCGTTACAGAACAGGGGATCTCGGGACATTATATTAACATCTTTTTAGTGTTCTCTTTCTGTCAGTTTTAACCTAGGATTTTTCTGTGTACGTCTTTCGCTCATTAAATCATTTTTAAACCATCGAGAAGATTTCTTTTGTTTCACGGTAGTACATCATTATGAATGCAGATAGATCCAATTACAAATTATTCAAATTAAAAATCATTTTATTTTAAGTATTTGTCTCCAAGCTAAATTCCATATTATATCGAGATACCATCTTTAAAAAGAGAATACCTTTTAAGGGGTGGAAAGCCATAACAAATCGGAAAAAGAGACTTATTGCAGAGCAGTTGAAACAGAGGACCGTTTCCAGTCACACCAGCGGAGCCGAAATTCGATGAACTGATTGCGAATAAACATTTCCAAATAAACTTGAAATAGGTTAGAGCGAATTTCACTTTTCTTTCTTTTTTTAATTCCACTTGAACAAAACACTAAGCATCTTTCTGGATATCATATTCTAAGAAGATTACATTAGATAAGTTACAGATATATAAAGTGCATATCTCTGATCCTAGAAATATATTTGTCTTTCTTAATAGAATCATTATACGCATAATAAGAGATCTCTTATTGTGTGCTCCGTGGAGTTGAATAGGTTGGCGACTTTTCGATACAAATTCAAATGGCTTTTATACTTCATTTGTGGATATAGAATTAAAAGATACAGAATTATTCAAATGTTATTCAAATACTTCGCCCGCTTAAGAGTATTTTGAGCCTGTTTTGAATATCATACTTTCTTTCCGCTTTAGTTCAACATCGTGACATTTGCTTAGTATGATACATTTTTGAACTTAATTATATCTTTTTTATTGATAATAATAGTACCTTTTAAATCATAACATCATTATGTTTTCGAGGCCAAACAGCTCCAAGAATTTTAAAATGACATCTTAATTATTTATCTACATTGAATTACAACAAAATAGTTTGTAACAAAGTATACATTTTAACAGACATATACCCAAAGACATTTTAACATAGGCTCGTATACGCACTCATTTTAAAGTTAAACACGCATACGTATTTTAATACAGCGCACCTACGCATTTTAATGTATATTACCATTTCACGCTTTTTTGATCAAAATAAAAATAAAATAAAATAAAATTATATAAATAATATCTGGGGTCGCATCAAGTCATAGAGACTTTAAAATAAGCAAAAGCCAAAAAGACGTTTTATATAACCTTGCTGGATGTATAATTCATAAAATTGCAAAAACCCACAAAATTTGTTTTTAATATTATAAGCTATCTGACTAACGATGAACCAGTTAAAGAAAATGAAACAGCAATGTTTCATGAATTTGAAAAGTTTCAAAAATAAACTTGATGTATGCATAAAATAATAATAATAAAATATATAAATATATAAATTATTTCTCGAACTGGAAAATATTTTTCAAGAAAAAAATAAGAGAATCCATTATCCTGAAAACTGAACATACCAACCACTATGTAAATGTGTGCAATTTTTTTTTTTTTTTTAATTCCAACTTGCTGTTGAGTCATTCTACAGAAAACGTAAGTTTTCAAAATTAGAATTTAAAGAAAAAAAAATTCTTCAAATTTTTTTAAAATTAATTTATATTGCTCTTTTTATACTTATTTCTACCCCAATAGAGTTGGTCACATTCGTTTTGATTCTTTTTTAACTTTTTTTTGTAATTGAAATTTTGAACGTGAACGGAGGATACATACATGTAACGAAGAATACACCCTTATGATGTATTTCTACAATTTAAACATTTTATGAATGTGTACATATTGCTTTTGTATATTAAATTAATTACACTGATTGCTCATGTAAAATGCTTTATTATAAAACATATTAAAGAAACAGTTTCTGCAATTATTAATTTGAACACTTTTCATTTTAAGTTATATGTGCCATATTTTCACTAAAGACATATTGTTCTCTTTTATTCATAGTAGGTTGCTTCAGGACTTCAACAACATCACTTAAATATACTTCTGATATATCATCCTTTTCGGGAAAAATAAAAGTGACATTAGAGCATTTCCGCATGAATTTTACAATAAGACTCTTGTGATATAATTAAAGCTACATAAAACTTGAAGCTTTTCTTGCCAGCTAATTTGATTATCGCATAGTTATTTGGTCCTATCTTTGCACTGCCTAGGCCATTTCTCATTACTTCTTCATTAATATCTGAAAAAAAAAAAAAAAAAAAAGAATAAGAACTTAAATGTTACAACCTTAATAATAAAGTAATTTGTTAAATTCATTTATTTTTTAATGATATTCAGGAACTTTTTATTTAAAAAAACAACTATATTGTATTAAGAACATAATTTAGACTAATTAAACATTATATATTAGTTTTAAAATTGGTTTTCTAAAAAAGCTGTATTTTCCATTACACATTGTGTATCCACCATTACATTTATATTGTAACGGAGGATACATATACGGAGGATACAAATTGCTATGTTTTGTCTTCTATATCCTGTTGATTTAGGGTTAACGCATTATGCTGATAAAGTTTACTTAAAAAAGTTATGAACTATTAACTGAGAAAATAATTTTAATAAATAAACAATTCTTATCTTTTAAAATTAAGAATGGAGGATATACAATGTAAAGGACCTATTTGAATTCAGAGAGAATAATACATAAATTCTTACCTACTAAGCTCCACTGTGAAGAACAGATATTGAAAATGGCTGTCTGTGATTCTAAATCTCTGTAATGAGCTGACAGTATTGCCATCTATCGGAAATTCTTGTATTTAATTGCATTCTGAACGGAGGATACAATAAAAACTGTGACTGTAATTCAAAGGATAATTAATGCAATACTTTTTTTTCTTTTGCAGCAAAATTCCCTTAAACTGTAAAAAACCATCTAATGACTGAAACTGTTCTATATTAAATATTATATTTTTTTGGATTCAACAAATAAGTGAAAGAGTAAATGGAGGAACATATGGTGTGACATGTAACGGAAGTATACAAGTATCCCTCCGTTCTTTGAAAAAAAAAAAATAAAAACATCACCAGTTTTTATTAATTATTTAAAAAAATGTTATAATATTTAAAATCTCTTAAGAGAATATTTTAAAATAATTATTTTTAAAACTAACTACCCCAAACCAGAAATATTACGTTTTTTGTAGAATGACCCTGTGCCATTTTTAATTTAAATACTTTTAGTTTTATTAAACATCGTGTATATATTTTTATTAAAATGAAAAACAACTGTCATCAACCTAATCATTCCAAAAAGTGTTCTAACAAAAGCTTAGGCATGACAATTGCAGCTTCTGATATTTTATAAAATATGTATTATTATTTTTTTTTTCCTTTTTCAGTACGACAGGATTATTGCTTTCAAAATGATATTTTGCGTTGTCATCATTTACCGTGTTTCACTTTGAATATGTAAAGATCTTTTTCCTTTTCGCAACAAGTTAAAAAAATACTAAATTTAAATTGATATAAAACCTCCAATAGAAATTTTAATAAATTTTTATAGTAATCGTTTCTAAAGAACGCAACTTTATATTTTAAGATAAAAATAAAAAAAATCATTTATTGTTTATTTACTTATTTTGACACTTTTTGTATATTTAGACCAATTAAAAAATGTTTTTTTAATCCCTATCGCATCAAGTAATCTCTCTATATAAAAGAACACTTCCTGAGTGAGTGAGGGGGTGATCTATCAACGCCCAGACCAAACCCCTGGACCTAGAAGCATAAAATTTTGTGACAATGTTCTTTCTATGACGTAGGCATCCACTAAGAAGCGATTTTACAAAATTCGTCCCCCAAGGGGGAGGGGGGGGGGGCAAAACGTGATTTCACAAAATCCTTCATATCTCAAACAAAAAAAACAGATATCCGTAAAATTTTTGCTTTAAAATATAGCTAATACAAATGTCAAAAAACCAATTTCTGGAATTTTCAAAATTCGGTCCTCAAGGGGGGTGGGGGTGGGGGGCAAAACGTGATTTCACATGCGTAAAACGTGATTTCGCATAATCCTATATATCTCAAACAAAAAAGTAGATATGCGTGAAATTTTTGCTCTAAAATATAGCTAATGCAAATATCTAAAAATCAATTTCTGGAATTTTAGAAATTCAGCCCCCAGGTGGGGCAGCAAGGGGGGGGGAGGGGGCTAAGGGGCAAAAAGAAATAGAAATACAGTCAGGGCGTTCAAAATTGATACAGATAGGTTTTAGAGGCCTGCAAGTCGAATGAGGATATTTTCGATTGTGTAAAGTTATTAGGAGGGGCAGGAAAGGGGGAGGGGAGAGGGGGGCAAAAAATAAAAATAGAGTTAGATCGTTCAAAATTGATATATAGAGGTTTCCGATACCTACAAATCGATTTCGGATATTTTCGAATTTGCAAAATTATTAGGAGGGGCGGGAAGGTGGGTGGGGCGGCAAGGGGGGGGGCTATGGGGCGAAAACAAATAGAAATACAGTTAGGCCATTCAAAATTGGTACAGATAGGTTTTAGATGCCTGCAAGTCGAATGGGGATATTTTCGAAAGTGTAAAGTTATTAGGAGGGCCGGGAAAGGGGGAGGGGAGAGGGGGGGGGGGCAAAAAAATAAAAATAGAGTTAGATCGTTCAAAACTGGTATACAGATGTTTTCGATACTTACAAATCGATTGCGGATATTTTCGAATTTTTAAAATTATTAGGTGGGGCCGGAAGGGGGGGGGGGCTATGGTCAAAAACAAATAGAAATACAGTTAGGCCGTTCAAAATTGGTACAGATAGGTTTTAGAGGCCTGCAAGCTGCAAGTCGAATGGGGATATTTTCGAAAGTGTAAAGTTATTAGGAGGGCCGGGAAGGGGAGGGGCAGAGGGGCAAAAAAAAAAGAAAATAGAGTTAGATCATTCAAAATTGGTACATAGAGGTTTCCAATACCTACAAATCGATTGCGGATATTTTCGAATTTTTAAAATTATTGGAAGGGCGGGAAGGGGGGGGGAGTAGAGCGGTAAAAAAATAAAAATAGAGATATATCGTTCAAAACTGGTGCATAGAGGTTTTTGATACTTACAAATCGATTGCGGATATTTTCAAATTTGTAAAATTATTAGGATAGACAGGAGGGGGGGGGCGAAGTGGGAAAATAATAGAAATAAGGGTTAGAGCATTTTGGGATTTTTTTCCGAAGGCAGTGAGAACCCGGTGCGACATTTTTCCTACTCAGATTTTGTTTCTCTTTTTTTTTCACGTGATAAAAATTAATGCAATTTTGAGAATTCATTATAGTGATTCATTTAAAAATAGGGACCAGCGAAGCGGGTCCTGCTAGTATTTATATAAACAGTCGAACCTCGTTAACGCGAATCTCATGGGGGATAAAAAATTTGTTCATGTTATCAGTAGTGCATGCTATCTCTAACTAACCTTCATATAACTAAACTAATCTTCATTTTGACGGGCATTGGGTTCATGTTAAAAGTAATTCACGTTAACAGTGCTCACGTTAATGAGGTCCGGCTATATATGTATACATATATATATACCACACTGTTAAAAATGGTTTCTCAAAAATGAGCAAAATTGCCTCAAAATAGCTTCGAAACAATATATACATAAATTTGAAAATTCCATTTACTCATTTTTGAGTATATCGACATGCTAAGAATCCCAATATCTCCATTTTTGAGCATGTCAATATACTCAAAAATGAGTACATGGGTTTTCAAATTTAAGTATATATTGTTTCGGAGCTTTTTTAAGACAATTTTGCTCATTTTTGAGAAACCATTTTTAACAGTGTATATGTAATGATAGTAAATATTTTTTAATTTAAAACACAATAAAATAAAGTATAATATACGATTCAATGCCACAAAAATTCAAAATATTCTATAGGAATTATTCAAAAAAAAAAAAAAAAAAAAAAAACCTGAAAACTACAATAGTAATTAATTAAAACAGTTAATTTATTTGTCTTTATCAAATAAACAAATTGAAATTATTCTCTACCGACTTAGATTATTTTAATCCAATCTATATATTATATATATATATAATCCCTAATCACATATATAATTTCTAATCATAATAACTTAATTATCACTTGTTGGCCTTTTCTTATGTTAGCTTAAGACTATAAATTACACTCATATAAATAGAACATCTATCGTACACTTTTTCTTAAATCACTTAATAGTAACTTATTTTTTCCACGTTAGATGGCGCGCTCATACGTTGAGTCGAACGTATGCCCTACTGTGAAAATCGAATTAATCTTATTTATACTTAAATTTACCTCTCGAATATTATTTATTGTGAATTCAGCTTTTAAATTTTAAGAACAATATTTATCACTTCATGCTTACATTTATTTCATTTCAGAAACTTTCGATTAATCGATTCTCTACTTTTAATTATTTCTTTTCAGTTTGTTCGTTTTGGCAACCGCCCGGACTTTTATTCGATTTGGATTTGATTTACATGTGGCCAGCACCTTTCACGAATTCCAATTTTCATTATGGTTAAGTTATTTTATCAGCCAATTTCCTTTTATCTTTCTTTCTTTCTTTCTTTTTTTTTTTTTTTTTTTTTTTTATTATGCAAGATTGAAACTAGTGTTGTATATTGCTGAAAAGCTATACAATATTCGAAATCTTGCATTAATTGTTGACAGTACTGCTAGTTTCCTGATGAGATCGGTACTGGATTTCAGCATTTTTAACTCCATTTTTCCCTCATGCATTCCTTTTTATTTCAATAGTCATTTTGGTTAATTTCTTTCAATTCTTATCTTGTGTTGCATGAATTTACTGGACTAATGGATTAAGACAACTAACTCATAGTTTAGGTTTAAGTGATATACGTCATTTCTCTTCTGCGTAAGTACTTTAACATGTTTTTACTATTCAGTGAAATTTACTTAAATGATAATTGTGACAATAAATTAATACGTAATACATCTAATTATTAAATTCATTGTTGGTATTTTCATCTTTCTCTCATTTTCTGAGTATTGTAAAGGAATCAAATAATTATATATATATATATATATATAATAAAATTAAGAAAAATCGTGTGAAAATTTAAGAAATGAATGCAGTAACCGTTGCTGAGAAACTCAACACAGTTACGGCATGACTGTAAGAATGGAAGAATAGACTAATAAAAGTTCTGCCGTACTAAATTAAATTCTGTTTTGTACAGAATTTTTTATCTGTTACTTAGAAAACAAAAATAGGCTTCGGTTTCTTCATTATTATTTCTATATTTATTTGAAAGAAATATCCAAAAGATATCCTATTGTAAATATGTGACTCAATTTATGTTTTATATTAATGAAGAAAACAGTATACGTTTATAACGCTTATCAAATTTTAATAAATTTTTATTTATAAATTTAAATACTTTGTTTCTCATTATTATTATGTATGTAATATAAATTTATTATGCTTTTTATAATATTAGTTTTACCCTTTCTCTATAAAACATGACTATACTGAATAAAAACACTATTTTCTGTATATAAACAAATGTTACTATTGCAAATACAATATTAGTAGTATTGTGCAGTGTTAGTGTTTACGAGTACTTTTATTGTTTATATCTTTGAATTTCAGTAGTTTAGTAAAATAGATATTTTTACACATATAAAACACGAATAATTAAAAAAAAAAAATGTATTTTATCAATTAAATCATTCATGTATTTTACTATTTATGCTTTAAAAAATGGAAGAGTACTCAAAAATATCCTACATTTAAATATATGCGATCTCCAGAAGTCCTCGTTGATTTCAGTCTTTTTAATCCCTTTCTTTTTCCTATTAAAATATGGGGAGATTGGAGCGAGCTTATCCCCAAAATGGCGTCCGTCGCAGGAGTCTTACTGTAAATCGAGAGCTCTAGCGCACACAAAAGAATCCCAGTACATTTCTTTTTAGGTACACTGCATTCAACTTAATGGAACGAACGTACACACTACAAAATCTTAAAACATAGCATGGATAAAAATGAATTATTCGGTAACGACCCATACAACTGAGATAGGCTCATTTTTGACTATCCATGCAGTTCGATAACGAACAAGTCTACCGTTTTCAGGGTTCATACTCATATATGGGAAAAAAATTCCCTGAGTTCCCAGACAATTTTCAACATAATATTAGCGACGTATTACAAGAAACGCTCCTCTAAACAGGACAAAATACTTCCACTGTAATGGCGTCCTATTACTGCCGACCATGATAGAAATTCAGGTATCATTGTTTACATGCGTATTTTCACAATACTTAATCAATTGAATTCTGATCCATTGAACTTCTGAATTGAAGCTAAACAAGAAAAATCTTACTTGAGAGAAAGACAATATTTGTTTTTCCAGGTTTTATAACCGATTTTCCCTGATTTTTAATGAAAATTTTAATTTTCCCTGACTTTTCTTCAACAAATTTCAAATTCCCTGAGTATTCCCTGTTTTCCCTGATGACCCTGGTTTTGATGAAACAGTTAAGAAATGGAAAAGATTTCATTCGAAGTACAGAAAAATTTAGAAAATTTTCTAAAGAACTACACGTATATTAAGTTGTGTTAGTGATCTTGAAACGATGAACATCCGACGCGATGTGCAGCTCAACCCTTTATCGAAATAGACCCAAACATGTGTTTAAAACATTTTTTTTTCTTACTTCCTTAAGAGTATTTTTTAAAGAAAAACCATTGATCATCGTAATGAGTGAGATGGTACCAGTGGCAGGTGTAGCCGGGGTCATTTTTAGACACGAAACTTTGGGGTCATTCTTAGACGTTTAAAAGCTATTTGATTTTGTATTTGGATTTAAGCTTTTAGATGTCTTTTCTCATTGAATAAAAATTTCCTGAGCAGTAATCCACCTATTAGCAAGTTTTCTATTTCACTAGAAAAATGTCTCTGAAAAATGACCTCTCAACTTTTACTTTCAATATTTTCAAATTTGTTTATTGCATATATTTATTTAGATTAGTTGCAGGTTTTAAATGGTATTAAAGAAGAAATTCATTACCTTCAAATTTATTAACAGAAAATTGCAGAATTCATAAACTGAGATGAGTACAGGCCTTTCTAAAAGGCATTGTTGTATCGTTTCATGCTGGGGGTAATTCTTAGACAATCCTTGGGGTCTAAACATTCCAAATGTATTAAATTTACCTTCTATTTCTTCATTAGACAATGAAAAAATAGGTTTAAATTATTTTTTATATGTTCTAATCAAAGGTAAATTTAATACAATGTAATATATATATATATTATTTAAAGAGCCCAGTTACTATTGATTATATTAAGCACAATTTAAAAAGAAACCAATAAATATTATAAAACTGTAAGTACTTTATTAAAAAATCAGATAACTTAAATTTATTACAATTCATAATAAAGTAAAACTCAAGTGAACAAAAACGTTAAGTTACAGTCAAAAACATTAGATTATTACAATGAATATACAGATATAGCTTGTTACTTTTTTACGTTTTTTCTGAGATCGAAGGTTGTGAAAAATGTTATTCAAAAACAGCACTCATAAAATCCATTCTGGAACAAAAATGGCTGCATGTAGCTTCTAGCATCAAAGTGCGTTCTGTTCTTATAAATAACTTTAACATTTCTCACACCAGTTCTATTTTATATGCTTTTTTAAACTAATTCTACACCGTCAGTAGCTGAAGGGTTCAATACAAAAATGTGTCGTATTTTTTTATAGGCTTATTTACTTTATATGCAAAGACAAAAAAAAAAAAGGCACGAAGCTGGTCTATCTCCTATAATTTTCTGCACGATTGTGCACGAAAAATGTTTACTGATGACACGATGTGGAAGTGCACTCATTGATGGAAACTCTCCGGTATTCAATCGACAAATCGTGCCTCCGGATCTAAGTCTGATAAAGCAAAACAATGAGTCTTTGACATCGAACCTATTCTAAAATCCCGTAACGACCATCGCAGCTTGCCGTTGATGATTCTTAATGTTTTTTCGAACGCCTGTAATGACTACAAGTTGACTGAGTTGTGTGTCAACCCATTACTTACACATTACACTATTCAGTTTATCCGTTTGATCACAGTCTATTATTAGGATGGAATAGTCTTTGATATGTAAAATGAAATCGTTTTTCATAACGGCTGTCATTTATCTCTTTTAGTGGCGATCAGAAGTCTCGTGTTTGACCGGGATGACCGAATATATTCTTCCGTAATTCCTTCCCCGGCCGAGCGACTATTTATTTGGACTGTTGCGACTCCTGCTGCAATATTTGAAAATGCTAATACAGCGCTCCTATTGGAAGCCAAGTATGTTGGAATTTGAACGCGGTTGGTTTAATCTAGACTACATTATTTTAACTCCGGTTTTTTCGAATTTAATTTACGAGGAAGGTGAAATGAAACATGCTTCGGATTCCTTGTCCTAAAACTTGAAAGACTACAATTTATAACATTTTTATTTTTATTTATTTATTGAATCGTATGTTTTTAAATAGAAATGTCCGAATAATCATCAGTTTAAAACAGGATGATGTTATTAGCTGTATCGTGAACTGGGTCGAGATCTCAGAAAGCCGTATTACCTTCTTCTATATTAGTAAAAGAATGTATTGAAATAGTAAAAATTTTCCTCTGTGTTTCCGATGAGTTGGTTTGTTTTGGTCCCCACGTGAAGTTGCTATGCCACAATTTTACTCCTGCATGGGAAGGTTCTGTCTCAATTTCTACAGCGTATAAAATGCACCGAAGACGATATCCGAGGTGGTCATTAGGAGAACTTAATTAAAATAATCATCCGACAGGTGGTGTCTCCTCTTCTAAGATTTTCCAAATGACAGCCATTAGATTTGCCCCTACTATGTATATACATCCCAATCCGTTTATAATTGGCAAAAACAGGGTGCCATCATAAATTAATTTAGTTGCAATCAATGTTTCACCCTTTATAGTAGAGTTCACAACTAAAACAGTTGCATTCAAAGCAAGGACGTAGCGGAAACAGAATCTTCACCTCCAAATTTTTGTTGTAAATTTTTGAGTTATACCAGTTTTTAACGCTCAATATTATGTAGGACTAAAGCTTGAACCCTCTCTGAATTATTTTTCTAGCTACGTCCTCTGCTCGGATCAAACTACCAAAACTATTAGCCTAAAGGAACATTATTTCTTGCGCAACGTTGAACTTGAACTTTATTTTTAAATTTGAATTGATTCTGCATGACAAGATTTTTTAAGTAATAGTTTTTTGAAGGAATTTTACGTGTGCAAAGCGTTTTTTTTTTTATTTTTATTTCATTTTATTTCTTGTTTAAGTTAAGAGGAGACATTGTGCTCACCAAGACAAATAATAATTTGTATGGAATCTGAGAACGCAACCCATTGTAAGTAACAGCCAAGAAAAGCCACTTTGAAACACGACCCACCCATAAATCGTCTTTTCTGACGCGACATTTTTCACGTTGGCTAGATATCATACCTCCAGTAAAATTTCTTATTTGGAATAGAAATAGATAGACAGTCCTATCAAGGTTCCATAGAAATATCTCCTATTCCTGGTGAAGAATTCAAAACCACTGGAATTATTCTTCGGAGGGCACATGGAAACATGGGTGCCCGTTGGTATACATAAGATCTCGTGGCGGGAGTTGTTGGATAAAAAATTGTGTACACCCCCATTGAGCACCTAATTTGAGCTTTTGCATTCTGAGAAAGTATTATTTTCGGGTTACATTTTTTATTTATTTATTTTTGCATTACACATTTCGAGGTCCCCTGAGTCCAGAAATCCAGTATTTAACGATCGCTCTGGGTGTACGTGCAGGAAAACAAAATTTAACATTTATTCTTAAAACTTTTATTCGATTTGAACTACTTTCTGGAATCGATTCATCGAATGAGTCCAGGGATATCTGCATATACTAACTAAATGATATTTCATACCTCATAAAATGCAGGGTGTCCCAAAAAACATTGAAACGCTATTTCATTCTTTAACTATTGAAGATAAGTAGGCAATGTACATCAAATAAACCTTCAAAATAAAGTGAAAAGTAATACTATGTTAAGGGGGAAAAAATCTGCATGTTCATTTTGAAAATGTGATACTTTTTGAATGCCATAATGATAAAGAATTTTTCTTCGTGTCCCTGTAAAAAAACTATAAGTGCCAGATTCTCCAAAATCAATAGGGTTCGTGCTACGGTGACTTGCAACGTGCGTACCCACTTACAGCTCATTCGAGCAAAGCGTTTAGACGCTAACGTGTTCCCTCACACACATACATACACACATCATCGTAAAAACTAGTTGGCATAGGTGGACTCTGCTCAGTTCCCCATCATATTTATGTTCTCAGAAATTTCTAGTGCGAGACATATTACTAGTGGATCTGCAGATCAGGAGCCTCAACGTCCTATTTGCATCAGACATTATTCAATAGGTCATTTTTATTTATTCCTTATTATATAATAGTATATATTGATTCGATCGACTTATTACCAAAATCAAATACATTCCTGAGGGGGGCGGCAGCCCCCCTCAACCCCCGTTGTATCTCTCTTTGTATACCTATTTGTATATGATATAAAGTGTTACGAAATTGTAAATAATTGCATTTATTTTTGTATAAATTCTTTCAAAGAGGTTTAGTAAGTTGATAAAATGCTAATTTTGTGCCTTTATAGTCGTTTTAGCGTTAAAATAGCCAAATTTTCCTTTAAAAACGCATTAAAAAGCTCCTATAAGGGAAGAAATAAATTTGGCGCCAAATTTGGCGACTATTTCCATCCTTGGCGATTTTTTTGGCGATCTTGGCGAGAAAATCCTTATTAGGGATATACCAAATATGGAAGCTCTAATCTCATTGGCTGATGTGATACGAGAATTTTCCAGAACAGTCTGTTTTCGATAGAAAAGTATAAAAGGAGCATTATTTTCGCCAAGGCGGTCAGTCTCAGATCTATATCAGTTTCGTCAAATGCTTGCTCAATGGGCTCATGAATATGTGTACCAAATTGCAAATCAATAGCGTTATTTTGGGGGCCGCTATCGCGGTACATACAAATTCTTCCCATAGGCCATAATGGTAAAAAAAACTTTGGCGTGTCCCTGTACACGAACTTACAAATGGAATGCACACCGAAAACTATACAGCTAATTTCGTGGGCATCATGAACATGTGTACAAAATTTCAAGTCAATAGCGTGTTTTTTGCGGCCGCTATCGCATGACAGACAGACAGACAGACAGACGGAATCCAAAATCCTTTTGAGTCTCAACAGAGGGCCTCCATTCACATTTCAGCAAAAATTGGAAGTCAATAGCTTGATTTTTGCGGTGGCTATCGCGGTACATACAGATTCTTCCCATAGGCCCTAATCATAAAAAATCTTTGGCGTGTCCCTGTACACGAACTACAAATGGAATACACACCTAAAACTATACAGCTGATTCCGTTGGGCTCATGAACACGTGTACCAAATTGCAAGTCAATAGCGTGATTTTTGTGGCCGCTATCGCGGTACATACAAATTCCTCCCATAGGCCGTAATGATAAGAAAAACTTTGGCGTGTCCCTGTACACAAATTACAAATGGAATACACACCCAAAACTATACAGCAGATTTTGCGGGGCACATGAACATGTGTACCAAATTGCAAGTCAATAGCGTGATTTTTGTGGCCGCTATCGTGATACATATAAATTTCTCCCATAGGCCGTAATGATAAGAAAAACTTTGGCGTGTCCCTGTATACGAACTACAAATGGAATACATACCAAAAACTATACAGCTGATTTCGTGGGGCTCATGAACATGTGTACCAAATTTCAAGTAAATAGCGCTTTTTTGGCGGCCGCTATCGCGCGACAGACAGACAGACAGACACAGCCCAAAACCGTTTTGAGTCTCAACAGAGGGCCTCCACTGACGTTTCGGCAATAATGTTAAAAGAAATCAATTTGACCAAAGCTTCATACAGTGACAGAATGAAATCCCCGCCTAATAGGCTATCCACCGTTCATTTCGATATATTTATCTTATTCTAATCTATTAATTTATTTTATCAGGGTCAATTTCGTTGTTTAGTTTTCATGCTACTATTTCCAATGCAATAATCCTCAAATTCATATTTATATGAAAAATTTACAATTTCGCTATGTTGATAAAATCGTAACTTACGAATAATTTACGAAATTTTCCTATTAGAATATTTGTATTCTTCAATCATGTTGAAACAAATATCATAAACGTAATTTTGAAGTTGTCTAACGTACTTAGGATCCTCAAAATGGAAGTTTATGCTCAATTTTGCTTTATTCTGACATGTTAAATAAATCGTAAATTCCAAATAACTTACGAATTTCTTAAATTGGAAAAATCATAGTCTATGATATCCATGCCAGTATCCTAAATATTATTTCGAAAGTGGTTTGACATCTTTACGATGAAAATATCCCTCAAGATTGACGTTTATGTGAAATTTTGCTCTTATTCAGCCATGTTAAGAAATTCGTAAATTTCCAATAACTTACGAAATCTTTATATTGGAAAATTCATAGTCATTAATATTCATGCCAGTGTCCTAAATAATGTTTCAAAAGTAGTCTGACATCTTTACGATGAAAATATCTCTCAAAATTGACGTTTATATGAAATTTTCCCTTATACTGCCATGTTAAGAAATTCGTAAATTTCCAGTAACTTGCGAAATTTTCAAAGTAGAATATTTATAGTTACTGATGTTCATTCCGGCATCAAAACTGATATTTTAAAACTGGTCTGACATTTTTACAATAAAAAGTTTTCATTTAATGCACGTTTAAGTGATTTTTTGTCCTATTCTCCCATGTTAAGAAAATCGTAAATTTCGAATAACTTACGAAGTTTTTAAAATCGAATGTTGCAAATGAATAGGGTTCTTGCCAGTGTCGAAAGTAATATTTTAAAACTGATCTGACCTCTCTGCGACAATTTGTTCTTGAGATATCGTGTACACAGACTAACAAACTAACGGACTGACCCACTAACACACTAACAGACTAACAGACTAACAGACACCCTACAGACAGACACCATAGAAATTTTGTCATTTTCGGATTCCTCACACCTGAAAACGTGTAGAAAAGTAAAAAAACCGACTCCAAACGTATAGAAACACCAAAATATCGAATTCGGATTTTTGACATGATTACAATACTTTCCTTACATATGTATGTTCGGAAAGTAAAGATATTAGGAGCTAAAAGTGTATTCTATATAGTTTTTTAATTTTGCATTAGATTTTGAAAACAATCATGAGTTCTTTATAAAATGCATTTTATAAAATATTAATCTGTTTTTATGTAACCCACCTGCGAAAGTGCCTAAAATAAAATTGAGGATGCGACCGCGGTTTATCCATGACGATGTTCCACGAAAAGTAAACATTTTCTGATAGACGTATAGAAATTTAAAAGGTGTAACATTTTGAAAAATAACGAAAAGAAATTTTTAATAGCGTTGTCGTATTCAATGCCTTATTTTCAACACTTATGCAAATGACATAGCTCCTTCATCTCTAATAAGTAAATAATTAAACCGCGATTTAATCTTTTTGGGATATCGTGTATAAGATAATGATCTACCTATTACGATGCATTATACGATCTCTATTGTAAGATATATTCTATTGTTCAATATAGGGTGCAGTGGTTACTCCTACACGATCCGAGGCAAGGCACGGGTGTTGTTAGGGGCTGCGATGGACCCTTCTCAAATGGCCATCCATTCGGCGACTGCCCGGCCACTGCTTCAGTAGCAAGTGGAAGCTATTAAGTAATACATATAATAACGTGATTTTGCTTGATTAGAATTTTCTAGTAGAGTTTTGGTGTTGAGTGAAGCATTTGGAGGAATAAATTGTGAATGAAGCCGACCGTAGATGACACTTTTCAACGTATCGTTTCGGAAGTGCTTCTGTTGAAAAAAAAGATCGTCAGACGATCCAAAAAGGAGGTCGTCGTCGTCGTATCAATGTCAAGGCTGTCTCACTCTCTTGACTGATCAACCGATAAAAGGGGTGCGATATCATTCTTTCGCCGTTCGAGCCCAGGAGAAATAAAATATAGATAGTTTGACCCGCTTCCGACAGTCATTAAGTTCGAAATCGTAGGCGGTGTGGAAATGAAACGATCGTTTTCTGTAATGGCCAGTATCATTTAAAAGAAAGAAATAGTATAGTTTTCGACCGGTATAGCCCGTGGCTTCGGAGTGACCTTACGATTGTATGTTCTGGGTTAAAAGCACTTTGTTGGGGATAACTGGAAAGAGTGCCATTCAATCGCTATTCGATTCAAACGGATTATTGCTTCCAGATTGATTTTTTCAGGATCAACCTACTAGAATGTTTGTGTCCATTATGCTATATGCATTCCTTCTTGAATATCCGCTGATACTTCAAAAGACGTCTATTTGCAACGTTTCGTTATTTAAATGCACACGAGGAGATCGATCTTAGTGTTTGCTTTTAAAGACTGTGGGACAAGGAAGTTTAAACTAAAAGATTAGTTTTGTAAATTCAATCGACAGGGATTTTTCGAAACCATACTTTACAACTCTTTTCGGCTCTCTTCATTTTTACTGAGTTTAAAACGATTGATTTTATGAACTGTGAAAAAATTTGATTAGTTAAAAAAAAATAATAACAATAACTCGGCTTTAAAGTGTGCATCAGCTGTATCAAATGATAAACGTAGTCTAATACCCTACCTACATATAAACATTTATAAATTAACAATAAACTAATTCGCGTAGGTTCATATATTTAACATCATAACTATCAATATACATTTAATGTCATTCCTTCTACATAAAGCACCGTTTACAACTAAATCCTACTCTATTCATGTTAAAATAAAATAACTCTGCGGAAAATCGGGTGTGACTAAAATGCCCCACCCACTAGGCTATCCTTCCTCCGCTTCGAAACATTTGCCTATCCTGATGCGTTATCCGAAAAATTGAATCCTTGTCGGGTCAGATTCCGTTTTCATGCATCTTCCTATTATCTCTATTTATTTAAAATATTGCCCTGTTTCACATGTCATGAAAGTCTTTCATTTCGAATAACTCGAGAAATAGAATGTTAATGTGCAATGTCACTTTCATAGAAATATCATAAATGATAGTTTAAAACCTCTCTTTATAACGAAATTTCGCCTCACTCTTAAACTTCGAATGGCATACCATAAAAAATACGATCGATTTCACATTGACGAGAATTCTCCCACGGTAAGGAGACCTTGAATTTTGAATAACTTCCATTTGGTACACGATTTCATAGAAAACCAAATTCTAGCGATATTTTTGGAATGGTTAACGCAGCAGTGAAAGCTAACATTCTTCAAGACGAGGATATGTCATATAGGTTTCAGATCTCTATATATTAAAAAGAAATTACTGTCGCTTTCGTCAATCCCCCCGTGACTGCATCTCCTCGTGGAGAGCAAAGTCCACCGCATCATGAGAGGTGCTGAATACTCCAAGGGAGACATTTCAGGTAGTTCAAAAATGTTATCATCTTAATTAACGAAGTTATTAATTAATTAAAAACGTCGAGTTTATAAAGGTACTGTATTTGTCATTTTGCAAATAATTTCTATTATTAGGTCATCTACCACAATGACGTCATTTTCCGCCGGGAAATTAAAATATATATCTAAATTTTATAACGCTGCTGAAGTCTTAAATTTATATGTCAATGTTGTTATTGGTAAAGAAATTGTCGCCAATGTGTTCTATCTCTCTCTGTGTGTGTGTCTCTCTCTCTTTCTTTTTGAGAATAATGAAATGGCAAATGCCCATACTTTTTATTCTTGAATTTTTTAGTTAATTTAGGGCAATACATAATACTCTCTCCTGGTGCACGTAAAATCTGTCGTGGCCACAATGTCCTCCATGTTCCCATCAAAAATTATACCTCTGGGGGGTCACCGAAGCGGAAGAGCCATCCCTTCCGTGGAGGATCAAAATTGCGATGGCATGTCTCCGGACCACCTCTAGGGTGAGTTCCAGACCGTCGCCAATTGCCCATCTGCGCAGCACTAGGGCGACGTAAAAACCCAACCAACCATAATACTCTCTCTCTATATATATTTCTAATGCACAGCTAGGTAATATTTTTACACATTCGAAAATATCTGAAAAGAAAAAGTTTTTTTATTATTATTCAAATTAAAAAAAAAATCTCCTACAGCTTCAATTGTTAATTCTCTCCTACCTACTTCTTAAAATAGCGAAGAATACAATGCAGTCGATAATAACAGTTTTAGGTGAGGTTTTTCTTCCAATAATTTCAAATATGAAATGTATCAAACAAATGTTTAATTCTGTAATGGAAAAATTTATCAATGCGAAATTAGAAGATGTTGTTACTATAAATAAGTTTGAATTTGACTATAAAATATTTTTTTATGCTAAAATATATCCGAAGTATTTTAATATATGTTTTTAAATTAAAAAGATAGATACACTTTAGAGAGAAAAAAAAATGCAGTCAATTATGCAGATATTATTTAATTTAGTCCCACCCCCTAGGTAGGATAATTTTAAAAAAAAAAAGAATAAATAGTCCGAATCATAAGCAATACTATTTTAGTTATCAAATTTCTAAGGCTAAATTCAGTTTTTTTTTTTTTTTTTTTTTTTTTTTAACTTGTAAAAATGTAAATATAAAAATATCACCAAATTAAACATTTGCCTACAGTGGATAACGGAAAAATTCTGGTTCTCAAAAAGTTGACGACACTTGATTTTTTTTTTTTTTTTTTTTTTTTTTGTAACTGTATCAAACAATTCATCGCCATATAGTGACAAAAATTAAAAAGTCGCCAAGCCATATACTTAATGCAATTATATGCTTAAGCTGTAACGCTAAATGGTCTAGACATTACGAATTTCTTTCTATTCCCAAAAAAAAAAAAAAAAAAAGAATACTGATTTTTAGCATAATAATAAATAAATAAATAAATAAAAATAAAAGTATTAAATATTATGTATTTCAATTTGACATTGAGAGAGAGAATATGGGGATTTCTATAATATTGTTCTGATTTTGTTTTGTATTATGCACTGTTAATATTCCTATACAGTGGAACGCAAAGCAGCGAATAGGCGGGTACAGCCCAGCAAGGGTTGATAAACGAAGCAAATCGGAAGTTAGTGAGCGGAGCCAGCACGGAGCAGAACCCCGTAGTAACAAAAAAAAAAAAAAAAAAAAAAAAAAACTTAATTTTATGTTTTGATTAAAATCGTAATGCAGCTCCCCTTGGTGACTTTTGAATTTTTATCGTCACTTTAGACAAAAATACATAATTTATACGATTTTTTTTGTTTCTTTGTTTCTTTTGTTTCTTTTCTGTTTTTCAACATTTTATAATTTATTTATATTTTTTATGCGCTACTTGGCTTAAAGTGGCTTTTACGAAAGTGGAGTCCTTGGCGAAAAATGCCCGATCTATTTCAGCATCAAAATTTTAAAAATTACCCAGGATTATCAATAAGGATATCTCTTTAACGTAATGCTGAATTAGCTTTCATACCAAGCGCGATTCATCCGTGCCAAAAACATGCTATTTAAACAAAAGGGGAAAAAAATCTGAAATTTAGGTATAATATTTTTATTTATTTACTAGTATATAACCCCGTCAAAAATGACGGAATGTGAACGATATATCTTGAAAACAAAGTTTAGATCATGATGGTTACCACGTGATCATTTAAATGTATTTTCAATTTTTGTTTATAAATCAAATGTGTTTCGATATTTTATAATTTTCGTTCTGAAATTAAAAAAATTCTACCCGATCAATAAATATGAATGACAATAAAAAAACTGCTGGTTGACAAAAAATATAGGCCCGACAACACAACAGCAACAACACATCCCAGTGTTCCATTAAGTGTTCTATACGCAAGCGAAGTGTGACGCCACTGACCGTCCGTGGATGCAAGAAAATGATTTCCTATGTTATTCGCCCATTGGATTTTTTGTAAAAAATTATTAAAAATCGAGGAAAATTATTTCCCGATTTTAATCCCCATATTTGGGTATAGATATGTATTAGTTATCATGTGCATGTGTTAGATTGAGTTATTTTGCTGTCAAATTGACAAAATTTTAATTTTAAATTTCAAAACTCTGTTGTCCTTGGCGTTTTTGTATTTGGCGATCAAAAACGTACTACGAAAATATACATGCCAGATGTATATTTTCGTAATATGTATTGTGCGAAATATTGTTTCATATTATTCATTACTCTCTTAATATAAGTTTTTAAAATAACCATGATTTTTGAAAGGAATTACATTATATTCGCCAGATAATTTGGCGATATATATATATATATATATATATTTTCTGCCAAGGATGACCGATATCAAATCTATTCCGCTGCAACATATTAGTATCTTATATCAGATACTTTATTTAGACATTTGAAAACAAATTTCACTTCAAATTATGATAGAATATTTATCATTTTCCTTTTAATTAGTATATTAGTTGGATATTTATGTGTAAATATCATCGTTTGAAATGAAATGTTTATGTTTTCAATGGAATATGGAAGTTTTTTTTTTTTTTTTTTTTTTTAATCTAGAGTTTTGAAATTTAAAATTCAAATTTTATATATTTTAGAACAAAAACAACTTAATCTAACGCAAACACATGATGACTAATACATATCTAAACCTAAATATGGGGATTAAAATCGGGAAATAATTTCCCTCGATTTTTAATAATTTTTTACGAAAAATTCATTGGGCGTTTAACCAATAAATATTTTTCTTGTATCCACGAACGGCAAGTGACGTCATCACTTCGCTTGTGTATTTAAAGTCCTCATAATAAGAAAAAACGATTCACTTCATTTTACCAAAATACTCTTTTTTCAAGACTATCGTAGATCCTGTTTTCAAATTTTCTAACTAACTATCCAATAACTACAGACACTCCATGCTAACCCAAATTCACCTCTACTCGATACCTCCAACCAGCTATCTCACCCACAACATCGCCAAAATATCCAGGATCCAGCTAGGGACTTTGTCATTCTCAACCGAACATTTTTCCTTGACTCGACATTATCACTACTCTACTTTCAATACTCATTTCAACTGGTGACTTTTACTTGCCCAACCAAACATTCTATCCCAACTATCATTTTACACTAATTTCAAAACTAAAATCAACTGGCGGCATTTACGTACTAAACTCGACGCCAATCATACAATGTAAACAAACAATGAAGTTTGATAAAAATATTTAAAGGCTTTAATGTGTTTTTACAAATATTTTAAGATTTTTAAGGCTTTAATATGTTTTAGAAATACTTTAAGCGTTTTTTTAATGAAACAGTCAAAGAGTCGTTCATTCGGAATTAAAAAGTTGTCCATTTGGAATTCGTATTTTCTGAATGGCAACAGTTTTGGTTTGTTTTTATTTGGTATTGCATTGTTTATGTTTATAATCACGAAGTTACATAATTCTATTTACTTACAGGTTCATGTTTATAATAGCCAGTGATCCGTTATATTTAATTTACACATTTAAACATTACAATTGAATAGTTTTTCAAGGTTTTATAGGAAATAAATTAGAATATGTGCGATACAAAACATGTATGAAAATGATATGTATGTTTCCTAAGTCGAATTAAACAAACGGAAAAAAAAAAATGGCTGCCAAAAGTTTCTGTTTTGAAGCGGTACTAACCGGATTCGTTCATGACAGATGAGGATCATTATATATATTAATTTTTATTTTTTACTCCATTTTCATATTTTCATTTTTTCATGTACAGGAGTAAATTAAATATTTAACATTTTTTTTTTTCGCGTGAAAGCATATTTTATTTTATGTTAAAAAAAAAAAAAAAAAGTTAAATATTGTTAATTTTTTTTTTTTTTTTTTTTTTTTTTTTTTTTGGCAACAATTAAAAATTTAAATGTCCATTTTTAAAGCTTTTACCAGGTTATTATTTTCACATTTTAATCAATTAAAAAAAAAAATCTAATCAAAATTTCGTTACACATAAGGTACCAAATGAAAGGTGCATTTTTTCTGAATCCGTCGGTTTAATTAACTTATCGATCGGACAGTTAGATTTTTTAAAATTAACTAAAGTGTGTAAAGCTGGTGGCAACTTGCGTCAACACACAGGCAAACAGACTCAAAAATCTCTTAGCCATTTATATATATAGAGATTAGGTATATTCTAATTATTGGCGTATATAATAACTGTGGCTCTTTTTCTGGGATACATAAAAGAATTTCGTACTATTACGGTCTATAGTCGGTATTTCTTAAAAGTGTATTTTAACATGGCTACACACCATTAAATATAATGTAATTCTATTAGAATTTTAAAAGCATGTTTTTTGGTGGTAAAGTGTGGGTATAGAATTGATAATTAGTTTACAGGGTTACACAAAATAATTTCGATGTGCTATGTACTCTTTTTGCATGAAATTCGGTACAAATATTTATGAATTTCAGGGAAATAATACAAGATTATCAATTATTAAGAATACATATATATGATATACAGATAGGTACAGAAAGAGCGATACAGAGAGGGGTTGAGGGGCGCCCCCCCCCTCCAGAAACGTATCTGTTTATGTGGCAAGTCAATCGAATCAATATATATATTATATAATAAGGAATAAATAAAAATAACCTGTTGAATAATGTGTGATGCAAATAGGACGTTGAGGCTCCTGATCTGCAGATCCACTAGTTACGTCATCCTCCACGTACGTTTTAGGATTGAGCCCAGAGATAAAACAAAATGCAATTGTCAAGAAAATTGTAATTTTAGAAAGTATTTCAGAAATGGCAAGGATAAGGCAATTAACGATGCCAGAAAAAGTATTAATTTTAGAATCAAAATAAAAAAATATTTTAATACGCGAGATGGCAAAACAATTAAATGTTAACGAAATATTGGAGAGATGTTTTCTTGCAAGATATGAAATTTCTTGGCTGTTTAAACTGGAAATTTGCCTTTAGGCGGCCACGTTCCTCATTCAAGCAACATGAGCGCAAGTTAAAAAGCAAATATTTAAAAAATCGATTTGTATCATGTTCAGAACTTAGAATAAGGTTTTTTTAAAAAGTGTTTAGCAAAATACTTTCTTCAAAAGCAATTCGGAAGCAATTAAAAAGCAGGTTAAAAACCAGAAAGAAAAAAAAAAGCCATTATTAAGAAAAAGAATTTTAAAAAAATACTTCACTTGGCCAGAAATTTAAAAAAAATTATCAGTCAGTTATTGGTCTGAACTGGTTTTCTCTGATGAGTCAAGTTTAATTTATTTCGAGCTGATGAAAACAGCTAGTAGGACGACGAAAATATCACCGACTTAATGAAAATTGTACTCTTAAAACTGTGACACATTCTCTGTACATTATGATACGGAAGTGCATAATTTTTCAAGGAGTCGGGCAAATTTTCATGCTCAAAGGATCCATTAGCTCGAAATAAAACACGACCATTATAAAAATGGAGCCTGACCGACTATTTTGAAGATATTTCAGACTTTACCGCAAACAGCATTTCAAGATGATAATGCACCTTTCTAAAGGGCGTCTGTGTTGCGTTTATTTCATTCAAATTGTTAAAATTTCCTCTCTATTCCCCCGAGCCCCTATAATTCTGTAAATAATCATATATTTTATCCCTTTAAGTTAAATCCCACAAAGAATATCGTAGAATTTCTTCTTTACCAGACCTGGGAAACAGTCCTAATCTGAATCCGCTCGAAAATGTTTAGTCTATAAAAGAGGGTGGAGATTCGAAATTTGAAGCCGACAACTCTGCAAGAACTGGAAAAAATTATTTATGGTATTTGGCAGAGTGAAATTTCTGAGATTTATATTTAAACACTATGCCCTTGGCATTAAAGCAGTCATTCCATATAAAGGTGGAATTAACCCAATGCAGAATACATATACATTTTTAAGTAATTATAGTTTCTGCCGTTTATTAAAATCACATTCGTCCTGAGCCAAAGTGATTTTATTAAGCGGCTGATTTTTATATCCGGCAAACGTTCCTGCACTTGAGAAAAAGGTATTACTTCTTTGAATTTGGAAAGAAATTTCAAAAGGTTACAACGAATAAGCAAACAATATTAAATAATTTTTGATAGATGATTAAATAATTGTTCCTTCGACGTAAGTCAATTAAACGCATTCCAAGTTTCTATGCTCTTTCCTGTGAGGAAAATTATCATCACTTTACCAAAAGTTCACGCTTTTCTTATGTATTTAAAATCTTTCAGTTTAAACTTCTTGATTTATAGTTTTTTTTTTCAAAATAAAAACTAGAAACTGTCTTTTAATAATTAAAAATTAAATATATCATTACTGCGCTTTGAAGAACACGTTTCTTGAAACTGTCACGGAGATAAGGCGTGTTTAATTTGTAACATGCAGATGCATGTAACTATGCTGCAAGTGTAAAATTTTCGACAATGACCGATAACGGAGGGGTTGTTGTGCTTTAATTTATTTTTCTTTTATTGCAATAATAATAATAACTGTAACCCGTCGAATTCGACGGACACTTTATTGTCCGTAATGTCTCAAAAATCATCGCATCATTATTTAAATGTACTTCAAGTTAAAACATCTAATATATAATACTACATTTCGCTTAAAAGAAAATCTGAAAAATGCTTATAAATAGAAATACTATATATGACATCACTTTCTACAAAGTATAAAGTGACCAAATAAACAGATGCTATCTTTCATTTTCTATTTCGTTTAATACTAAGACTATATGTTAGCTGACCCGTCCGGCATTTCCCTGGCCCATGATACCTTAAATGAACCTTAAATTTGTATTATTTTATACCTTTAACTGGATTTTGTTTGAATTTCTGTTTTTAAATGAAAGCATCACGAAAGAAATAATCATCTGTAACAAAACAATTACCTTGAACCGAACGAAACTCTGCCTTGTGACCCCGGTGCTTGCGCAGCGCATACACGGGCCGCTAACAACATAAAAAAATTCCCAAAGAATAACCTGGAACCGAACGAACCCACCCGGCAATGCACGGGCCCGTGATAATAACCTTAAATGAACCTTAAATTTGTATGATTTTATATATTTAACTCGATTTTGTTTGAATTTCTATTTTTGAATAAAAGCATCGCGAAAAAAAAATAATCAGCTGTAGCAAAAAAAAAAAAAAAAAAATTACCTCGAACCGAACGAAACTCTGCCTTGTGATGCCGGTGCCCCGGCATCGCATACGCGAGCCGCTAATACCATGAAAAAATTCCAAAAAATTAACCTGGAACGAAACGAACCCGCCCAGCATTGCCCGGGCCCATGATAATAGCCTTAAATGCACCTTAAATTTGTATGGTTTTGTATTTTTAACTCGATTTTGTTTGAATTTCTATTTTTAAATGAAAACATTAAAAAAAAAAAAAAAAAAAAAAAAAAAATCATTTGTAACAAAAAAAATTATTTCAGACCGAACGGAACTCGGGTTTGTGACCCAGTTCCTGCGGCACGTATATGCAGGCCGCTAATAACATGAAAAAATTCTCAAAAATTAACCTTGAACCGAACGAACCTCTGACTCGTGTTACCGCTGCCTGAGGCTGCAGCACCGTATAGCAGACATGCTACGCACGCACTGCAAAATCCACTTTCCTCCACCAGGGAGCGCAGTATGTTGTATACGAATATCACCAATCTCCTTGAATTTCCAAGGCCTTTCAAATAAGGTGTCACATGATGGTGTCAACTGCAAAATCCTTTAATTACACTTTCCACCACCAGGGGGCACAGCGTGTTCTATACGAACAACACCAACGGTCAGGAAATATCAAGACCTTTAAAATAAGTTGTAACATGACAGGGTCTACTGCAAAATCACCTAGTTCCATTTTTAACCACCAGGGGGCGCACTATATTGTATACAAACATCCCCAATCAACATGAAATTTCAAGACCTTTATCAACAATCGTCTTGAATTTCCAAGACCTTTCAAATAAGGTGTTGCGGTGGTGTCAACTGCAAAATCATTTAGTTGCATTTTCCACCGCCAGGAGGTGCAGTGTGTTCTGTACAAAATCACCAACGGTCAGGAAATACCAATACCTTTAAAATAAGGTGTAACATGATAGGCTCAACAACAAAATCACCTAGTTCCATTTTTCCCCACCAGGGGGCGCACTATATTACACACATTACATTACATTATTATACGCACTATATATAGTATACAAACACCCCAATCGACATGAAATTTCAATACCTTTAAAATGAGGGGCTACATGTGTGGGTCTGGAACGGGTTTTCCTCTCAAACTAATTTCCCCCTTTCCCCCCACCTCTAAATCTATTTTTCCCCCTTTTCCCACCTTCAAAATCGAAAATTCCCAATTCGCAGAAAGTGATTTTTTAGTATTTGACTCTAGTCCCTATATGTACAATTTCTTCACTGTAAAGTAATTTGGAGCTGAGTTAAGCTCGTAAACGTGTTTTTAACCCCTGCCCCCCCCCAGGGGGGGGGAACCGTTCGACTTTTTTTATTTTACTACAGACCGAGACCTTTTTTAGACACCTCAACCAAGTTTTTACACCTAGTTATAGAGGTTTGAGTGAAGGAAAATCTTGAAAAAATTGAATGTAAAGTTCATTCTGCACGCATAACTTTCCTCAAACTCAACGAATTTAAGCAGTTAATAGCTGAAAAGAAAGAGCTTGATCCACTGAGTGTTCTTAGACTTGTGTCAACAGCCTACGTTAATTAGAACTCTAGTTATAGAGGTTTGAGTGAAGGAAAATCTTGAAAAAATTGAATGTAAAGTTGATTCTGCACGCATAACTTTCCTCAAACTCGACGAATTTAAGCAGTTAATAGCTGAAAAGAAAGAGCTTAATCCACTGAGTGTTCTTAGACTTGTGTCAACAGCCTACGTTAATTAGAACTCTAGTTATAGAGGTTTGAGTAAAGGAAAATCTTGAAAAAATTGAATGTAAAGTTCATTCTGCACGCATAACTTTCCTCAAACTCAACGAATTTAAGCAGTTAATAGCTGAAAAGAAAGAGCTTAATCCACTGAGTGTTCTTAGACTTGTGTCAACAGCCTACGTTAATTAGAACTCTAGTTATAGAGGTTTGAGTGAAGGAAAATCTTGAAAAATTCTTGAAAAAATTGAATGTAAAGTTGATTCTGCACGCATAACTTTCCTCAAACTCGACGAATTTAAGCAGTTAATAGCTGAAAAGAAAGAGCTTAATCCACTGAGTGTTCTTAGACTTGTGTCAACAGCCTACGTTAATTAGAACTCTAGTTATAGAGGTTTGAGTAAAGGAAAATCTTGAAAAAATTGAATGTAAAGTTCATTCTGCACGCATAACTTTCCTCAAACTCAACGAATTTAAGCAGTTAATAGCTGAAAAGAAAGAGCTTAATCCACTGAGTGTTCTTAGACTTGTGTCAACAGCCTACGTTAATTAGAACTCTAGTTATAGAGGTTTGAGTGAAGGAAAATCTTGAAAAATTCTTGAAAAAATTGAATGTAAAGTTGATTCTGCACGCATAACTTTCCTCAAACTCGACGAATTTAAGCAGTTAATAGCTCAAAAGAAAGAACGTGATCCACTGAGTGTTCTTAGACTTGTGTCAACAGCCTACGTTAATTAGAACTCTAGTTATAGAGGTTTGAGTAAAGGAAAATCTTGAAAAAATTGAATGTAAAGTTGATTGTGCAAGCATAACTTTCCTCAATCTCAACGAATTTAAGCAGTTAATAGCTCAAAAGAAAGAGCTTGATCCACTGAGTGTTCTGAGAGTGAAACGATCAAGATCCATTCATTAGAAGAGGAGCTATGAGCATTCGAATTGCTTGAGTCAATGTGTCCCATAAGAAATGTACAGAGAAGAATCGAGTTTGAATATAACTTGAGTAAGGTGGAAGTTGAGTAAATTTCAATGATTGATGACATATCTGTGTCTAAATACCTTTCATTTAAAAAAAAAATGAAGGAATTCGGCCGGATAGAACGGCCAGACGGACTGACTTTATTTTTCATAAATTTTTTTAATATATAAGATAATAATAATAATAAATCACAATGTAAATATATTTTATTTATTTATCTATTTTAGCATGCATATTTTTGACTGCTGAGGAGGTATTTTGAATTTATTAACCGACGATGCTGATTTTATTAAGCGGCGGCTTTAAAAGTAGTTTGTATTGATTTGATTCCGGTCCTGGCAATTCGACTAGATTAAGTGGTTGATTTTATTAAGCGGGGGTTGCTATATTTAGACGTAACAAATAAATAGTTTTATTTCATATATTAAAATATAACGTGTTTATTTCATGTAATAAATCATAATAGAATGCAAAGTATATACAGTTCCCGCCGCTTATTAAAATCACATTCGTCCTGAGCCAAAGTGATTTTATTAAGCGGCTGATTTTTATATCCGGCGAATGTTCCAGCACTCAAGGAACAGGTATCACTTCCATGAATTTGCAAAGAAATTTCAAAAGGTAACGAATAAGGGAATTAATAAACAATATTGATTAATTTTGATAAATAATTAATTATTCTTCTGATATAAGTAAATTAAACGCATTCCAAATTTCTATGCGCTTTCCTTCGAAGAAAATCATCATAATTTACCAAAAGATCACGCTTTTTTTATAAATTTAAAATCTCTTAATTTGTAGCTATTTCAAAATAACAACTAGAAATTGTCTTTTAATAATTAAAAATTGAAAAATATATATCATTTGCAAATCACATTTGCAACATATTACTGTGCTTTGAAGAATACGTTCCTTGAAATTGTTACAGAGATGTTATGGAGCATGTTTAGTTTGTAACTATGCTGCAAGTGTAAAATTTTCGACAATGAGCGATAACGGTACTTTAATTTCTTTCTTTTCTTCTTTTCTTTAATATTAAAAAAAAATTACAATGTAAATAAAATTTAGTGTGCATAAATGATAATTTTGGCTGCTGAGGAGGTTTTTTTGAGTTTATTAACCGGCGATGCTGATTTTATTAAGCGGCAGCTTCAACAATAGTTTGTATTCATTTGATTCCCGTCCTGGCAATTTGATCAGATTAAGCGGCTGATTTTATTAAGCGGCGGTTACTGTATTTATTATATTATTTTAATAATATAAGGAGATGTTTAAAAAGAAAATTTTATGTGGATTTTTATTAAGTTAGGAAGTACTTAATAAAAATCGTGTAATAAATCGAATTACTAAATCGAAAATAAGTATCATATCATCTCTTTAGTATTATGCAAACGTGACAGTTTTATTTGTTTCAACCCTTAATTTTAAAGTTATTACAAATAAAAAAGGTATTAGTAAATTTTTCTGCAGTGCGTCTTTTTTTTTTTTTTTTTTTTTTTTTTGTTCCTTAGTGTATAGTCAGTTTATCTCTTCAAAAAATACTTAACCCTAAACTTTCATAAAAATCGTTATATCCATTACCAAGTAAACCCATTTTCTGCAATAGGATGCAATTGGCCGATAAAGGGTTAACAGCAGACACGAATTTTCCTAAAGATGAAGATATGTCTCATCAGTTTAGCTTCCTGAAAAGCACTTAAACCCATTTTTTTTTTTTTTTCAAAAACGTTACATCCATTTCCGACTAAACCCAACAAACTATATATTGCGACTGGTCGTTAAAGGGTTAACAACGAAAGGGAATTTTCCTGAAGATGAGGTCCAGTCGAACGATGTCCAATCGTTCCAGCTCTTTAAAACACATTTAATCGAAAACTTTTTTCAAAATCGTTACATCTATTTCCAAGTAAACCCAATTTATACTACTATTCCGATTCAAAAAATTAGAATAATGAAAAGAAATATGGTCAAGGGAAATGAAAATCGAATTTATCAAATAAATAATCAACAATATCTGTATATATATATAAATTACGTGTCACGATGTTTGTCCGGGGTAAACTCCTAAACTAAGGAACCGATTTTAATGAAATTTTGCACACTGTGTGCAGTTTGGTCCAACTTGAGAGATAGGATAGTTTTTATCTCAATTTATTGTCACAATATTGTTTTATTGCAATTATTTGTTAATTATAGACCTTTATTAAAGTTGCTCCAAAATATCTGTGAGTTCCATTAATTTAATTGTTGCCAAAAAAAAAAAAAAAAAAAAAAAAAAAAAAAAAAATACGAGTTCATTTTCTTTCGACATAAAAATAAATACATTTAATCAAACGTGAACGTTAAAAAATTATAAAAAGTTAAATTATGCATCTCACGAAAATTGACGTCATAATCAATTTAAAGATTTTATACACATTGATAAAGTGCTAATGTAGTTCTATCATAGATATAGTAATATATATAGATCTCTCATCCCCATGTTATCGTACAAAGATTTTTGATGCCGAAAAAAAAAAAAAAATAAATAAATAAAAGCTTTGGAAACAGCCATTAAGTGGTATTGAAAAAAGAAAAGAAAGAAAGAAATATGAATTTGAAACTGTATCTGGAGTCTTCCATTCCCCTTTAGCAAATAAATTATTCATAAAAATATTTATTTGCTAAAATATTAGTATGTATTCCCGTGTGTATTCACTCGGGGAAAGACGGCCATATTTTGGTAAAAACGTCGTCTTTTCCCAAATGAAAAGGAATAACTTTTTTCTCCCCAATGATCACTCTATTCTATATATGCTATACTATATCTATGAGTTCTATACGCAAGCGAAGTGTGACTCACTGACCGTCTGTGCAGCCAAGAAAAATATTTCCTATGTTAATTGCCCACTGGATTTTTTGTAAGAAAAATCGAGGAAATTTATTTCCCGATTTTAATCCTTATATTTGGGTATAGATATGTATTAGTTATCGCGGGTGTTAGATTGAATTATTTTGCTGTCAAATTGACAAAATTTTAATTTTAAATTTCAAAACTCTGTCGCCCATGGCTTTATTATTATTATTATTATTATTATTTGGCGATCAAAAGCGTAACACGAAAATATACATGCCAGATGTATGCATTGTACGAAATGTAGTATGTATTATTCATTGTACGTATGTATGACATGTAATATGTATTGTACGAAATATTGTTTCATATTATTCATTACTCTTTTAATATAAGTTGTTGAAATAACCATGATTTTTGAAAGGAATTAAATATTTTCGCCAGATAATTTGGCGATATTCTTTTTTTTTCGCCAAGGATGACAGAAATGAAATCTATTCCGCTGCAAAATATTAGTATCTTACATCAGATATTTTATTTAGACATTTGAAAACAAATTTGACTTCAAACTATGATAGAATATTTATCATTTTCCTTTTAATTAGTATAATATTAGTATATTAAAATTTAAAAGCATGGTATATAAAAAGTTTTTTTTAATTTTTTTTTTAATCTTATAATTATTCTTATCTTAATCCTCAATGTTTCCCATCTTTATTAACTTGAATTTACTATTAAAATTTTAACATACTCAAAAACTTCTCATCACTTCGTTAAAATACACTAAACTTTTCCAAAATCTTTTTCTATTTAAAATGATACATGTATTTACTTTAAATGTCCAATATTTCATAAGATTTCCAATTTTAAAGTTTTAAAATATTTATCAAATTTACTTATTTTTCTGGTTTAGCCTTATTGTTTTCCTTTTTATAACTACAGCTGTTGCCCTCTTTAAAATATTTAAAATGATGAGGTCATTTTATAGTAAAATTATCCATTATAGCATATATTATATTTCACTCCTCCATAAAAATTGATTTTAAAATCGTCTGTTTCTTTTATACTTTTATTTTAATAGAATTTTAATAGAATTTAATTTATATATTAGTCATTTTAGCAATTTTATCCAAAGTAGCATTAGAAATAATATATATCACTTCTCCATTAAAATTTATAGGACCCTACAATAAAATTAATTTGTGCTTAATATCAACACTACGAAAATTTTTATCAATCGCTTCCAAATTTTGACCTAAGTTTCAAATCTCAACCCTGTGGGTTTTTACATCGGCTACAACGTTTTCGTCTTTGTTCGTAAATAATAATTTGGCTGTACTAAATAGTTTACAGCCGTATAATTCAACGTATAACTTAGTCACAGCAACGCGTGGCCGGGTCTGCTAGTCAAATATAAAGTACTATAATATGAATCTGCATATTTTGCAGATTATAAAAATGTAAACACATTACAATGAAATAGAAAATATATTTAAATCAGCTAACAACAAAAAATTCAAAATATTAGAATACTTTCTAACATGGTTCAAAAAATTAGAATAATGAAAATATATTGAACATAATTTAAACTCTAAGTATTTTTACTTGCTAATCAGTACTTTGTTGCATCACCCTTAGCTTTAATGCCAGTTGCGCCTAGAGACAAAAAAGAACTTATTTCTAGTATAAAGAGCATATGGGCGAATTTGGATAAAAAAGATTGTGAACCTTTAGTTAAAAACATGCCAAAACGTTTAAGAGCTGTCATTAAAGCTAAGGGTGATGCAACAAAGTACTGATTAGCAAGTAAAAATACTTAGAGTTTAAATTATGTTCAATATATTTTCATTATTCTAATTTTTTGAACCATGTTAGAAAGTATTCTAATATTTTGAATTTTTTGTTGTTAGCTGATTTAAATATATTTTCTATTTCATTGTAATGTGTTTACATTTTTATAATCTGCAAAATATGCAGATTCATATTATAGTACTTTATATTTGATATTGTTGATTATTTATTTGATAAATTCGATTTTCATTTCCCTTGACCATATTTCTTTTCATTATTCTAATTTTTTGAATCGGAGTAGTATATGTTGGGACTGACTGTTAAAGGTTTCACAGCGAATGCAAACTTCCCTTAAGATATGCCCAGTCGTTTTAGCTCTCTCAGAAGCACTTAACCTCAAACGTTTATCAAGATCGTTCAATCCATTTAAGAGTAAACCTAATTTCTATCCTATGTTGCGACTGTCAGTAAAAGGGTTAACGCTAATTTTCCTGGAGATGAAGATAAGTCCAATCGTTTTTTCAACCCAAATAACCCCTAACTCCAAACAATCATTATCGTTAGAGCCGTTCCCGAGATCCCCAAGACAAATCTATATATTTATATAACAAGTCATGTGGTTTACTCGTTCAATATAAGAGAAGGATAATAATGATATTAATTAATCAATAACTTGGTAAGCAAACACTATAAGCTGCAAAAATTCACAACAGATTCGACATAATAAAACGGCCACTAGACACGAGCGCACCATCAAAGCAACTATCGCATCTACTAAGCAATTTAATGTGGCTTCCTCTGAAACATCATTTGTTCAATTTCGGAACAATGCTGCCATCTACCGAACAGAGGAAAAACAAAAGTTTAAAAATTGATTCAAACAAGGAAAATGTATTGAAAAATTATTGCATAACATTAAATCTGAAATAAGCGCTAAATCTATGAAAGTCAAAGGGTTAAATCACTTTTGCATGTGCAGACATAAGTTCTTCACTGGGGAAAAAAAAAAAAAAAAAAGTGAACTGCCCGATCCGGAGTCTTATACATGTTTCGAGTGGGAACAATGATAGCATAAATATAAAATATAAAGAGGAAACTGTTTGTTTGTGGAAAGTAATCTCTGGAACTACTGGACCGATTTAAAAACTAGTTTCACTCATCATAAGCTACGCTATCCGTGTTTGTAATGATCGATAGACGGCGCTTTCTGAACTGCAGTTGTTAGTAAATATAATAGCCACGTGTATTCCACGTGTATACTTTATGTTATTCTACTTAATATTCGTACTATAATTTCTCCGTCATTACATCAAGGAAAATTGATTGCTTTTGGAAAAAATATTTCAGTTTATTCAAAGTTCGATCGGAAGTAGATTTTTAACTGAAGCTGAACAAATATTAGTTTCAAATCATCTGATTCATTCTTTACTGAAATTTTAAATTTGCCATTTGGAAATAAATGGAAGCTTAATTCTAGCTTTCTTGATCCTTTGGAGGTACACTGTAGCACACAACAGTATGTGTTATATTTTTTATCGGATTTATTCATTTTTAATCAATAAATATATGTGAAACTAAACATCGGCTAGCAATGGCGGCTTGATGGAATTCGATCTAAAGCAAGTTTATTGTAATTTCACCTTAGCCCACCAGAGGGCGAGCATTTCATTACAATCGCGGATCCCCGAGTGTTTTGTAGTTCGAAATCTCAATATTTTAATTAAAATCCCCATAAAAGCCATGAAAAAATGAAATATTAAAAATTTGGGTGAAATTTTTACACAGTCATTTCGAAGCTTGATTTTTATCAATTTTTACTTCCTTATACAAAGTATAAGGAAGTACAGTAATCCCGATTTGCGAAATGGATTTTGTATTTCAAATTGCTCGAAAACGAATGATCGCTAAATGTTGCCAATTTGTATGTGTGACTGTCATGATGTGTAGTTGTACATCTGCAAGTGTCGTCTTAACACGAGCTCTCGTTTTAGACATATAAGCGACTTTACACGATTTTTCGTGACGTCTGTATGTATGTGTGTCTGTGTGTGTGTGCGTATGTCGCATAACTCAAAAACTGTTGGACGTAGAAAGTTGCGAATTGGTACATAGGTTTATTATAGCATCTAGTTGTGCACCTCCCTTTTTGGACTTTGTATGATTTTCCGTTTTCGAGATATTTAGGAAAATTAGGTTCATAATGACCAAAAATACATAGGTTTTGGCCATAATGTATCAAAAAACAGTAATAACTCAAAAACGGTTTGGACAAGTCTTGAAATCGATTTTTAACTGACTTCCCGACTAGCTAGACATTTGAAACTTTCAGAAAAGCTTAGAACACGTTGACAATGCATTTTTTAAATATTTTTAGCCAACTGTTTCGGATACCTGCTGCCTTCAGCAGCGTTTATATGATTCAACAGAAAAATTATTTAACTAACTTCCAGACTAGCTAGACATTTGAAACTTTTAGAACACGTTGACAATGCATTTTTTAAATATTTTTAGCAAATTGCTTCGGATCACTGCTGCCTTCGGCAGCGTTATCAGTACAGATCTTGCAATAGATTTTTAACTGACTTCCCGACCAGTTAAACATTTGAAACTTTCAGAAAAGCTCAGAACAAGTTGACAATGCATTTTTAAAATTATTTTTAGCCAACTGTTTCGGATACCTGCTGCCTTCAGCAGCGTTTATATCATTCAACAGAAAATTTATTAAACAAACTTTCCGATCAGCTAGACATTTGAAACTTTCAGAATAATTCAGAACACGGTGAAAATGCATTTTTAAAATACTTTTAGAGAACTGTTTCGGGTCCCTGCTGCCTTCGGCAGCGTTACCAGTACAAAACTTGCAATCGATTTTTAACTGACTTTCCGACTAGCTAGGCATTTGAAACTTTCAGAAAAGCTCAGAACACATTGACAATGCATTTTTTAATTATTTTTAGCCAACTGTTTCGGATACCTGCTGCCTTCAGCAGCGTTTATATGATTCAACAGAAACTTTATTTAACTAACTTCCCGACATTTGAAACTTTTTGCCAAAAAGATAAGCATTTTTGACAATGCATTGTCAAAAATGTAGATGAACACGAACTCAGAACACGATGAAAATGCATTTTTTAAATACTTTTAGCCAACTGCTTCGGGCCCTGCAGCCTTCGGCAGCGTTATCAGTACAAAGTTTGCAATCGATTTTTCACTAACTTCTCGAATAGCTAGACATTTGAAACTTTCAGAAAAGCTCAGAACACGGTGATAATGCATTTTTTAAATATTTTTAGCCAACTATCTCGGGTCCAATGACAATGCTTTTTAACATTTTGTATATATTTCTAAAGGTGTATAAGGAAGTCATGTGGTGCACACATCAGATTTTTTACAGTTAATTAAACTATGAAAACAAAGCTGTATATTGACATTAAAACATACATTAATTTGATGTCAAAAGAGTACATTTTTTCATAATAAAAATAAATATATATTTTTTTTATCTAAAATTAAATTTGTTTATGTATCTGAAATACTTGACGTCATCACAGCTCTAAAAAATCTGGTGTGAAACAAACACACGACTTACCCACTATTACACATATTATATGCATTTTTGGGAGATAATGTGATCAGAAAACATAAAAGTGACCTAAAGGAGTAGAAACACAAACAGTAGGAGAAATTCCATACACATATAAGACATATAAAAAGAAGCTTACATATAGCGAGGTAAAAAAATAAGAGAAATAATCTGGTGTGTCACTCACACGACTTTCTCTTACCCTAAAATATAATACTATAAGTACAGGTTGGAGATTTAGAGGTAAGACAACGAGTACTGTTATGTAAACCTATGTTAAACAATTCAAATTGGGCTTCGGAAGAGTTTTATGTGATAATTAGTTCTGTGTGAGGGAGGGGGAGGGTACCGCCCCCCCTCAACCCCCCGTTTCATTAATGCACCTACATTTATATAGAATTTAATTCTGTTATTAAAATTAAAATTTTACTTAAAATTATACAGACAATTTTCACACGCAACATTCATTGAAACTTATCAATCTTGATCAAACTTTTCCAGCAACAAACTTATATTTACTTCAAAATACAACATTTGGATCTCCTAAAATTATTCGTTTTTAAGTTACTCTAAGAGACACAGACAAAGATCAAACATTAAAAAACCTGACTATGGTAATCAGGAAGCCTCAAAATGTGTAAATATACAAAAAACAAGTGATGAAAATTTAGATTAAAACATACATTATTTACCATATCTCTATGAGGAATTTATTTCAATTCCCGAACAGCTTTCCTGGAAATGGTAAAATATTATTAGTAAAGCACATCCACTAACAACAAATAACTAGTGTGTTGCGGCCACCACACGAGTTTCTTCTATATTTTCCTATACAAATTCACTCAGTAAAAATAATTTATTAAAATAATTTAAAAAATATCCAAAAAAAAGTTGAATTTATTTTCAATATTACGTTAATTTTTTTTTTTTTTTTTGTACCTCTTTATTATAAAAAATGAAAAATGAATTCAGAAGACCTCAAAACTCATAGAAACACAAAAATGTCAAATTTGAATTTTTCTGTGATAATATTTCTCGTATACAGTATATGATCGGAATTTAATTATATGTATTCTTCCATCATCCGTAATTTTATAAAGTTAACGAATCGCTCTTTTATTTAATCAGCCACATTACTTTTGTTAAAAGTCTCTTTAGCGCGTCCTTTAAGCATTTATTTATTACGAAATCCAAACCTATCAATTATTTTTTACTTTCTTCTATGATGTATATATAAAGTATTGGATTCGTGAAAATTTTCGAGCTCCAGTTTTCGATGGATTTACACGTTTTGGGATGTGCTGAACACGATTTGACTGTTTTTAGAAAATGTCTGTCTGTGTGTGTATCACAAATTTTGTGGACGCTGTATCTCACGAACCAATGAACGAAATTTAACCAAACTTGGTATTTAGTTGGACCCTGACATATATACTGGTGCTGATTAGATTTGTGGAACAATGGCTCAAGAGGTGGCGTTGTGGTCGCATTTTTTCTAAATTTTTAACATGGCAGTATAGGACAAAATTTCGTATAAATGTACATAATGAGCGTTATTTTAATCGTGTGATTGTAAAATTAATATGAATTATTGATAATAATAGTAGTTGACTAGGAAAAAATTTTGTGCATGTGGGGGCATCGCTCCCTCCCCCCCTGGGGGAAGTAAATTTTCAATATGGGTATCTTTCAAAAGATCTCGTCAATATCTTTAAAACGAATGGTTGAACTATAGATCTGTGAAAATTTAAAACAATATAATGGAAAATAATTTAATAAATAATTTGTATTGAATGAATTTTGTGTAAAGTTATGTAGAAGAAAGTCATGTGGTGGCCACATCATACTAGTTTTATTAATAAACATGTTTCTTGTAAAAATTTTAAGAAAAAATTGTCTTTTAATTTATTTCAATCCATTTTTGTAAAAAAAAAGTAAAGAAACAAAGAAAGAAAGAAACAAAAATAAAAACAGAATTTATTACTATTTAATGTCTTATTAAATGACAAAATTAAATTCATTGAAAACGAGCTCCATCTCTTGACGAATTCACGAAACTTTTGGGTTAAATATCACAAAATTGAAACTAACTTATACCCTGTATATAGACCAAAAAAAAAAAAAAATTGATTGCAAAAGGGACTAGTACAGGTCAAAAGGAATGCCCATGCAAATTTACAGCTCATTAGCTGCAGAACTCAATCGGTGTCAATAATCGCTGTCTTAACAATAACAAGAAGAAGAAGAAGAAGAATATAACCGGCAAATTTTGGGTTTTCAAAGTTATATAACTCAGACAAAGTTATATAACTTTGTCTTAAGGGTATGCTCGAGGTCTGTGCAAAAAATCGTAGGTATTTTGTATCAGGGAGCTGAGATACAGGTAGTCTAAAAGTCCGAAATACTATGTCGACATAATATACACTTGTAGCGTTTCACCATTGACTTTCCTACTTTGTAAATTTCATTTGTTTTTCTTAATGTTTGTTTTAGCTTGGATAGAAAAGAATGCTTAGCTTAACTTTGGGTAGCCCTGTATATTGTCTATAATAACACTGCTCGGCATAAAAATTGCCACTGGCACCATTTCAGCCTATTCCTATGTAAAATGATCTCCTGAATCCGAATAGGACCACCGTTTTCTAGATACCCTCATTTTTATCGTTGTTTGGTAATTTCATACCCATCAGTTTGATTTGGCGAGGAACGATGATTATTTTAACCGTTCAATGTCTTCTGACCTGAGGAGCTACAGAGGCAGAAAGTTCTAAGACACGAACATTTGTAGTAAGGAGGGGATTCGTGCCCAGAAAACAAAAGAAAATCAATAAAAACAATCAGTTTCTGTTTCTTTCTTTCTTTCTTTTTTTTTTTTTTTTTTTTTCGCAATATTTCTCTTATTTTTTACATATTCCAGCTTCCAGTTTGCCATTTTTTTTATCAAAACACCCCAGATAATAAAAATTATACATTGAAATTTTTTTCAAAATGTTGGTGAGTCGAATTAAAGTCTCAAAGCCCTCGCAAGAAAGTTTGACTGATTCACTATACGACGTTTGCTATCAATAATTTCTAAGTTAAATGTTTTGGGCAGTAAAATATGAACAGTCAAACCTCCTGCTTTGACACAGCCATCGCTCTTATCAGTGTAGTTGACAGTCGTTATCTACCTTTAGTACACGTTTTGCGATAAGAGAGTGAACTTTATGGTGTTCTCGACGGTGGTGATCTTTAACACGCGTCAAAGGATATTTTACTGTTCATGTTTTACTGTCATTGGTTTACTGTCATGTTTTACTGTCAAAACATTGAATGTGGGAGTTATTGAAAGCAAACGTCGTACAGTGAATCAGTCAAACTTTCTTGCGAGGGCTTTGAGACTTTAACTCCACTCACCAACATTTTGAAAAAAATTTCACTGTATAATTTTTTTTATTTGGGGTGTTTTGTAAGAAAATGGCAAACTGGAAGCTGGAATAGTAAAAAATAAAAGAAGTATTGCGCAAAAAAAAAAAGAAGAAAAGAAACTGAAACTGATTGATTTTCTTTTGTTTTCTGGGCACGAATCCCCTCCTTACTCCAAATGTCCGTGTCTTAGAACTTTCTGCCTCTGTAGCTCCTCAGGTCAGAAGGCACTGAACGGTTAAAATAATCATCGGTCCTCTCCAAATCAAACTGATGGGTATGAAATTACCAAACGATGATGAAAATAAGGAAGGGGGTGTATCCAGAAAACGGTGTGTGATTGGGCAAAAGGGTGGTCCTATTTGGATTCAGGAGGCCATTTTACATAAGAATCTGCAAGAATGGTCTCGATTTTTTCTTTTTCTTTTTTCAGAGCATTGTAATCAGTAAGGACTGTATTGTGTACAACATACATTTAGTCTTGCTTGAAAAAATCTAACACAAAAGGAATTGCAATTCCAGCCATTTCCAAGTATAGCTCCAATATATCCAAACTAGTATATAACCCCGTCAAAAATGACGGAATGTGAACGATAAATCTTGAAAACAATGTTTAGATCATGAAGATTAACACGTGATCATTTAAATGTATTTTCAGTTTTTGTTTATAAATCAAATGCGTTTCGATATTTTCTAATTTTCGTTCTGAAATTAAAAAAATTCTACCCGATCAATAAATATGAATGACAATAAAAAAACTGCTGGTTGACAAAAAATATAGGCCCGAAAACACAACAGCAACAACACATCCCAGTGTTCCGTTAAGTGCTCTATTTAAAGTCCTCATAATAAGAATAATCTAGTGTGTCACTCACACGACTTTCTCTTACCCTGAAATTTAATGCTATAAGTACAGGTTGGAGATTAAGAGGTAAGATAACGTGTACTGTTATGTATACCTATGTTGAACAATTCAAATTAGGCTTCGGAACAGTTTTATATTATAATTAGTTCTGGCCCCCCTCAACCCCCCGTTTCATTAATGCACCTACATTTATATAGAATTTAATTCGGTTATTAAAAAATAATTCAGTTTAAAAAAAAATAATTTATTAAAATTATTATTTAAAAAAGTTATCTTGTATGATAATACAGACGATTTCCATATTAGAGAAATAGTATAACACTAAATATCCAAAAAAAAGTTGAATTTATTCTCAATATTAAAGTAAAAAAAAAAAAAAAATGTTAAAAGTGAAAGAAATCAATAACTTTATTTTAAATTATCGTAGATCGATGGTTCAACCATTCGTTTTAAAGGTATTGGCGAGCTCTTTTGAAAGATACCCATCATGAAAATTTACTCCACTCGAGGGAGGACATCTACCCCAGGGGGGAGGCGAGGCTCCTACATACACAAAAAAAAATTTCCCAGTTGACTATCTCTATTACAAAAAATATGTATTCGTTTCATTTGGTTTAGTGCAGTCTATAGACGATAAACTCTACTTACCTGCAATTTCCCCCATAGACGTAATATATTTGAATGTCCCTGTACACGAACCATTTGCTTCATCTTAACGAAAAGCTTACTGTAGCATCCCTATATGATGCACATTTAGAATACCGATTTTGGAATTTCTGCTACTATTTTTTCTTGAGATATGCTGATAACTGACACACAGACAGACAGACACAGAGACCATTCGCTAAAAACGTGATTTTTGTATTCAGGGGACCTCAGAACATGTAAGTATAACAAAAACTCACGTTCGAAAATTTGACCCTAAAACAATACTTTCTCGTAAGAGGAAGTAAATAACGATTCACTTCATTTTACCAAAATACTTTTTTTAAGACTATCGAAGATCCTGTTTCCAAATACGTAAGCGAAGTGTGACGTCACTGACCATCCGTGGATGCAAGAAAAAGATTCCCTATATTAATCGTCCATTGTATTTTTTGTAAAAAATAATTAAAAATCGAGGAAAATTATTTCCCGATTTTAATACCCGTATTTGGGTATAGATATGCTATCGTATCCCTGTGTTATATTGAGTTATTTTGCTGTCAAATTGACAAAATTTTAAATTTCAAAACTGTGTCATCTTTGGCGTTTTTTGTATTTGGCGATTAAAAACATACTACGAAAATATACATGCCAGATGTTTATTTTCGTAATATGTATTGTACGAAATATTGTTTCATATAATTCATCGCTCTCTTAATATAAGTTGTTAAAATAACCATGATTTTTGAATAAAATAGGGTAAAATATGGTAAATAAAGGAATAAAATATGTTCGCCAAATAATTTGGCGATATATTTTTTCCGCCAAGGATGACAGATATATTAAATCTATTCCGCTGCAACATATGAGTATCTTATATCAGACACTTTATTTAGACATTTGAAAACAAATTTGACTTCAAATTATGATAGAATATTTATCATTTTCCTTTTAATTAGTATATTAGTTGGATATTTATTGTGTAAATATCATCCTTTGAAATGAAATGCTTATGTTTTCAATCGAATATGGAAGTTTGCTATTTTATTTTTCTAAAGTTTTGAAATTTAAAATTTAAATTTTATCAATTTTACAGCAAAAACAACTTAATCTAACGCATGCACACGATATGCATACATATCTATACCGAAATATGGGAATTAAAATCGGGAAATAATTTTCCTCAATTTTTAATAATTTTTTACAAAAAATCCAATGGGCGATTAACATAGGAAATCTTTTTCTTGCATCCACTGACGCCCAGTGACGTTATCACTTTGCTTGCGTATTTTCTAACTAACTATCTAATAATTACAGACACTCCATGCTAACCCAAATTCACCTCTACTCTATACTCCCAACCATCTATCTCACCCACAACATCGCCAAAATATCCAGGATCCAGCTAGGGACTTTCTCATTCTCAACCGAACATTTTATCTTGACTCGACATTATCACCTTAGACTACCCTACTTTCAATACTCATTTCAACTGGTGACCTTTACTTGCCCAACCAAACATTCTATCCCAACTATAACTTTACACTAATTTCAAAACTAAAATCAACTGGCGACATTTACGTACTGAACTCGACGCCAATCATACCTTACAATGTAAACAAATAATGAAGCTTGATAAAAATATTTAAAGACTTTAATATGTTTCTACAAATATTTTAAGATTTTTTTTTTTTAATGAAACAGTCAAAGAGTCGTTCATTCGCAATTAAAGAGTTGTCCATTTGGAATTTGTATTTTCTGAATGGCAACAGTTTATGTTTGTTTTTATTTGGCATTGCGTTGTTTATAACCATCATAATCATGAAGTTACATAATTCTATTTATAGGTTCATGTTTATAATAGCCAGTGATCCGTTATATTTAATTAAACATTTAAACATTACAATTGAATAGTTTTTCAAGGTTTTAGAGGGAATAAATAACAATATGTGCGATACAAAACATGTATGAAAATGATATGTATGTTTTCGTAAGTTAAATTGAACAAACGGAAAAAAAAAAAAAAAATGGCTGCCAAAAGTCTCTGTTTTGAAGCGGTGTAAACCGGAATCGTGAATGACAGATGAGGGTCATTATATATATTAATACTTTGGGTAGCCCTGTAAACAAATGATGAACGATGTCCTACCACAATCTACACAAAACATGCTTTTATGCATCTGATATATTTTGTAACATTCCGTTTCGTTTAAGTCAGCCTATAGATGTTACACTGCACTTACCAGAAATTTCCCCATAGGCGCAATGCATCGAAATTCTGCAATTCCCCCCCATAGACATAATGCATTTGAATTCTCTTGGATGTACACGAAACATTTGCTTGATCTCAACGAAAATTTAAAAAATAGATTGCAAGATTTGTACCGGACAAACAAACAAGAATCGAAGGTAATAAAAACACGGTAATAACATGGTAAAATGTGTATGATTTTTAGATGCATTATTAATTTTCATTTAGTTTTCAAGTCGGGTGGTTAAAATTCTCTATAGTGGGTTCAGGTCTATAAAAATTGTTTTCTCGGGCTGCAGGACTCTGTAGACCTCTGCAGTAGGCTGCGGCGGTAGAGTGCAGACTGCAGACTTCCGCAGTAAAATATGGGACATTTTTTACTGGCTGGAAATATATTTGCGTGGTAACGGTACAAAAATTTAAATTTTTATAATCATTGTGAGTCATAAAATATTGATTTTTATAAGTATTATGTCTGAGTGTGCGTGTCTGTCGCTGTTATCAGCATCTCTCACAAACAGTAATAGAAAGTCCAAACTTGGTATTGGTATTCTGAATGTGTATCCTATAGAGATGCTACATTAAACTTTTCGTTGAGATGAAGCAGATGGTTCGTGTACAGGGACACCCAGGAGAATTCAAATACATTACGTCTATGGGAGAAATGGCAGGTAATTGCAGTTTAAGATCTATAGACTGCACTCAATTAAATGAAACGATTTTATATTTTTTATATGCGTAAAAACATGTTTCATGTAGAAGGTATGGAGAAGTTAGAAGTAGAAGTAGAAGTTAGGGTATGGAAATCATTCACTGTTCGTATACAGGGCTACACAAAAGAACTAGATTATAATGCGACAATGCTTGAAAATGGATGAAAATGTATTCAGGTTGTACCGTGTGTTATTAGTATAGCATCCTATTTATGTGCACCATGTAGTGTGTACCTAGCATTCAGGGCTGCGAATATATAAGCTCTAACATTCTTTTTATTGTCAATGAAAGTGTTGTACTGTAATATTTTACCCTGTCCAGTAAAGCTGCTCAGCAATTGAAATGAATTTCTAATAGCTATGTAGTAAATAATGCATATTTTTTAAAGCTAAATATTCATAGCTTGGTTTTTTGTATATTTACACATTTTGAGGATTCCTGAATACCGAAGTTGAATTTTTAATGTTTGATTTTTTGTCTGTGTCTCTTAGAGAAAATGAATAACGAATAATTTCAGGCGATCCAAATTTAGAAGTGAATACATTTGTTGTTACTAGGAAAGTTTGATAAGTTCCAAGGAATGTTGCGTGAAATATTGTCTGGATAATTGCAAATGAATTTTTGAATTGTACATAAATGGAGGTGCAATACCCCCCGTTTCATTATTGCACCTCGAATTGGATTGTATTTCGAGGGAGGGGCACACAGAAGGATTTGCCAAAAAAAGCTGTTCCGAAGCCTGATTTGAATTGTTTTAACACAAGTTTACATAACAGTACTCGTTATCTTACCCTTAATCTCCAACCAGTATTCGATTTCAGGGTAAGAGAAAGTCGTGTGAGTGACGCACCCGATTATTATTATTATTATTATAACACGTGTTTTATGTTATTTTTCCAAAATGAAGATTTAAGCGGGGGGGGGGGGGATGGATTATTCTGTATAGCAGTGATTAGAAACTGTCACAATTTTAGTTTTCCCGGGTGGTGTGTACGAGCGTGCCTGCGAGAAAGGTGAAGGTGTCCCAGTCCCCCGCATTTTGTGCCGCCAGCGGATTGCCAGAGCGATTTCCCTGCCTGCCTGCTCCACATCCGAACGGCGGGTGAACGAACGGATCACGGCCACCGTTTTTGGAGGTCAGGTGGTCGTTCAGGAAGTAGGGTTTCCGCATACTTTTACCTGCACTCCCTCTCCATTTGTTTATGCTTGCGTCGTGTCACTCACTTCTGGAATCGTGATCGGACTCGACAAGGCAAGTGCATTCCTTCTCCAGTCCAGTGAAATGACGGCACGATCGATCTCATCCAATTAATCGATCTGTACGCGTATGAAAGTCTTTGCATCCATTTTAGAATTTTGAGATGGAGAGATGCTCACTTTTCAGGAAAACATCCAGGTACTACTGAAACTGATAGGAATCGAAGATTTGTTTCTTCCACTTTATTAATTTATTTAGTTCTGGTTTGTAAATCGCCACTGAAATATCTCAATAATTCATGAGGTGTTAAAATAGGTTGATAGGAATCAAGGATTTGGCGCTTTATAAATGAATACAGAACCCCGTCAAAAATGACGGAATGTGAAATCCATTCAGGTAGTGAATCAACGAAGGCTTTGCCTGCTTCGCTGGTCACTCTACTGAAAGGAAACTCTTTTCTACTCGTTAGTTGTAGGGCGACAAAGGCGCCCGTCGAAGAAATGATCCTTTCATTTTATCTATTTCTCACTTCAAATAATTCATTTGCTTTATGGATCGCTTCGTTACCTTTAAAATTTAAAATTATTGTTATTATTTTATAGACGTCATTTTTTCATATGCATGAGAAAATTTAATATTTTATAACTTTTTTTTTCTTCCCGCGTGAAAGCATATTTTATTTTATGCAGAAAAAAAAAAAAAAAAAAAAGGCAACAATTAAAAATTTAAATGTCTATTTAAAAAGCTGTTACTTTTCATATTTTAATTAATTTTTAAAAATCTAATCAAAAATTCGTTACAAATAAGGTACCCAGTGAAAGGGGCAATTTTTCTGAATCCGTCGGATTAAACAGCTTATCGATCGGACAATTAGATTTTTTTTAAATTAACTAACGTATGAAAATTCTTGCGTTTACACACGGAGTCCAAGTAAATCTCTTAAGCCTAAAGCGTGAGAGTCAGGCACTGATGACTACACATGCTGATATCGACTTAATAATAATAATCATGAAATTGCTCAAAATCTCGCTTCCTGGGCAGCGAACCACTCATTTTCAGACTGTGAGGTGTCTATCCCTATTGAGCTTACCAGCGGGCTTCCATTTGGGTGCTTATCAGAAAAAATTGAAATAGCCATTTTATATTTCAATCCCAGTTACATATGAACAACACTATACGTGGTGTACATAATATTTTCTTTCACGTTATTTTCTATATTTACTTGATTTATTGTTAATATCCAATTTCGAGTTAATACCAGGTTATTATTGTCATATTTTAATTAATTTAAAAAAAAAAATCTAATCAAAAATTCGTTACAAATAAGGTAGTAAATGAAAGGGGCGATTTTTCTGAATTCGTCGGACTAAACAGCTTATCCATCGAACAATTAGATTTTTTAAAATTAACTAAAGTATAAACGGCAACTTGCTATATAGATGAGTACGAACCGGAATCGTCGCCTCTCTTGCAAACTATATAAATAAATAAAGTAGTATGGTCACCACAAATTCTTTACATTCCAATACAAATTCCAGCAGTGCATGTTATTTACTAAAATTATTATTTATCAAAGCTTTTTTTTTTTTTTTTTTTTTTTTAATGTAGACGATAATTTTCACCTCTTGGGGTGGGGGGTGGGGAGGGGGTTCCACCAGGGTAGAAGGGCTGCCTCTACATTAAATTATATATATATATATTTATATATATTAAATTTCACTTTGAAAAGTTAAAAATAATTCTCGTTATGTACATGTCTACGCAAATTTGTCCTATACTGCCATAATAAAAATTAAGAAAAAAGAAAAATGAGATAACAGTGCTACCTGTTGAGTAATTGATCCCTAACTATAATCAACACCAGTTTAGGTCAAAGACCAACTAAATACCAAATTTGCTTGAATTTTGTTCGTTGGTAGACTTACAGGTACACTGACATTTGCTAAAAAGTAATCAAATATGTGTTCAGGAAACCTCAAAATGTGTAAATCCATCGAAAACCAAAGTTCAATACTTTTCACGAATCTAAACTATTTTCTTATATGCATATAAGAAAAAAAATCCGGCATGCCACCTTCGAATTTTAATAAGTTTTCACACAAAAATGGGAAAATGTATCTTACTTTAAGAGGGTATCTTCCCATATGCGCGAAGAGGTGAAAAATTCCCATTTGGGAGATTTCTGTTCCCATTTGCGCAAACAAAGTAAAAATACAAGAATAGTACGAGTTACATCTACACGCGTTCTCAGCTTCAATCCAAAACAAATAGTTGCTTTGAAAATCACAGGAAGATGCCACTTAAAAAATTTGAGTAATTAGAGTTTTCTGAATAATTTTAAATAATCTATACGAATATTATAAATGCGAAAGTTTGGATGGATGGATGTTCGTTTCTCAATCGCGTCACAACTGCTGAACGGATCTGGATGAAATTGGGTACAGAGATAGGACATAGGCTACTATTTATACCGGAAAAATGTACATTTAAAAAAAAATAATTAAAATAGGAAAACAACGAGCTGGTCATTGCGTTGTAAATAGCCATTTAAATTTTTAATTGTTGTCAAAAAAGTTTAAGGAATATTTTTTCTTTTTCTTTTTTTTTTTTTCAACATAAAATAAAATAGGCTTCCACGCGAAAAATGAAATATTGTCGAATATTATATTTACTCATACATATGAAAAAATGGCGTTTTTATAACTTTAAAATGAAGTGATAATGAAATGATTCATAATGAAATGAATCTATCCTATTTCTTCCGAAATTTGTTTCAAAACCTTTTTTATCTCAACTTTAACTTTTATTATTATTATTATTATTATTATTATTATTATTATTATTAAATAGGTATGTTTTTGGCACGGATGAATCACAATTGGCATGAAAGCTAATTCAGTATTATATTAAAGAGCTTTACTTATTGATAATCCTGAGCAAATTTTTAAATTTTGATACTGCAGTAGCTCGGAAGTTTTTCGCCAAAACTCTACTTTCGCGACAGACAAGTAGCCAAACAGACCATAAAAAATATAAATAAATTATAGAATATTTGGGGGGAGGGGGGGGGAGGGGAAGAGAGAAACAGAAACAATAATCGCATAAATTATGTAATTTTGTCTAAAATGGCAACAAAAATTCAAAAATCACCAAGGAGAACTATATTAAGACTATACCATGATCAGGTTTACATATTTATTTATTTATTTTGTATATACCAACTACTATTAAATAACCACGAGTATATATAACCTCAAAAAATTAATTGTCTCATCCGATCGACGTAGCCGGTCATAGCATAATTTAAAATTAGTTAATTTAAAAAAATCTAATTGTCCAATCGATAAGACGTTTAGTCCGACAGATTTAGAAAAATCGCCATTTTCATCTTGTACCTCATTTGTAATGAAGTTTTGATTAGCTTTTATAAAATTAATTAAAGTATGAAAATAATAACCTTGCAGGCGAAGTGATGACGTCACTGACCGTCCGTGGATGCAAAAAAAATATTCCCTATGTTAATCGTCCATTGGATTTTTTGAAAAAAAAAATTATTAAAAATCGAGGGAAATTATTTCCCGAATTCAATCCCCATATTTAGGTATCGATATGTATTAGTTATCGTGTGCATGCGTTAGATTAAGTTGTTTTTGCTGTAAAATTAGTAAAATTTAAATTTCAGTTTCAAAACTTTAGAAAAACTAGTTGGCATAGGTGGACTCTGCTCAGTTCCCCATCATATGTACGTATACATGTTAAGAGAAATGAATTTGACCATACGCTTCACACAGTGACAGAACGAAATCCCCGCCTAATAGGCTACCCACCATTCAGTTCGATGTCTTATTCTAATCTATTAATTTATTTTATTGGGATCAATTTCGTAGTTTATTTTCATGCTACTATTTCCAATGCAACTTTCCTAAAAATGCGTATTTTTATGAAATATCTCCCCATTTTGCTTTGTTGATAAAATCTTAAATTTCGAATAACTTACGAAATTTTCCTATTAGAATATTTGTAGTCAATCATGTTCATACAAGTATCATAAATGTTATTTTGAAATTGTCTGATATATTTATGATCCTTAAAATGGACGTTTATGCTCGATTTTGCCTTATTCTGCCATTTTAAGTAAATCGTAAATTCCAAATAACTTACGAATTTTTTAAATTGGAAAAATCATACTCTATGGTATTCATGTCAGTATCCTAAATAATATTTCGAAAGTGGTTTGACATTTTTACGAGGACAATATCCCCCAAGATTGACCTTTATGTGAAATTTTGTTCTATTCTGCCATGTTAAGAAAATCATAAATTTCCAATAACTTACGAAATTTTTATATTGGAAAATTCATAGTCATTAATACTCATGCCAGTGTCCTAAATAATATTTCAAAAGTAGTCTGACATCTTTACGATGAAAATATCTCTCAAAATTGACGTTTATGTGAAATTTTGCCCTATACTGCCATGTTAAGAAATTCGTAAATATCCAATAACTTGCGAAATTTTCAAAGTAGCATATTTATAGTTACTGATGTTCATTCCGGCATCAAAACTGATATTTTAAAACTGATCTGACATTTTTACAGTAAAAAGTTTCCATTTAATGCACGTTTAATTGAATTTTTGTCCTATTCTCCCATGTTAAGAAAATCGTAAATTTCGAATAACTGCTGAAGTTTTTACATTCGAATGTTGCAAATGAATAGGGTTCTTGCCAGTGTCGAAAGTAATATTTTAAAACTGATCTGACCTCTCTGCGACAATTTGTTCTTGAGATATCGTGTACACAGACTAACAAACTAACGGACTAACACACTAACCTACTAACAGACTAACACACTTCACGATTACCTAAGTTCCCCATGCCTATAGTACGATGGGGAACTAAAAAAAAGGCAAACTTCCATATTCGATTGAAAACTGAAAACATAAACGTTTCATTTTAAAGGATGATATTTACACAATAAATATCCAACTAATATACTAATTAAAAGGAAAATGATAAATATTCTATCATAATTTGAAGTGAAATTTGTTTTCAAATGTCTAAATAAAGTGTCTGATATGAGATACTAATATATGTTGCAGCGGAATAGATTTCATATCTGTCATCCTTGGCGGAAAAAAATATCGCCAAATTATCTGGCGAACATAATTTAATTCCTTTCAAAAATCACGGTTATTTTAACAACTTATATTAAGAGAGTAATGAATAATATGAAACAATATTTCGTACAATACATATTACGAAAATATACATCTGGCATGTATATTTTCGCATTACGTTTTTGATCGCCAAATACAAAAAACGCCAAGAACGACAGAGTCTTGAAATTTAAAATTAAAATTTTGTCAATTTGACATCAAAATAACTCAATCTAACACATGCATACGATAACTAATACATATCTATACCCAAATATGGGGATTAAAATCGGGAAATAATTTTTCTCGATTTTTAATAATATTTTACAAAAAATCCAGTGGGCGATTAACATAGGAAATACATTTTTTTTGTATCCACGGACGGTCAGTGACGACATCGCTTCGCCTGCGTATAACTTCAAAATTGGACATTTAAATTTATAATTGTTGCCAAAAAAAAAAAAAAAACACCATTCTTTTTTTTTTTTTTTTTTAAGCATAAAATGAAAAATAAAAAAATATTACATATTAAATTTGCTCATGCATATGAAAAAATGAAAATGGAGTAAAAAAACAACCATAACCTTTTTTAATGCAGGGTAAGTGCACCAGTGATTGATACTTTTAGAACAATCTCTGATGTTTTCAATGTTCTAGTCATGAGAAAATATTTTTAGAAATGTTAAGTTAGTACATTGGGCATGAAAGACATTCAGAACCACATATATGTTAAAACTAGCAGGCTTTGCCCGCTTTGCTGGCCACTAAATTTAAAGGAAACCTTTTTCTATATAGTTTTATATAAAAAAAAAAAAAAAAATTACTGAACTTGTTTAAAAGCTCGCTTCAGGTCCCTACTGCCTTCGGCAGCGATTTGGTCATCCACTGCAATTCGGGCGCTTGTCCCTATTACCTGCGACAATAGTTTACCAATGAGCTTCCATTTAGGTGCTTATTATATAACAGTTTCGAAATAGATAGTATCGAAAAAATTGGAGTTTCCCTTTTATACTTGAATCCCAGTTACATGTGAACAACACTATACGTGTTGTTTACAAGTAACTCGGACTGGACTCAAATGTAACTGGGTTTAGACAACATAATATTTGCTTTTACGTTATTTCATATGTTTATTTTGTTTATCCAATCAACCATTAAATGACAGCAATTTCACGCCAAATATTACAATATGCTGTGACCGGCTACGTCTGTCGCATAAGACAATTTTTTGTGTTTATATATATATAAACAATTACATATATAATTCATGGGTTGTAAACCTGATAGTACAGCCTTAATATAGTTCTCTTTGGCGGCTTTTGAATCTTTGCCACCATTTTAGACTTAATCCATTGTAACAATAAGACTTAATCCCTTGTAACAATATGCTATGAGCGCTATTTCTGAAGTATTTTAGACAACTAATCTTTTTATGGTTATATATATTTCCCATTAAACATATTTTTATTTATTTATTTAAATATTAATTTGAATTTTTCAAATATTTCTGTTCGACAGCGTGCAAGTGCAGTAACACACAGAGGCTCATTTGTTTGAATGATAAATTAGCATAGTGATTATTATATAAAAAAATAAATAAATAGGTAAACATTATCGTGTTACACAACTTTATTATGTCGCTCCACTGGCGGCTTTTGAATTTTTGTCGCCATATTAGCGATGGATTTTTTTTTTTTTTTTTTTTTTTGTATGAAAAGGGGAAGACTATTTTGCTAATAATTTTTTCAGGCTCTTTTTTGTTTATACATAAGAATCCTTTATATTCTGCTTATATTTTTAATGCTTTTTAGGTTTAAAATAGTGCTTGTTGAAATAAATTTCCTATCTTTAAAACTGCATTTGTTCTGTAAATTTTGTGTAAAAATAAATCATTTATGTTTTTATATATTTGATGCGCTATTTAGATTAAAATGGCTGTTGCTATATTAAACTTCTTGTCGAAAAACGTTCGGTGTACTTCAACACCAAAATTTAAAAAATCGCCCAGCAGGATCTGTTAATGAAACTGATAAAATAAAAATATGGTTCATAGAGTTTAAATAATCTATTTAAAAAAAAAAAAGTTTGCACTCCGGGAGTGCCGACAGAAGTGAAAACGTGAACAATTACGTGTGTATTTCTTAAATCGTCAGGAAATATTTTATTGTGCAGGAAATACTTTTAAATGAAGTGTTTTTTTATTCATTAATATAAACTACGACTACAAAAATTATATTACAATTTCATTTAATGCGCTAACGGCAATAGAGACAGTGTCCGGAGATGAGAGAAGTCGTGTAGAGCCGCACCAGATTGTAAAAACGTGAGAAAAATGGCGGCTTTAGCCTTTCTCACTGTTTTGTAAGGTCTAACTGCAACGTTTTCGGCTGCAATCTTTAAGAGACAGTGTCCGGAGATGAGAGAAGTTGTGTAGAGCCGCACCAGATTGTAAAAACGTGAGAAAAATGGCGGCTTTGGCCTTTCTCACGGTTCTCTGAAGTCTAACTGCAACGATTCCGGTTGCAATCTTTAAGAGGCAGTGTCCGGAGATGAGAGAAGTCGTGTCGAGCCGCACCAGATTGTAAAAACGTGAGAAAAATGGCGGGTTTGGCCTTTCTCACAGTTTTGTGAGGTCTAACTGCAATAGAGACAGTGTCCGGAGATGAGAGAAGTCGTGTAGAACCGCACCAGATTGTAAAAACGTGAGAAAAATGGCAGCTTTGGGCTTTCTCGCGGTTTTGTGAGGTCTAAATGCAATAGAGACAGTGCCCGGAGATGACAGAAGTCGTGTAGAGCCGCACCAGATTTTAAAACAATATACAGTATATAATTATTAATACTTCACTTTAGCAAGTTAATTGTATGATACATTATTTGTATCATACAAGAATGGAAAGCGTCAGCTGACGATGACGTGAGTTCAATGATTTTTATGCACCCAAAAGTTTTCACTTCAAATGGAAAGCGTTAGCTGACGATGACGGGAGTTCAATGATTTTTGTTCACCCAAAAGTGCTCAACGCGCCTAAAGAAGTTTTCACTTCAAAAACTTTTCAAACCCAAATTATTAATGTATCGTATCACATATATAGATATAGTAATAATATATAGATTGATCATTGGGGAGAAAAAAGTGATTCCTTTTCACCCAGGAAAAGACGGCGATTTTACCAAAATATGGCAGTCTTTCCCCGAGTGAATACACACGGAAATACACACGAATGTTTTAGCAAATAAAATTCATTTACTAAAGGTGAATGAAAAGCTCCAGATATAGTTTCAAATTCATTCTTCTTCTTTTTTTCTTTTTTCCTTCAATACCACTTAATGGCTGATTCCAAAGCTTTTTTTTCGGCATCAAAAATCTTTGCACGATAATATGGGGATGATAGATCTATATATATTATTATATCTATGATCACATAAATCTTTTCGAAGATAGAATAAAACTTAATTTGAAAAAAAAAAAAAAAAAAAAAAAAAAACTTTTGTTTATTAACCAAAATAATTGATGAAATTTGAAATGCAAGTTGGTCTTGTGGGGTACAGGCTGTATATTATATTTTTGTGTTCGTGAGAGAAAATTTAAAAGAATTTGAAAACTGCAATTTTTAATCCCACTTAAAAATCATGTGAATTAATGTGAAGCAGATTTTTCATTTTTTTTCTCCTAACGGTTTCCATACAATCTTCTGCGGTTGCCACCTAAAATTCATACTTTAGTTAATTTAAAAAAATCTAATTGTCCGATTGATAAGCTGTATCGGATTTACAAAAAATTTCCCTTTCATTTGCTATCTTATTTGTAACGATGCGACTGGTATTTCTAATTTATTTTCTAATCTTTCTGATTTATTTTCCTCATTTTAAATAAATGTACGTTTTTTTTTTTTCTTTAATTATTATTATTTTGTCGAAAAAAAAAAATTGGCAACAATTAAATTATGTTAAAATTTAAATGGCTTATATATCAGAAATTAGGAAGTTATTATTTTCACATTTTAATTAATTAAGAAAAAACTATTCAAAAATTCGAAAATCTGACTTCGATGTGCACAATGACCCTTCGGAGGGCACCTTAGCGTTAAATCTCGTGACTGTCCGAGCTACCGTTTTCGAGAACAATGAAATATACAAATATTGCTCACTTAATAGTATAAGATAAGATATATACACTTGATAACAATTATTATTATTATTATTATTATTATTTATGAATTTTTATTTGACACCCACTCAATGTTCCAGTAATTGGCACTGCCAGTTTTTCATTTTATCAGTAATTGGCAACCTATGTTCCAGTGTTTGACACTGCTAGTTATTCATTTTAACAGTTATTAGCACCCTATGTGTTTGACATAAAATTCTTATATGTAAAATATATGATTTTATTATTTTTCTTATCTATTAATTATTTCGGGATAGATCCCAATTACCGTACTTCAATTTTAGATTTTTTTTTCTTTTTTGTTTTGTTTAAATAATATGTTTTTGGCACGGACGAATCGCGCTTGGCATGAAAGCTAATTCATTGATAATCCTGGGTAATATTTTAAAATTCTGATGCTGAAATAGATCGGACATTTTTCGCCAAGGACTCTACTTTTATGAGAGACACTTTAAGCCATGTTAGCGCATCAAAAATATAAATAAATCATAAAATATTGAAAAACAGAAAAGAAAGGAAAGGAAAGGAAAAAGAAAAGAAAAGAAAAGAAAGAAACAGAAAAAATAATCGCATAAATTATGTATTTTTGTCTAAAATGGCGACAAAAATTCAAAAGTTGACAAGGGGAGCTATATTAAGGCTATGATCAAATTTACATATTTAATTATTTACATATTTATTTTTCTGTATACCAATTACTATTAACTAACTCAACTTTTATTATAACCACAAAAAATTAATTGTCTCATGCGATAGATGTAGCCAATCATAGCATATTGTAACATTATATTTGGCGTGAAATTGTTGTCATTTTATAGTTGATCGAATAAATCAAGTAAATATAGAAAATAACGTGAAGGAAAATAATATGTACACAACGTGTAATGTTTTTCATATGTAACTGGGATTTAAATATAAAATTGCTACTTCAGTTTTTTGGATACTGTCCGCTTCGAAACTGTCATCTGATAGGCTCCCAAATGGAAGCTCACTGGTCACAGGGAATAGGGACATGCACCCGAGAGTCTGCGAAGGAGTGGGACGATACTGAAGGCAGCGGGGACAGGAAGCGAGCTTTTAAACAATTTCATGATTTTTTTAATTGTTATTTTTATTTAATAAAGCGATATCGAAAAGAGTTTCCTTCAAATATAGTGACCAGCGAAGCAGGCAAAGCCTTCGTTGATTCGCTACTTTAAATGATTTCACATTCCGTCATTTTGACGTGGTTATATACTAGTAACGTAATATTTGTCGTGAAATTGTTGTCATTTTATGATTGATCGGATAAATCAAATAAATATAGGAAATAACGTAAAGGCAAATATGTGCACCACGTATAGTGTTATTCATATGCAACTTGAGTTCAAATATAAAAGGAATACTTCAATTTTTTCTATACTATCTGCTTCCAAACTGTCATCTAATATGTACCAAAATGAAAGCCTATAGGTAAGCCACTGTCACATGTAATAAGGACAGGCACCCTAAATTCAGCGGATGACCGCTGCCAATGGCAGCAGGGACCTAAAGCGAGCTTTAGAACAATTTCAATATACATTTTTTTAATTTAATTAATTTATTTTTTCATAAAGCTATATAGAAAAGAGTTTCCTTTAAATATAGTGACCAGCGAAGCGGGCAAAGCCTGCTAGTTTCAATTAAATTTTAAAATTTTGAATTTCAGATTTAAATGTATTTTCAGTGTATGAGGTACAATAATCGATGGGAGATTGAGTAAAGCGGTCCCTCCCCCTCCCCCTCCATTCTTAACATGGAAATATGTACCCAATAAGCTATTTCTAAAGTCATTTTCAATTGTTTTTAAAGTATAAAATCTTAATCTTAATCTGTAATCTGTAATAATCTGATTTCATTAAAATGTAAGGTAAGAGATATTCGTACTCTAGTTTAGATAATCTGGGTGTCACAGCAGATTATTTTATTTAAAAAAAAAAAAAAAAATCTATAAAGTAACCTTGCTTTTATGCTGCTATTTTCTCAGCATTGTTAAGATTTTGTAAATGTGACGTTATCAAAGAAATAATTAGCATTATTTTGTTTTACAGGTGGAAGCAGAGTAATACAACCCTACACTTGTCACGACCCAGCCACAAAAGAAGAGGGTGTCTGCATGTTCTCTTGGAATTGTCAACGTTCGAATGGTACGCATCTGACGTACTGCTTGGATAGATTTTATTTCGGAAGCTGTTGTAAGCTTCCTCTTGGTGTGTATATCGCCACGCCCCCGTCCATTGCTACCAACGAGGTTACAGATTCCCAGAAATTCAAACCTCGTTCTACCACGACAGAAAAGCCTACTACCGAAAAGTCGAATTATAACATATATTTAAGGCCGTCTAAAGTTCCCTCGACGGAATTTCCTCCCGGTTTAGTGACGTGGAGACCTTTGGAAGAAGTCACTAGCACACAATCACCACCAAGGAGAAAGCCTACTAAACTTTATTCTACAAAGCCACTGTTTGAGAGTTCGACAACGAGGCCTAAATTTACCCAAGAATCTAAGCCCCCAGTTCGAAGAACTAGACCCACTAATACCCCATCCGAATTATCTACGGCCGTAACTAAGAGGAAATCCAGACCAACGAGGCCGTACGGTGTTACAAGTAGCAAACGTAAACCACGGCCCACTAAACCGTATGGAATCAGGAATTCTACTTCTTCCCGTGTTTCGGTGAGAAGAACTAAACCAACTAGACCCTATAACAGACCCACACAATCTTCTTTAAAGACAACTCAAAGCACGCCATCTAAAATCGGAACGTGGGCAAACATTCTGGATCGGACAACTAAACCTTTGCCCTTTCCAACTCGTAGATACTCATTAAGTACGAAAAGACCTACTCGCCAGCCCTCTACTTCTCTTCCACGAAGGACTACAGAAGTTGTCCCAACACCGGAACCTGTTCACACTCGTCGTCCCCCTGTGGCTGCCCACCAGACACAAAAACCTCCGACAATAGCCCCAGTAAGAAAACCGACTCGTGTAACTGAAATCCCTATTAAGAAATCAACGCCTGTTACTGCAGCCCCTGTTAGAACGCCCACTGCTGCAACAAAATTTACTCGAAGACCTACAGTGGGTGATTATCCCACACGAAGACCTACAGTTGCAGATTTCTCGACTAAAAGACCTGCTGCTGTTGCTGTGTCCAGCCGAAGACCTACCAGACCAACTACTGTATCGTCTACAACATTATCTACTACTCCCCCAACCACTACGTCGACGACTACTACGACTATCTCCCCTACCACAACTAGCAGTACTACAACTACTCGCAAACCAACAACAGTGAAAGCAACAGAAATAACCTTCCCACCATTCCCAGGAATAACTCGAGACTCGACTACTCAAAAACCTTACGTGCCCGACACCAGAAGAACTTCAGTGAGACCTAAACCTGCAGTCATTCCTACCTCTAGCACAGAACGTTCCACCACAGAAGACTCTGTAACTGCCATAAGCAGTACAGAAAAAACTACTCCAAGCCAGGATTACACTAAAGGTAAGCCATGGAAATGCATGAATTGAACGTTTTTTTTTTTATTTAGTCATTCTAAAATACAGATTGCACTGCAAATCATTCTCCATATACACGAGATTAAAAAAAAATAATAATAATAATTTATATGTTATTTAAAAATCCGCCATAATATTTCACAGTGACATTGTACGCCTATATATCAACTATACAAAATGGTCTTTTCTGTAAGAGAACCTACAGTTTTATCATTACCAAAGCAGGTTTCTTTTCTTTTTCTTTCTTTTTTTTTTTTTTTAATCTGATGTGGACACCACTGACATTTTCTGTGTGAGGTAACTGATTCGTAAAAAAAGTTCCAACCACTGAAAAAAATTAAAAACTGCTAGTCTAACCACAAAAGCCATGATAATAGAATTATACATACAGCCAAACAAATATGTTTTTTTTTTTTTTTTCTTTTTCCCCAGGAATGGCTTATTACAGAATCTCTCATTGGCAAATTCTTGAATTTTATGAATGAAAATCAAAATTTAATGAAAATCATTCGAGTATCGATGGACTACTTTTGTTTTCTTTGCCGAAAATTAGAGGTGAAAAACGATACATTTTACCGAAACAATTAATTCAGTTAAAATTGAGAAAGGATTTACTAATTCTGGCCATTCTGAAACAATATTTGCCGCCAAATTTGATTGTTAATCTCGCCAAGTCACCAAGTTTGTAGCCAACGTTGATTTTGGTCTTGGCACAGATTTTGGCAATTTTGCATCGCATTGGGCGACTTGGTGACCGAATTTGACGAAAATTTGTAGTTTAGGGTTGCCAAAGTTCGGAATATCTAACTTCAATAAGAACAGAATTCTGGAATTTTCCGAAAAGATTCATTGGTTGATTCAATTGGTTGATTCAATTGGTTGATCAATTGGTTGATTGGAAAAGATTCATTCTATGGCGCTGAATTAATTTCTTCAAAAATTCTTTAAATGACAAACAAAATAAAGTGTATTCGTCGACTGGAACCTGCTTATATATTATTATTTTCTAGACCCAAAAATATCGGTAACTTTCATAACAATATCATTACGTGCTGAATATTCATTAAAGTGCATTCGTCGACTAGAACCTGTCATTAAGAATTACTTTCTTCACGCTAAAATGTCGGCAATTTTCATAAAAATATCATTACAGGCTGGATATTCATTAAATAAAATGCATTTGTCGACTAGAACCTGCTTATGTCTTTTCGAATACTTTCTACACGCAAAAGTGCCGCCAACTTTCATAATAATATCATTACGGGCTCTACCATTAGCTTATTTTGAAATCTCTGTGGTGGTAGATCCTATATAATGGCCAAAACCTTTGTATATTTGGCCATTATGAATCTAATTTTCGTAAATATCTCCAAAATGGAAAATCACAGGAAGACAAAGCAGGGAGGTGCACGACTAGATCTACATACCAATTTGAACGTTCTACGTCCAACCGTTTTGAGTTATGCGAGATACATACGCCCATGCATACAGACGTCACGAAAAACCGTGTAAAGTCGCTCTAAAACGAGAGCTCGTGTTAAGACGAAACTTGTTGGTGTACAACGTGGCAGTCACACGTGTAAATTTTCAACATTCTACGATGATTCGTTTTTGAGCTTTGCAAGATATAAAATCCCTTTTGCAATACTTTGTATAACGAGGTAAAAAAGGGCTTAAAACAGTGGGAGGAAGATAGTAAATATTATTATTCTTTTGGAGCCCATTTTTAGTTTTTCTAATATATTTTCATTGCTTTCTCTTAATTTCATCTCACCAGTTATTAATTAATAAAGTAATAACAATAATAGTAATAAACATTTTTTTTTTTTCATTTCAGAAATACATTTACATTAACAAAAAATCTGGTGTGAAACAACCACACGACTTCCATTACCCACTATTACACGCATTTTTTAGGGATAATGTGATCAGAAGACATAAAATTGACCTAACGAAGTAGAAACCTAAAATTATTCCGGTAACAGAAACTTAATGCACATATAAAAACTTATGAAACAAAGCTTATACATAGCGAGTTGAAAAAAAAAAGAATAAATAAATAAAAATTTGGTAGAGTTATTTTTTGAAACACCAATTTCCGAGATCTAAAACTGACCTACCTAATCAGGATGACTGTTAGTGTTAATTTTCCACTAATAATTTTGTAATACATGAGAAAGGATATCTAAAATGGATTTATGCAACAATTTTAAGAAAATCCTTAGAGCGGTTTTTGAGATACCAACATTTACCAAATCTTGGAATACTCAATCACTTTTTGTTCTCAGGAGGTCTTAAAGCGTGTAAATCAGGTGAAAACTCGACACCGAATTTTTGGACCCAATACAATACTTCCATTATCTACGGCAGTCGGGTAATGGATGTAAAAAAAAATAGAAACTCTTGAAGAACTTTTATATCTGCAGCATCAAGGAGTATACATGCATCCAGTTAATCTCCCTCAAATCTGTCGAAATAAACATTAGTTTTCTTGTTTTTTCGTTAAAAATGGAAAAAATAAAGTAAAATAAAGACTTTTTTGTCCGATTTCATCTGCGCCTGTTCATGTCTTTGGGGAAAATATTTTGACGTTCTTCCCAGCAAAATGGAAAAAGAATATCCAAAAACGTTTATTTCAAACGATCATTTGTTCATTCTATTAGTAGTTGAAGCTTTGTAAGTGGTGCGCGTACAACCAAGAGTTTTTGAGTTATTAGCATTCTTTGTAAAGTATCTCCGAAAAAATGACCGACCAAAAGGAAGTTTGCAATAACAACATTTAAAAAGCACACAATACCCAAGTTATCTATTAGATGCAAGCTGGAATAAAGAAAGAAAAGTTTTTGCAAATTTTCCACTGAGTCGTTAAACTGCCATGACACAACATGCGAAGAAAAGGAAAACAGTTAAAATTATTTTCATTTATCCATGAGAGGAAATCTGAAAAATTTCAGAGTCTCCGCTGAATGTTCGATAACATTCTGATAATCAGCATAAAACTAATCTAGGCTGAGAAAACTTTTTCAGGAAATAGAAACTGAGTTTTATTCGATTTTATCTATTCCGCCCGTTTCTATGGCATTCAAACCTCCAGTATAGAATGCTAAGTGAAAAAAACAATTATAATCTTAAATACATTGACAGCTATTACAAGCACAGATAAACGTTACAATTTCTGCAATTATTTTCTAAAATTTTAAAGCATCGTTGTGTTCCATTCAATAAAGTTCTGAAGGTTTCGATACCCGTTCGTCTCTCTGCGTATCGAAACCAGTTTAACAAAATCATGTATCGAGAGAAAGTTTTGCGTGCAATCGATTTTTCAAATTGTTTCATTGACATGTTATATTTAGTGTGTTGTTTCTAATGTTATAAATGAACAGTTCTGAGTGTGTCTTGTTACCTGAAGTGAGTGCTTTTCTTAAAAATGGAATTTAACCTTTTGTTGCTTGGATGATGCTTACTGCTTTTGCTTGTTGCTGAAATATTCATTAAACGCTTGCAATCGAGCTCTAGACCAAATATCATGCTGTTCATCCTCTGAAGAGAGGGGGCCCTCATTAAAGCTTCTGCTGCTAACCGTAGGCTCTAACTTCCCTGCCTCCAAAACACTTCATTTTTTTTTTTTTTTTTTTTTTTTATCTACGTTCGTCTTCTAACGGGAGTTCATCGTGAACGTAAAATTTAATTTATAAAAGATGTTTCAGGACTCGTTTGCTTTTCGGTGCGATTTTTTCCAAACAAAAAATTCCTTATCACTCTTTGTGGACAACTTTTAAATGAACCACGAAAGTTTCTGAATCGATATTTTGCTAAAGGACTGTTATAGTTTTGGAATGCCTTTAAAAGACCAAAACATAAAACTGTTGTCCTCTGATGTCGTACGTACTCCAAAGTTTATTCCGTGCAATTTTGATAAATAAACGGATCCTTAAACAATCGGAGGTCATTTTCAAATGGTCATCCTCATCACATTTCATGATTTGCACGACGAAGGAAATTTCTCCCTACTTTGACACCAGTATTAAAATAACATTTTACGCATCCCTCACGCTCGAAGCAAATTAAAAAAACTTTTTTTATTCGGCTGTCGCCGACAATTTTCAGTAGTGATATTGGGCGAATGGGATAGTGGGCGAAGTGATTAGGCAACCGTTGCAATTAAAGATACTGAATGAAAAAGTTTCTGACCAGAGGAGTGAAATGAAGCAAGGATAAAACGGAATTTTCTGCATTCTTAATCCTACAATAGGCCCCAAATTTGGGAAGCCTGTTTTAATTTTTTACTTACTGAAAATAACCGAGCAACAGAAATTAGAAAAATATCCAAAATAAGGTTTTTAAAAAAGTGTTTCCTTCCTATTCCTGCTATCCTGTTAGGTATTTAAAAAATTTATTTCACCTCCCCAACACTCGTCTACAAAAATGAAAGGTCAATTACAAAGAAAAAAAAAAGTTTCGGTTGTAACGAAGTGTTTAAACACTGCTTTATATCTTTAACGTTTTATTCATGACCCGCATTGTTATGGGGGTACTGTAATGACCCAGTGGGGATTGCACATCTGCACGATATTGGCTGAAGTAGAAAACGGAGACACTCATTGAAAAATGTTTGTGAATCCTTAGTAGATATTCTTCTTTACAGTGTCAACTTTCAAACATACGACCTTTAGTTTGAATAAAAGAAAAATAACTGCGTTTACAACGAATCTTTAAAATAATGTCACTCATTAAGTAAAAAAAAAGTGAAAATTTCCCCAAAGATGTATCATAAGAATTCGTTTCTGTATCGGAATTGAGTGGAAATAGTATTTTGTAAATGTTTCGAAAATTGCGTTCCTGTCCTGTTTAAGTGCATCAGTCTTTGTACATAATAGCTATCCATCATTACAATGATTAAGGTTTTAAAGGTTAAAAAATGTATATATATATTCATAATTTTTAAAATAGAAATTAGGAAAATGGAGTTGTGGTTTCCGGATATCCTTCCTAAAACATTGTCCTGGCGGGGGTCGTCATAGCCTTTAGCTGGAATTCAAACAGAAATTTCTTTTCTCTTAGTAGGTTCCTGCTTGGATAGAATATTTTTTAAAAAGTGAAATTTGAATTTTCGGCAGAGTTGTATGAAAAAAGAGTAGAATTTCCGAGACATTTTACTCACGTCCAATAAGTTGTCAACGGGAGGGGGGGGGGCTTTCTTTCAAGCGCTAGTCAATTCTGCCTTGAAAAAGGATGTCAATAAGATCGGCGCATCAGTTAATAAAATATAATAAAATCCTCTCCACCCAATTCAAAAATAGCTTTTGCAGCGATTCAACTTTTATAACGAGCCTGACGGGGGACATTTACAAAGGTTCTCGCTTCGATGATTTGAAACTTTGGACTATGATAATAGTAATAAAATTGATTTTTTGATAACCTTTTAATTTCATTTTAATTGTGTGTTTATTTTTGTATCTCTATTTTGAATGCAAAAAACGCCTTGCTTTCTACGAACGAAATAGCATTTTATAGAATGCAAGTCAATGGGGCAAGTTTCAAAACACATAAGTTTGATACAACGATTTTGTCGAAGGAATTTAAAATAGAAAGCGAATGTACTTTATGAATAACCCAATTCGTCTACGAGGACTGTGAAAGAAATGGAAGGGCTGTTTCATTAATATAATAGCTGAGGATAAAAATTGCGACATCTGGACAATCTGTAGGGCTGATTCAACACCCCCTGTAATAATGCCTCCGAGCTGAGTTTTACGTCACGGAAGATCAGCCGATTATATCCAATTCCCATGGTCTAACGTATATTACAGTATGTGTTCATTGGATAAAATGAGCCGATCTCCTATGACGTAAAGTTCAGCTCGGAGGCATTATTACAGGAGGTGTTGGCTGAGACCATCGAGCAGCTACACTAGCAGAGTGCGGATTCCCTGTAGAGACAAATCTTCGAAACACGACTGCGGTTCTTTTGCCGATCATCGCTTTCTCGGCAGCTGGTTCGTGGGATGTTTGAAATGGTTGGTTCCGCTTACCACCCAAAACTCCAAAGGAAAGTCAAACAGAACAGTTTTCAGTCAATAACAAAGATTAGATTACTGACTATTACATTTCTGCTAGTGTAGGTTGTGGTTTGTGTTTCATTTTTCCCCAATCGAAATATAAGACAGCGATGGAGGAGACTTCCCTTGGTGGAAGTGGAATGTCGGTTCGGCGAATGAATGGGCGGAAGGGTGGGGATTTAATATTCGGAAACAAAAAGGTTTCCAGTCCGGGTCGTCAAGGGTCCAGACCGACGCATGTCTAGACAGGGGATGGCTGTGCATGCTAGAAAACAAAGGCGGAGAAAAGCAAAAGAAAAACGTCACTCAGTCTGACGAAACCCTTGTATTGCGAAAAAATCTTTTAACATTTTAAGGATTAAAAAGGTAGCTTTTTAAAATTTTGAAATTTAATTAAATCCTTAAGTAAAATCTATATCAATAGAATCAGACTTTTCAGAATGAAAAAATTTTGCGATATCTTCACGTTTCACACACCACGAGAACCAAAAATGACTTCAGAAAATTGTGTCTGAGTGTGTGTCGTCGTCGTGTCTGTATGTCTTTAACGCTATTTTTGTCCGGGTATCACATGAGAACGGCAGGACGGAATTCAACGGCGTTTGGCAGAAATTTAGATCTTTACCCAACTTAAAATTATATCTATCAACTTTTTCGAAATTCCCCTCCGTTCCTCCCTCCTGAGGGGGCGAAAGTTGCACGTTTATAAGCATAACTCAGTTCTAAATTACTTCACAGTAAAGAAATTGCACATGCGGAGACTAAACAGAAGTACAAATAAAACATTATATGCGATTTAGGAATTTTCGATTTTTAAGGGGCGGGAGGGGAAAAAACGGTTTTTGGCGTAAAATTTAGCTAAATCCGGTTTTTTGAGTAGAACTCTACCAAATATGGAACAAAGATGTTGAAAAAAAACTAAGTGACTTCCTTAGGATATTTCCAGAAACACAATTTTGCTTTTTTGTGATTTGCGGGGTTTTTTTAGGGGGGGGGGGGAGGCAAAATCTGGACATCCCTTTTAGCGCTATATTTGTCCTGAGAAATCTATGGGAGCTGCGGTCACGAATTTTGGTGCTTGGATTGTTTATATGTATCCAACACCCAAAGTAAAGGAACGAACCCAACACCTAAAGTATCGAAAGTGGTACAGAAGTTAAACACACCTTTGTAAGCATAACTCGGCTCCAAATTACTTCACACTGAAGAAATTGCACATGAAGAGACTACAGATGAGTACAAATAAAACATTATCTGTGATTTAGGAAATTTTTATTTTTAAGGGGAGGGAGGGGGGAAATTTATTTTTAGCGGAAAATTTTGTAAATTCCGGATTTTTGAGTAAAACTTTACCAAAAAATGGAACAAAGACGTTGAAAACAGCCATACCTCTTTTTTAGGATACTTCCAAAACACGTTTTTGATTTTTTGCGATCTGCCATTTTTTTTTTTTTTTATTTTTTTTTTTTTTGGGGGGGGGGGGAGAGGGGGTATGTGTTACGAAGTGCAAATTCGAGATACCCCTTTGGCATTAAGTACGGTCACTGTAAGCGGTCACATCGATTAGCGCGAAGTCTTTTTTAACCAACTTTATAAAGGAAGAGGTTCGCAATTCAAACCGTTTGTTTTGTTGTTGCTAGCTTATAACTCCACAACAGATTCTCCGATTTTAATACCTTTCATTTTGTTGTAACGATCTGGGCCTGAAATAGGTCCCATTATGACTTCATTAAGATCTAACATGCCCACAAAAGTCCGTTCTAACTCTTTTCACTGCGTAAGTAAAGCAAAGTGGCCATGCGCTAAGAAATGCGACCCCATTGCTTACAGCACCACCTGGTGGAAAATAGCAGTGTTAATGTTTCTATCTCGAAAACAATAAGAGGTAGGGGGAAAAGTGAAATTCAAATTTGTAGAGCAGTCGTGTTCGCAGTTTCCTACACTGTAACATGCCGAAGCAATCTTAGAAATCAAAGTGGTTTTTATTTGGATGTTTATATTTGTGTTCGTCAGCTGCAATGCATCCTTGTTTGAACTCGACGACAGTAGCGGGCGACAGAAATTTAAACATCGAAAAATTCAATCAGAAAATTCAGAAAAAATTCAATCAGAATACAGATGTGCACTGAAGTTTACGTTATCGTTATATGATTTCTATGTCTGTTTAAATTAATTAAGGATATTCTCTGTAAAGTTTTTCTCTAGAGCTTCTGAATAACAGAGATTCACCGATTCTTTTCGACCAGCTTCTCTTTTGAAAGTTTATATTTCATATATTTAGTGATACTGGACATTTTTATGCTTCGTGTCTAACAGGATTTTCTGTTACGCTTCCATTCTTTACATTTTTAAAGCCTTTTTAATTTAATACATGAATTTAATAGGTAGTTTTTTCTCATGCCGCATAAAGGGAAGAAAAGTGACACAATTTAAAATTGCAGTATGTGAGAAAAATCAACTTAAAGATAAAGCTTTGACTAGAATAGAACTCACACAACTAGCCTCTCTAGCTGAAAATTTTCAAGTTGAGAAGTAACTTTTTTGTGCACATTGGGGTACTTCATATATTTTTCAGCGACAAAAACTCGAAATTCCCATTTTTTTTTTTTTTTTTTTTTTTGAGTTGTGTCATTTTTCTTGGGGGTTGCGATGTATGAAACCACCGTCTAACTCATGTTCTGCTATATGAATACATTTTCACTGAAAAGAAAAAATTAAAATATTTTTGTATAAAAAATAGAACCGATTCCAAAAAGCAAGTATTATTCAAACAACTAAACTTGAAAAGAAAATTGGCATAAAATGAAATTGTCAATTGCTCCTAAAAGTATATATAAAATAAATTCCTTCGCCAAACAGCATAAACACGGCAATGAATCATCACTTTTGAAGTCGGCGCAAAATTAACTAAAAATTAACGTACTTTCATTCAATACAAAAATCAAATTCTATTCAAAATCTTACTTTAGCTTTTGCAAAACGAAAATTACTTGGATTTAAACAAACAATTGAGGTTTCATAAGCTGCAAAAATTTGTAGAACTCCTTAACGGCAAAAAAAAAAAAAAAAAATCGACGATTTATCTGGCGAACATAATTAATTCTTTTCAAAAATCATGGTTATTTTAATAAGGTACGTACATTAAGAGAGGAATCAAAAATACGAAACAATGTTTCGTACACTATATATTACGAAAATATACATCTCGCGTGTATATTTTCGTATTACGTTTGGATCGCCAAATCCAAAAATCGCCAAGGACGGCAGATAGGAAAGCTAAGTGAAACTTACAAAGAAAATTCTGGTAATTTCTTAGAAACATCAATACCGAATTGTGAAGGATGTTGACAGTTCTGTGTAACCCTAATAATGGATCATTTGTATGCAGTGACGTCTTCATCATTTTGTCTCGAAGATCATTCTAGAGAAAACGTTTTTTCTATTGATCTAAAAACAAAATTCTTTTAATATTGCGCCGACTTCAAAAGTTATGCTGTTTGGCCATTTAGAATTTCATTTTAGGCCAATTTTTCTTTTCTTTTTAGTTGTTTGAATAATAGTTGCTTTTTGGAGTCGGTTCTATATTTTTACAAAAAGATTTTATCAAATTATCGGAAAAAAAAAAAAAAAAAAAATCTTTGTCCTTACACTTTGTCCACAAAAAAAAAAAAAATTACAAAGTATGTTGTATTATTTTACAACTATCCTAGTTAGTACAAAAAAGAAAAAATTCAAATATTTTTGTTGGTGATACATAAATTATGCAAAATACGAATCTCGTAATAATCATTAATTCATTATCTAACGATTGTAGATACCTTAAAAAACATATTTGGTGTTGGATGAACTTCCTCCAAACAACATCACAGTATCCAAACAATATCCTTCCACCAAACAATATCACTTCTCTGAGGTGAGCTCCATGTTTGACCGTCTTGTAGTCATTTAAACTATTTCTAAGAAAAATAACAATTTATCTTCTCTTCTAAACAGTTATCGTATTGGACCGGTGAATCTATAGAGTAACATTGAAAACTGAGATTTATTATTATTTAGAACCACTCTAAAACAGTAGCTGCAGAAATAAAAATAATTATCGAATCACATTTTTTTCCTCTCTTTTAAAAATGATTATCCTATCACTTCCTATTTTAAATAGCTATAACATGCAGTTAATTATTTTTGAAACATTAAAAGCAATATTTAAAATTATAATAATTCCCACATAATGACAAAAATGCTCTTTTTTTTTTTTTTAAAGGGAAGGGAAAGAAAGAAAATGTCATTTAGATATAACTTTCGATTTCAGAAAAAAAAACAAATTGGAATAGAACATAACAACCATAACATTTAATTTGGTTTTTCATTGGGGGTGCTACGAGTGCTTAATATTCACAACCAACTTATTTAATTTGCTTGCTACCCCTCCCTTTTCTAACCCATTTTGTGTTATTATTATTATTTATTTCTGATATTAAAGAATTTGCATCAAGTTCGATAAATATTTGTATCAAACATCTACATAATATTTCTCTAACGTGGACCCGTTACGATTATTTTTTGTAGAAATGATACTCACTTAATAAAATACGGAGGATAAAAAGATAATGCATAAGTCGTATTGACTGACTCAGTTCAGTGTTCTAATTTAAAAATAAGTGACGACATTTGTCTGATAGGAACCATGAGATCATTTTATAAAAAAAAAAAATCTATTTTTGAAAGTTGCATTTTTATAACCTTTCCCTACGTCCTTTTACGCATTGCAATACTTTAAAGATATAAACAGAATAGGAACTTTTGTCATAAATTGACTAAAAAAGGCAATGATAAAAAGCATCATCAAAATAGGTATGGGTCGTTTTTTTAACAAAAAAAATGATGCCAAAAGGAATAAATAAGAAAATGAATTAAAAGGCATCCCCAACACGGCGGCAAAAAATTAAAAGCCGCCATAGGGGTCCTATACTAAAGCTGTCCTGCCTGGGGAAGTGTGAAAACTGGGTGGTCAAACGTGAAACTTTTCTTTGAATGATTTGGTTTAACTATCATTATCGTTTCATCCCACAAAAACTGACGATAAGTTGGCTTCTGAAGAAATACGATTTAAATTGGATGGTGAAATTAGTATAAGACTTATAAGTTTCAAATTTTAAAGATTAAAATAATAATGATAATAATAATAATAATAATAATAATAAAAATGCGAGAATTTCGCGCGTGTCAGCTAGTTATGAATTCAAATTGCATATAATATTTTGATATTAGCAGGCTACGTACGCTTCGCTGGTCACTCTATTTAAATGAATCTTTAAAAGAATTGAATCACTATTTATTTTTACAATATTTTTTATTTACAATGTGATACATTGTAAATAAAAACTAAAAAAAAAAAACCCTACATTCAAATTGCTCTAAACCTCGCTTTGGATACCCGTTGTCTACGTCAGCTTTTTCCCCCCCGCTCCCGCTGCATCGGGTCCAGGTTTCCACTGCCTGCAGTAAGGCCTTTCCCGGGCACTTCTGTTTGAATATTTATCGACGACAGGTGGATCTGTTATTATTTAATAACTACGGTTTTGAAAGATGACTGTATCTCAGCAGGAGCACCAGAGCGCACACACTTCTCTTTATTTATATAGACTACGCCCACTTCACTGGTCATTATGTTTAAATGAATTTTCAAAAGAATTGGATCAGTATTTATTTTTTACATCACATTATAAATAAAAACTAAAAAAAAATTTACATTGAAATCGCTCTAAATCTCGCTTCGGGTACTCGTTGCCTACGGCAGATATTTTTCCGCCCGCACTGCATCGGGTCCAGGTTTCTACTGACTGCAGAAAAGTCTTTCCCGGACATTTCAGTTTGGGTATTCATCGACGAGAGGTGGATCTGCTATTACTTAAGATACGACTTTAAAGAGGACTGTATCTCAGAATCTATTAAATATTTTAGTTTTTTATAGCCTCCGTTATTTACACTATATTACGATTTGATTCGAACGATATAATAAAATAAAATAACAAGTAGATTTTCTTTTAAAAGGAATTAAATACATAAAAAACAAATAAATTTTAATCAGTTTAATTCTTTCTACTATAAACTACAATTTTTTCCCGATAAATACAATAAATAAAAAGAAAAGAGGATTTCTCTTTTAAAGGAATTAATTAAACAAAAAAAAAAAAAAAAAATGAAAAATAAAAGTTGCTATACTATAAAAATTTTACATAAACATAACTGTTTTAAATTTAAAATTCGATATACTTAATTTTCTCTACTGTATTACCATTTGATTTTCAAGAAATGTAATAAATTAAAAACAGAAAAAAAAAAAAGAATTTGCCTTCAAATGAATGTATTAAATAAAAAATAAATAGTGCAATAGCCGTTGCTAAGATACGCAGACGATTACAATAAAAGAATAAATTTATGAAAAATTAAACAAAGAAGCCAATATTCATAATCGAAAAAAGATTAATTAAAAAAATTCAAATTCGAAAAAATCTCAGTGAGGTGCACACCTATAGTGTCCCAGGTATCCGTCTGATAGGTTTTGTAGCTCTGCGATCAGTAGTGTGAGCACCTTTATATAGATAAATATTTCATTATTCAATATTTGATATAAATGTTTCACATAAATCTATCATATAACTACTACACAGTAAACTTTTTAAAATGAATAGTAAGTAGCTCTTAAGTTTTGTAAGGGAAAAAAAAAAATATCCTATGAAATAATGTATATCTGTAAATGGGCGACAAAATCAAAAACTGAAGTAAAACAAGTGTAGTATGAATGAATGATAGATAAATATTTGAAAAATAAGTTAAATAATAATAATAATAATAAAACCTAAATGTAACCCGGTCCGGCTGTGTTTGGATATTGCTCTTGTTTCACATTGTTTTCAGTTCTTGCAATAAATATATGTATTCATTTCTTCTACGTGAAATTTCGCTTTCTAAAAGAAGATTTATTTTTATTGTTGCTGTCGATCACGAAATGAACAAGTGAACGATCGAGAGATACAACTTTACTTCCGACATGGAATTGTATTATTTTTCTAGAAAATCTGTCATTCGTTTTTTCAACAGGAAGAATGTTAGAATTAATATTAAATATTATTTTCTTTAAAATCTCTCATCTTCAATCGAACAGTTTCCTACAGTTTTATGAGTTCACAGTCCACAGTTTTGTGGACTCATAATCAATTTTTTTAGCCAATTTTTAATTGTTGTCAAAACCAATTAAAGATTCGTGATTTTTTATTTTATTTAATTTTTAACTTCCAATTCCAAAACCACGTGACCTAACATGAGCTGGAAGTTGGAAGGTCGAAAATTTTAAAATATCAAGGCAAAGTGGCTTAAAAAAAAAATAATCACATCTTAGTTAATTTTAAAAAATCTGTTAAATAGGTTTTCATCCTCCCGATTAAATCGGCGTTTCAGTAAAATAACCACATTGAAATCGGTCCATCATTTCATCTGTTTAGAATAAACACACACATATCTAGATACAACCCCCTTTTTTTTCATCGGGGTTTAATAAATATCGTTTGAAAAATGGAGAAAAATCACACATTATTTCTAAATTAAGGAACACTTACCAATATTAGTTGTACTCAAAATGAGAGCTATTGGGACTGAATGCTGCTTTAGAAAGGGAAAGAATTCCAGCTTTAAACTTTCATCAGAATTAAACTTTAAACGAACATTAAACAATACTTAAAGGAATCAACCCTGTTTTTATTAACTTCGCTTCTTGTGTGTTTGTTGGTCCGGTACAAATCTTGCAATCTATTTTTAACTCACTTCCCTACTAGCTAGACATTTGAAACTTTCACAGTAGCTCAGAACCCGGTGACAACACACTGCTTCGAAGCCCGATTTTCGAATTTTTGATAATTAAAATATGAAAATAATAACATTCTAATAGCTATAAAAATAGCCGTTAAAATATTAGCTATCATTTAATGGTTGCCAAAAAAGAAAAAAAAAAAAAAATACGAGTTCATTTTATGTCGACTTAAAAATAAATACATTTAATGAAACGTGAACGTTAGAAAAATTGTAAAAAGTAAAACGAGGCATCTCGCCAAAATGGACTTTAAAAATTTTATACGCATTCATAAGATGCTAATGTAGCTATGATTCAACAGGAAATTTAAAAACACGGTTTATAAAAAGTTTTTTATTACCCTGTTTTTATTTTTTAAATAAATTAAAAAATGTTTTTTTAAACAAATGTCGTGTTAATCAGTTTTGTTAAGAAATGAATTTTATTTATCTTAGAAGAGATTGTTTTGATTTTGGAATGGTGATAAACACGATGGGTGTGAAGATTTCGAAACAACAGAAATGCTCCTCTATTGCTATTATGAGGGTGGGCTATTCTTTGTAAATTAATTCATGAGAGCGAACATTTCTTTCAAGGATCCAACTTATGTTAGAGAATGAGTTACGTGGTAATGGATTGAAAAAAAAAAAAAAAAAAATCGTGTTTTTCTACCGATTGCGTCAAAAATTAAAAATGAGTTATAAAGAGTTGCCAGTGCAGAAGTCTATCACTTCGGCTGAAATTGAGCTCTTTTATCGGAAAGTGCTACTTCATTAAATTCTAGTTCTCAAAATGAAATTTCACTTCGGTTGAAAGTGAGCTCTTTTATAGGATACTGGATTGAACTTTCTCACTAAGAATGATGTTAGGCTGACACGCAAGGACGATGGGTCGGAAACTTGTAAAACACGAGTTTCAATGTAGAATGAAAGCTTAAAAGAGCGGAGAAGCAAAACGGAAGAATTTAATTTATTTTATAATATCTTATTTTGACCTTAAAAGGAATGTTACAAAGCCAAAATGAGATATAAAAAATAAGTAGTCGTTCGATTCTTTTGAGAATTCATTTAAATTGAGTGACGGGCGTAGCCGGCTAGTTTTAAAATATTTCAAGAACGTCTTCAGAAAATGCTATTTTCTGTGAATATCTTCGGGTTATGTTGGGTGGGGTAGGACCCGCGTGTACTGAATCCGCCGTAACGCGTACGCCAAAACCACCTTGTACTTTATATCAACGTAGTTTCATTTCATGCAAAAGAACATTTAAAGTCGGGTACTAAGACAGTGAGAACCGACAGATTTTTAAAAACTCTCAGAGATGTTTTATGAATGGCGTTTGTTTTCTGTTTCTAAAGTGGTAGATAAGCTGTTTTAAGGGATAGTGAATGAAGATGTATTTTTAATTTGTACCTATATTTAAAGAAGCTTATAATAGAAAATCATGATTTTTTTTTTCTTTACAGGCTATATAGTTTAACCCAATAAACAGATAGAACTAACCGAAATGTGTATGTTTTTAACATGACACATCTGCATGAAGAACCTATATGAAACTGTATTGATTATTAGGTTAATGTTTATAAATAAATGTGACGGGAGAACTAAATCGTTGTAAAACTTTGGTAGCGTAAAGAACACCTTGTACCTCCTATATTAAAGGAAAAGGGGACCCTTAAACAATGAAAGAAAAGTCACCCTGTAAAAAGTAATGGTTGATATGCATTTTGGCTGTAGCATGGGATTAAGAGGAATTTCCTGTGTAAATTTTTAAGAGGCTACATACCTATATTTATGGAGATAGAACGTTTTTCTTTAAAAAACATTGAAAAAAATAAAATCACCTTTTTCAATTATAACAAGACCCACAGCAATGCTTCATTAGACACAGCATACTGCAATCATGTTCAATATCTTACGAAACAGGAGCCTTTTTACTCAATAACTTTTGTCTACGCATGCGCTAGCTTAAAAAAAAAAAAAAAAAAAAAAAAAAAATCAATTGCATAATTTAATACCCAAATGTATTGATTATACGAAAACTCAAAACGAATATCGTGTAAATTGAAAGAGAAAGAATGAACAGAATTTCAGTTCCTCTCAAGGGAAAAAAAAAAAGGAAGTAGATAATATTTATCTACTATAAGCGAACCCTGTATTGCCATTCGGCATTCATTGAATCAAAATAAAAAAAAAATGAGTAAAACCCCTTATAGTTTAGCTTCTAATTTGAGAGAACTGAAATAGTAAATAGAAAAATAATATAATCAATAAAAATATAAATTTAATCCACTTGTTTTAATTTCCATTTGGAGCTGGAGAAATAATAATAATAATATTTTAATAATATAAATTTCTGAAATAGTAATAACAATAATAATTACTTGCGTTTTTATTAACACACTTTTGTTAGCTTCACCTGTACGTATGTTTGGAACCGCTCTGGGAACAAACAAAAAATCTTACATTGCAAAAAAAAAAAAAAAAGACTTTCCCTACGTGAACGCTGTGGCTGTGAGGTAAAGCTCCGGGCTACGAAACTAAAGGTCTAGCGTTCGAGCCCAGTCAGGGGAGATTTTTTAAAAATGATTTTTGTTTAATTCTAAATTATTTATTTATTAAAGATTTAAAAGTATGTAAATATTATGGCGTATCACTCACTCGATTGTCTCTTACCCTGCATTTTAATACTATAAAGATAGATATTTTGTGCTTTTTGGTTCACATTTCAATAAAAGCGTGTTCTTTAATTTTTTAAGAAGTATAATTTTATTATTTAAATTAATATAATAACCGTTCATAAGAAAAGCAACTTTAAAATATTAAGTTTGTAATATACAAAATTATTCCGCCACATACTTATTGAAATTTCGACTCTGATGGATTTTGTTTTTGTTTTTCATCGCATTTATTATGCAACGCAAATAAAAAAATATCCACTTAGCTTAACTAATACTTCATAACACTCTAGAATACAATTGAATTTGAGTTACTACAAGAAAATTACGTGCTGTTTTATCGCTTGTTTTCTTATTTTATTTTATTCTTTGTGTGGCGTTATTCCTTTTCATGACAGCGCATTAGAATAGAAGTAAACAATTGTGTGCTTATTTAAAGTTCGTAAATTTCATTCCAAACCTTATTCTAAATTTATTTTACAAATTTTCTCAACGTAAGAATAAAAATACCTGGAATGACTCTTTCAACCCAATTAACTCTGTTCGAAATAAATGTCAATTTCTGCTTATAAGTATCTTCCCTGATTTTAAAATAATATTGGTTATTAATTATTAATATTAATTACATGTTTGAATATTGATTATTAATATCGAAAATAGGATTGTCTTAACCCATTAACCGCCAAAACTAGAAATAATGATTTTCCTCTAAATACAAAGAGTAATACGCATTATTTTGATCCTATATAACATTAATTTAAAATAAAATTATTAAAATGAGACTTATCTTACTCAATACAGGGTGTTGTATTTGTACAACTTCAGTGGAATAAGAGTATAGAATGAATACAAATAAATGTTTACGGAAATTTCCTTGATGGAGCATAAAACAACAAAAACTGCAGATGACTTCAAAAGTAATTATTTTAACAGGGAACTTTTTTTTTTTTTACAATTTATGTAAACTTATTCAAATAGGAAGATTTTTAAAAGTTTTGGATGGATGAGTGCTTCAAGTTTGAAATTTATTTCGAAATATAAAATTATATTTCAGATCAATTATTTTTTGTTATAAAATAAACATCTATCCTTTCCTTACTTAAAAACAATACTTAATATAAAATATCTGTTTTAGTTAACTGTGAAATGCAATTACATCTGGTGTTGCGTGAACGCAACACCAGCGAAAAATGGGTTAAAATACATAAGAATGTTGGATTCTCATAATTGTATTTTGTAGCCAAAATAATTAAAAAAAAAAAAAAAAAAAAAAAGTAGTATATAATGAATATCGTTTAAGAATAAAATTAATTTTAAGTATGAAATCGCAATACAGTGGGTGATAGCGTCCTCATTGACCCCGTTTCGATTCTTAGCGGAGGCAAAATTATTTCGTCCTATGCGATTTCGTTTTTATGATCCACTAACAATTTCACTCAAACCTGATTGGATATCCCTCACAAATGAATTGTTTCAAATATTTCAAAACCCAGTTAGTGAGAGCAGCTCAATGATTTGAGCCAGAATTCACTCAGCACGAGAAGTGGCCTTTCAATACCACAAATGAGTGAAAACGGTCTTAACTGAACACATTTTCTCTCTATATAACTTAATTTTCATACAATTCAAAATAGTTATTGCATTTACAAAATCAATGTTTTGGATTCTAGTTTCAGCTAAATGTTTTCCTGGTATGCTTTTCATTCATGTGCTTTTTCATGAACTACGTCTTATGTAATCGATGTTCTATTGTCAGTTGTTCTCCAACTGAACCAAAGAAGCCACCTTTTCGATATTTTTCTTGAAAAGAAAAAAAAAATTCTATTATTTTTATTTATCTGAGTGACCTAGCATTAAGCTTTTAACACCTCTCACTCACTCAAAAAAAAAAAAAAAAAAAAAAAAAGTAAAGAAAAGAAAAACATTTTGGCATGTAAATATTTCAGTGTAGCACATATTTTCTAAATAGCTGTCTAAACTTAAAAGTAGCAGATAAAAACATTAAAAATAATCTGGTGTGTCACTCGCACGACTTTCTCTTACCCTGAAATTTAATACTATAAGTCCGTATTAAGGGTTAAGATAACGAGTACTAGTTATGCAAACCTACGTTAAAACAATTCAACTTAGGCTTCAAAACAGGTTTATTTGACAAATAATTCTATGTGAGGGGGCCACCCCCCCCCCAACCTCCCGTTTCATTATTGTACCTACATATTAACTTCAAAAAAAGTTCATTTAAAATTGTTTAGACAACTTTCCCACGCATCATTACTTGAAACTTATCAATCTCGAACAAACTTTTCTAGTAACAAACGTATTCACTTCAAAATACTTCATTTGGATCGCCTGAAATTATTAGTTTTTAATTTACTCTAACAAATAGACACAGGCAAAGAGCAAACTTTAAACACTTGACTTCAGTATTCAGCAAGTCTCAAAATGTGTAAATATACAAAAAATCAAGCGATGAATATTTAGCTTAAAAAAAATATATATTATTTACCATATGGCTATGAGGAATTAATTCCAATTCCATAGCAGCTTTCCTGGACATGCTAAAATATTATATGATATAGTATATTATAGTAAAGCACTTCTACTAAAAAAAAAAAAAAAAAAAAAGAATGTTATGGCTTAAATATTGGCATCCCTGTACATCTTCTGAAAATTATGTACACATCACATGGTGCACCTAAATATAATCCTGTATTAATAACACACGGATCCATCTGCAATTACACATCCATGAATTTTCAAGTATTGTCGCATTATAATCTAGTTCTTTTGTGTAGCCCTGTAAACGAACAGTGAATGATTTCTATACTATATTCTACATGAAACATGTTTTTACGCATATAAAAAATTTGTTTTATTTTCATTATTTTCGTTTAAATCGTTTCATTTGGTTTAGTGCAGTCTATAGGTGTTAAACTCTACTTACCTGCCATTTCCCCCATAGACGCAATACATTTGAATACTCTTGGGTGTCCCTGTACACGAACCATTTGCTTGATCTCAACGAAACGCTTAGTGTAGCATCCCTATAGGATACACATTTAGAATACCAAGTTTGAACTTTCGGCTATAATTTGTTATTGAGATATTCTGACACACAGACAGACACACAGGCAGACACACACACAGACCAACCACTAAAAACATGATTTTTAGATTCAGGAGACCTCAAAACGTGTAAATTTAACAAAAACTAAATTTCGAAATTTTGATCCAAAAACAATACTTTTCCTATCCCATGGGTAAGAGAAAATACGTATCAAACGATAAATTCCTTAATGTTAGGGTTTTAATACAAAGGAGAACAAAATAAACATATCTACACAAAATGTGAAAATGCAAAAAATAAACACATACCTAAATTAAACAAACTTGTGTCAGCACACTTGAACGTATCGGAAAGAAATCTGGTATGAAATATCCACACGACTTGCATTACTCACTATTACACGTATTATACGCATTTTTTAGAAGTAATGTGATCAGAAGTCATAAAATCGACCTAACGAAGTAGACACCTAACAAATTTCCTATAAGAGAAAGATGATATATATATATATATATATATATATATATGTAATATGTATATATATATATATATATATAAAGACATGTAAAACAGAGTTTACATAGTGAGTTAAAAAAAAGATAGAGTTATTTTCTGAAACACCAATTTCCGAGATCTAAAACTGACATACCTAAGCAAGATGTCTGTCAGTTTTCCTATAATAATCGCGTATTGCCTGAGAAAGGATATCTAAAATGGATTTATGTAAGAATTTTCAAGAAAATCGTTAGAGCCGTTTTTGAGATAACAACTTTTACCAAAATATGGCATACTCAATTATTGACCAAAAAAGGATATTTAAAAGGAAGTTAAGATAGCGATTTTGAAAAAAAAAAAAAAAAAAAAAAAAAAAAAAAAAAAAAAATCCGTTTAGCCGTTTTTAAAGGAACGTACTTGCAAGATCTAAAATTGAGCTATTTATAAGGGGTACCTATCCATTTTCCTGAACTAACCAACTGTATCATTCGTAGACAACTAATAGAGTGTTTATATAGCAAATTTGAAGAAAATCGTTAGAGCCGTTTTTGAGATATGGGCTTAAGGTCCCACTTCCGACTTTCCGATTTTAACCAAAATTTGGAAAGTTCATTTGCACACCAGTCCTGTCTCAATTCGGAAATTTCGTCGTTCTATCTTTATTAGTTTCGGAGATAGGACAGCCAGAAGATTCCTCACACACATACATACACACACTGACCCATTGCCAAAAACTACTTTTTTGGAGTCAGGAGGCCTTAAAACGTGTCAATCAGGTGAAAACTCGACCTATTTGGACCGAATACAGTACTTCCATGACCTACGGTAGTCGGGCAATGGAAGTAAAAATTGATTGGTGTGAGTCTGTTCTATGCGTAATTGGAAATTTAAAATGCTACCAGCTAAATACACGAATGAATTTACCGTAATTCCTGGTAGGTTATATAATCCAGTTTTGCACCAGAAATTTCAATTGACAAATAAATTTATGAGCTCTTCCTTTGAAAAAGTATAGATTTCTCTATTAAATAAAATTTCTGGTGGAGAAATGACACATGTTACCTGCGAGTTATCTACCAGAAATTACGATATATATGTTTCTGACAACGTAAATAAAATGAAAGTGTATTGACATACTGATGAATATCAGGGGAATAACCAGTGCACATTTTTCACGGATTAGCCGAATTAATTTTCACAAATTCTTGTACTTTTGTAGATAAAAAAAAAGTAACTTTAATTTGTATCGTAAAGCATTTGAGCTCTTCATTATTTTCAAATATTTTGTATCATCCTGTTCCAGCGCATTCAATTCAATGAATGGGTTGTGTGTGATAAATGAAGTCATTGTGAATAACCTTTCATAAGAGTTTACAAAAAACAATTTAAAATCGCAATTGTGATGATAAACAGAGAACTATAAACTATATCAAATATATTAAGTACATTTTAAATATTTCCTATAAGTATCAAAAGCTTTAAGAAAAGAGAAAAGATTTTTATTGATCCATTTTTCACTTAACCATGTAATCAATAAAGGCTGATCTAACTATTTCTGGGTACCAAACAAAACACCCTCATGCTATGAGTGGAAATCTGTGAATGGGTTGCAGTGTCATTTTGTTTTTCTCATACGGATTATTTAAAAACATATACTGCTCAAATAAAAAATTAATTGGAACTTTCGTTTAAATATTTTATTGATCAGGCCGTTAATTAACCATAGGGTAAGTGTTTTCCTTACTTTTATTATTATTATTATTACATTCTCAAATTCCCTAATAATATTTGAATTAAAAAAGTATTTTTCCTAACAACACTATACAGTTTGAAAAATAAAATAAAAGTAAGCCTTTTCCTTCACAGTCCCTTTCTCGTCGTCCGTCCGACAAAACGGGATGTTATTGAAAGGGTCTTTAATCGAGTTGCTTGCGATTCAACTTTCATAAATTTACGTCCTGTGGAAAAGAACATTTTTGCTTCTTTATCATCCTCCTACCCAGTCACAGTAAATCAATAAAAATTGAACGTTTACTTTTGCATAGAGTTCAGTAACAAATGTAATAAAATCTTCTTTCAGTCTCTTCTATTTCTCCACTTTCGTTAAGATTTTCTTTTGTAACAATAGACCCGCTTGGTAAAATCTTCACTTATTTTTATAAGACACGTCATTAAAATATAGAATTTCTGATTTAAAAAAATGAGAACATTTTTAAAAGAAAATCATATATATGTATATACTAGTAGGCTTTGCTCGCTTCGCTGGACACAATACTTAAATCAGTTACCAAAATCCTATATCATTATTAATTAGCCTGAGTTAAAGTTCCCGCTATGTTCGGTAGAGATTTTTCTCGCTCGATCGAAATCTCGACAAAGTACATAATGCGTACACCTAATCGACATTTCCACACCAAAGTTCGCCATTCTAAGAAAATTTAAGGAGAATTCAAACGGGAAAACGTGTTTTTACACGTGTTTATAGCCCCCTCGACGTCAAGGGGGTAAGGGGGGGGGGAATTTCGTAAAATCCCGTTACAATAAGTGTCGGATACATTTAAATAACTAGCAGCCTACGCCCGCTTCGCTGGTCCCTCTTTTTAAATGACTCACTATAATAAATGAATTCTAAAAATTGCATTAATTTTTATCGTGTGGAAAAAAAAAAAAAATCTGATCCGGAAAAATGTTGCGCACACGCATTTATGTTCGACACTCTTAATAAATCATTCTATTATCGAAAGGGAAAAAATATAAAACACAAAAAAATTCTTCTCTCCTCGGTGGAATAATCGGTCCAGACCCTCACTGCCTGCGGCAGCATATACATGCGCTCACGGCGCACGTGTTCCTTCGCCCACCGTTCCCTTCCCTCTTAATAATTCTATACTTTCGAAAATATCCTCAATCGATTTATCGGGCCTTATAACTTAAAAATACTAATTTTCAACGCTCTAACTCTTTCAACGCTCTGTCTTGCAAATTCGAAAATATCTTCAATCGATTTGTAGGTATCAAAAACCTCTATGCACCAGTTTTGAACGATCTAACTCTATTTTTATTTTTTTGCCCCTCTGCCCCCCCCCCCTAATAATTTTACAAATTCGAAAATATCCGCAATTGATTTGAAAGTATAAAAAAACATCTATGCACCAATTTCGAACGATCTACCTCTATTTTTATTTTTTTGCCCCTCTGCCCCCCTACCCGCCCCTCCTAATAACTTTACAAATTCGAAAATATTCGCAATCGATTTGCAGGTATTAAAAACCTTTAAGCAGCAACTTTGAACGATCTAACTCTATTTTTATTTTATTTTTTCCCTCCGGCTTCCTTCCCGCCCTTCCTAATAATTTTACAAATTCGAAAATATCCGCAATCGATTTGTAGGTATCGAAAACCTCTATGTACCAATTCTGAACGATCTAACTGTATTTCTATTTGTTTTTGCCCCATAGCCTCCTCCTTACCACCCCACCTGAGAGCTGAATTTCTAAAATTCCAGAAATTGGTTTTTAGATATTTGCATTAGCTATATTTTAGAGCAAAAATTTCACGTATATCTGTTTTTTTGTTTGAGATATATAGGATTATGTAAAATCACGTTTTACGCATGTGAAATCACGTTTTGCGCCCTCCTCCCCTCCCCCTCTTGGGGACGGAATTTCTGAAATTCCAGAAATTAATTTCTAGACATTTGTGTTAGCTATATTTTAAAGCAAAAATTTTACGGATATCTGTTTTTTTGTTTGAAATGTGAAGGATTTTGTGAAATCACGTTTTGCCCCTCTCCCCCCTTGGGGGGCGAATTTTGTAAAATCGCTTCTTAGTGGATGTCTACGTCATAGAAGGAACATTGCCACAAAATTTCATGCTTCTAGGCCAGGGGTTTGGGCTGGGCGATGATGAATCACTCACGCACTCAGGACAAACTGTTATATATATATATATAGATTTACGCACCAAATTTCGTGACTGCAGATCCCATGATTTCCCAAGACAAATTTAGAACTAAAAGAGGGGGGGGGGGGGTCTTAAATTTTCTACTTCGTACCCCCCCCCCCCCCTCTCCCCAAAGAAAAATTAAATAAATAAATAAATAAATAAATAAAAATAAAAATCACAAAAAAAGGAAAAGAAAATGTGTTTTTAGAAATATCCTAAAGAAGACACATGGCTGTTTTCATGCCTTTGTAACATCTTTAGTAGAGCTCTACTAAAAAATCCGGAATTTCTGAAATTTCCCCCCGAAAAACGATTTTTCCCCTCTCTTCTTTAAGAATCAAGAATTCCAAAATGGTACATACTGTTTTATTTAGTCTAATCTCACCTTGGTGCGATCTCTTCACCCTGAAGTAATTTGGAGCCGAGTTATGCTTACAAACTTTTTTTTTTGCTTCCTGCCCTCCAGGGGGAAAGTGGGGGTATTTCGAAAAATCCCGTTTCTTGAGGTGTCGGTTACATATAAACAATCCAAGCACCAAACTTCGTGACCGCAGCTCTCATAAATTTCCCATTTCAAATTTAGCGTTAAAAAGGGTACCTCGAATTTGCCCTTTGTAACACATAGCATACCCCCCCCACACACACACACATACAGACACACACACACACACCCCAAAAAAAAAATCAGAAACGTGTTTTGGAAATATCATAAAGAAGTCGCATGGCTGTTTTTAACATCTTTGTTCCATTTTTCATAGAAAAATGCGAAAAAATTCTCAAAAATCCTGAATTTGCGAAATTTACCGCCTTCTGTCCCCCTGTTACTTTTAGGTGTCGGATGCATATAAACAATCTAAACACCAAAATTTGTGACCACAATTTCCATAGATTTCTCAGGGCAAATTTAGCACTAAAAGGGCTTTCTCGTAACCTCCTTTTTGCTTTCTCGTAACCTCCCCCTCCTCAAAAAAAAAAAAAAAAAAAAAAAAAAAAAAAAGAAAAGAAAAGAAAAAGAAATTGGAAATTTCCTAAGGAAGTCGCATAGTCTTTTCGCAATATCTTTGTTCCATTTGTGGTAGAGTTCTACTCAAAAATCGGGAATTTTTGATATTTCCCGCCAAAAATTTATTCCCCCCCCCCTTTCCTTAAAAATCGAAAATTCCTAAATCACAGATAATGTATTATTTGTACTCATGTTTAGTTTTCTTATGCGCAATTTCTTTACTGTGAAGTAAATAGGAGCCGAGTTATGCTTGTCTTCCCCCCCCCCCCCGGGTCGGAAAAGTTCATAGATATAATTTTAAGTTTGGTAAAGATCTAAATTCCTGTGAAGCGCCGTTGAACTCCATTTAGCCGTTCTCAAGTGATACCCAGAGAAACGTGTTTTTGTCTTTTGCCCACTCAGGGGGGAACGCGGGAGAATTTCTGTAAGTTGATAGATATAATTTTAAGTTGAATAACGACCTAAATTCCTGCGAAGCGCCGTTGTATTTTGTCCAGCCGTTCTTAAGTGATACCGCACAAACGTGTTTTTGTTTTTTGCCCTCCAGGGGGGAACGTGGGGGGGATTTCTGTAAAGATAGTAGCCTATGTCCTACTCCAGACTATTATCTATCTCTGTACCAAATTTCATCCAGATCCGTCTAACAAACATCCATCTATCCATCCAAACATTCTCATTTATATTATTAGTATATATTTTAATTTTCATTGTCTTATAATACATATATAAATCTAAACGTAAATGTTAGCACGGCTGTCGGTGATTTAGAATCTAATCATTTTAATAATAATAAAAGACGCACCGAAGTAAAAATTTGCAGCATATATTTGTCCAGGGCTCGAAGTGCACTAAATAGTTAGAGATAAACATTCACTGATTCTAAGTATGTTTTCATCATTAACAGAATATATTTATTCACAAACTTCTACAACGCCGGAAGATCCTGCCTCTACTGATTCCAGTGACTCCACAACTTTTGTTCCCACCACCATTTCCACTGCCAGAGATACAGAGGGCACGACCAGACAAAGGTTCACTATGACTACTCGACACAACGACAGAGCCACTGCTCCAACATCTGTAATTTACCCGCAAGTATTGTATGACGCTTACGGAAATGAGATTCATCACGAATCTACCACGAAATTCGGGCTCACTGATGGGACAACTGTATCTAAACATGCAGAAATAACGTTTCCGAACGACCCAGAGGAAAATGTTGAACCCACTCAAGAACCCGACGATTTAGAAAATTCTGATTCTACGATTTCTGCGGGATGTGAAACTACAAAACCTGACATACCTTCAGAAGAGTCTACCTATGAAACTGTTACGGCTGAAATAAGTAGTTCATCAGAGAGAATAGATTCAGAAAGTGAAACTACTAGTCGTCCCACACACACTAGTGATTATATCTCCTCTAGGGATTCTACAAAGATTTCGGAAAACCTTGCTCAGGAGTCAGAAAAGGAAAAAGTTTCAACTATTACTGTCCACCCTAATTTCTCGCTGCAAACATTGAATTATAAAAGTACACCTTCTCCATCAACTGAAAGTGGCACACATTTTGCAGTCACTCAACTAGATGAAAAGAATGCTACTTCAACTTTAATTCCTATGCTTTTTGAGACTACAGTTCTACCATCCCACATTTTAGATGAAGATATTTATGACATTTACGATTACTACGATGATTTGTTCGAGCAGTATCACAACCACTTAGAAACAACTACAGTGAAAGGACCGGACATCGTTGATATTTTTCACCAAATGGCTCAAGATTCTATGTCTACTGTTCCTTCCGAAGATCAGCAAGAGGTTCTCTTTCAACAACATACAAACATTCCTGTAAACGATGTTAACTCTCAAGATAATCTTCAGACATTTTATGCAGATTCAGAAAAAGATAGTACTAACGTACCGTTTACTACTACCCCTATCCCGCAGACTGAAGAAATGCTTAAGCCTTTCTCCACTTTACCGGATGAAACAAGTTTATTTTCTAAGTCAACTCCATACTTAACAAGCGAAATATCGCAAAGACCTTCAGTGTCGTCAGATTTGTCGAAAATAAGAACAACTGGAGATGAATATAATTTCGATACAACGATTCCTTTCGATATCAATTTCTTGGATAGGGCAACAACCGTCACAGTCAACGAAAATTTAGGTGACACAACAGATTCTGATTCAAATCAGAAAACAACCGTAATTACAATCGATAACCATCGTCCCCCGCCAACAACTACACAGGCAAACAATGTTAAAGTAGATTATACTGTCTTTTCCGAAAGTACAAATCCGCATTCAACACCCATAAACGTTAATACAGACACATTCAAAACAAGTCCAGTTTTCACGGCTACTGAAAAAATTGATAGTGAGAATTTTGACAAAGAGGAAAGTACTACGAAGACAGCAACTGTGAAACCTAGTGTAAATTATCCGTTTCCAACTATACACATGAGACATACAACGAAACAGCCTGTCATTTTTGAGACAGCTTTAAAGCAAGAAGCTACATCTCAAAGCTATAAACCTGATTTAGATTCTCAATATCAACAGCCTATTACCTTCTCAGACACCGAATCAGAGCAACCTGCTATTCGCATCAGTTCGACAGCTACGCCGGATTTTATTTCAGAAACTGATGAAACGACCCTTTACGATGTTCATGAGGCGGAAGCTTTTATACGTGATTCAACTGAAACTGAACAATCTGAGAATTCAGTCGATGATTTCAAGAGTACACTTGCTGAAACAGAACACGAAAACCTTCCTGTAGCTGAAAAGTGGTCCAGCAACGCAGACGATAGTCAGGAAAACACATTAAATGAGACGTCAGAGACAATTGTAGAAATGACACAGTCATCCACTCCGATCACCACTCAACAGACAACAACTGTTAGGGAATCTACTACTGACGAGGAAACCACGACAGCTTCAATAAGCTCTACAGAATATCTTACTACTGACAATCAAGTAACAACAATAACAACTCCATCCACTACAGCGAGCTCAGAAACCACAACAAGCGAACAGGCGACCCTTACGATTCCTACTACGACAGAGATAGATCTGGGTACAGCTGATTTTAAAGAAGGTAAGACTAAATTATAAGCAAAAAATATATATTTCTGTTTTAGCTTTGTATTGTCTCTCGTTTAGACCCCCTATTTCTCCTGATCCAGATTCATTCGCATTCCAGGAAAGTTTAACCTACATCTCATTGGACAGAAAGACTTCTTTTGTAAATGTTCAGTTCAAAGAGAAATTAAACTCTTGTAACCTACACAGAACGCACTTCTAGGGAATATTATATCACACAGAAACTAACGAACCCTTTAAAAGACAAGATTATTTTTATTTCTGATAAAAATCATAATCCTGCTTTTAACTGTACTCCTCAGTATTTGGGTTCACACTAATAATCTTTCACTTGATTGATGTAGCGGTAAAACAATTGCCTTTTAATAATATAATTATTAAAAATAATATAAAACGACCCATCTATAAATTCACCAAAGTATTTCCTCAAAATCAACTGGATTGTAATTATTAATTTTGATGTATCCCTGTCGTCTTTTATCAGCAGATCGTAAAAACAGGTTCAAAGTTATTAATGTTCGTAATTCCTATTCTTAAAATTAAACTGGAAATGCAACTACTTTTTGTTTGGTTTTCTAAAACATCGCCCAAAGTAAGTTAGAGCAGGTTTTTATTCGACCTAAAAATACGAAAGTTAATGCATATTATGGAACAAATTACTAAAATAAAAAATAATTATAATTTTCTAAACTGTTCTTTAGTTTTCAATAGCCTAACAAAGAAATTCCTTCCCTCCCTGTTTACTAACATGATTGAAAACAAAAAATAGATTCAATACAAATGAATTTTTACATGAAGTAAAAACTAATATAAAATATAATAAAAATAAATTAATTTTTAAACTGTCTTAAATTGTAAGCCAATACGTAGCTGTAAAAAAAAAAAAACTTATCAAAGCTGATCAAAATTTTAAATGATAATTTGGTAGCTATTTTCCTTCTGTAGATAGTTGTGGGCATGCTAAATAAATAATTCAATTGCACAATTTCTCCAATGTAGATTAAAGAATGAATAGCATTTTTTACTCAAATCTATAACGTGAGGATCGTATGCAAAGCTTCAACGATCTTATTTCATTTTATAAAATGCATTAAATTTCATAAGTTTAACGATTAATATAATCAAGCTCGATGTGCCATCATCTAACGTGCTTCGTTAGATTTTCTAGACATCAGTTATTAAATTTGTGTACCTTTAAAGATAAAACTCCACGTCTCATACACACACACACACGAAAAAAAAAAAAAAAAAAAAAAACGGGGGGGGGGGTTCCTTATTAGACCAATTTAGTTGTAACTATTATTAAAAAAATTGTGCTAGGCTTTACTTATTACTAGTTATTATTACTACTTATTATACATTTACTAGTAGTAGTAAAAACTACTTGCCATTAAACTAATTAAACTTAGCACCCAATCTCCAAAGTGATCGGTTGCAGCTGAATGGGTATCATTTTTTTTTTTTTTTTTTATTAATTATTATTATTTTTTTAAATGAAACTTTTGAGCTTCCTTTTTTTAAGAGTGTTACCACACGCTTACTTCAATGTAAATCCTTTTTTAGATAAGTTACACTTTCATGAAAATTATTTATTTTTTGCAAAATCCATTGCTTGATTAATGAGTGTACGAATTTCTTCGCAGTGTGCGGTCGTCCCAAGCCCGGCCCAGTCGGAAGAATTGTCGGAGGTGGAAAAGCTTATTTCGGTGAATGGCCCTGGGTGGTAAGTATAAATACCTTTACTCGAATCGGTGGTACAATTTCGTCATACCACTCTCTGTAATCTTAATATTGGATGCCAACATAATATTAATATTAGTATGTAACTATGTGAATTAAAATTATTTACGTGCTATAGAAACCTCATAAACATATATATATATATAACCTGGTGTAGCCACTGTAATGAAATGTCTCTAGAAATGTATTTTTGGAGGCCAAAAGTGTCATAACAAATCAGACACCTAACAGTTTTCCTGTACTAATACATACGTCATAAAGACAACACAGCAAATCTCTCTCTCTCTGTATATATAGGTAGAGCATTTTTTGGAACATCTGTTTCTAAAGTCTAAAATTGGCATACCTGATCAGGACTATTGTCGATTTTCTATAGTAACCGTGGAATACCTACGAAAGGACATTTAATAAGGGGTTTAGGTAGCAAATTGGAAGAAAATCATTAGAGCCGTTTTCGACATACTGACTTTCGGCCCCATTTCCGATTTTCGCCGAAACTTGCTAAACTTATCTGTTTACCGAAAGCCAATTATTACACACTAAAGGTAAGTTCACATTTGAAGAAAATCCGTGAAGACGTTTTTAAATAGACGCATTTGCCATACCTGAAATTTACCTATCTATTGACCTATCGGCAGCCTCATAATTTCCCTGAAGTAATCAACTAATCTATACAAATAGGATGTTTAGAACTTTAAAGGAAATCGTTAGAGTCGCTTTTGAGATACGAACTTGACACTGTCGGACTCCAATATCCCAATTCCGGTTTTCACCAAAAGTTGGAAATATACTAGAAATGCCTTAATTCTGAAGTTGCGTCGTTCTATCTTTATTTGTTTTGGAGACAAGATAGTCAAAATATTCCGCACACGCTTACACACTGAACCATTGCCAAAAACCAACCCCCCTAAACTCAGATGACTTAAATGATAAGTTAGGTGAAAACTTGATATAGAAATTTTTGACCTACCACCACTTCCATTACTTAAGGCAATCTAATAATGAAAGTAAAAACGTAATATTTATATCTATATATATCTTAAAACATAACCTTTAATAACCAGAAATTAAATTTGTAACTTGAAACATGCATATTTTTTTTTCTCTGTAAATAAATAATTATGTGGTTTATTAATATTTTTTTCATTCAATATAAATATTACAATATTATCTCTATTAAACTTAATAATTATTTTCACTTAGATTATCCATTCATTCCAAAAAGAAACAAGAACGAAAAATCATGCGGTACGCATGGATCATTAACACTTTCAAAATGTATATAATGGTTGTTTCGTATAACTTTCAATGCTCTTTGCCTGCGTCATCACACAACGGACAGACAGTGGCTCTGAAAAGCATACAGATAGACTCATTGAATTCATAACTATTCTTAAACATTGTTAGAAAGTTTTAAAGTTGCTTAATGCAAAAGAAAACGTGGACCTTAGATTCTAATTGCAGCCCTTAATATATCTGAGTATTTTAGTGCAGCCCTGTCAATCTGAAGGTTAATCCTGTCACATTCTATCCAAAACATTATTTTAGCACATTAACTATAAATGCCAATTTCTTTATGATTTTTACAACAGAAAGTTCTTTAAATATAAAAATGTCTATCCTAAAAATTGCAATGCATTGGCATTTTTTGGGTGCCGTTGCACAGGACTTATTAATGCCATTTAAAATAGGGAACATTCCATGATAGTGAGCTACATTAATATATATAACTAGCAGACCCGGCCACGCGTTGCTGTGACTCAAGTTATACGTTGAATTATACGGCTGTAAACTATTTAGTACAGTCAAATTATTATTTACGAACAAAGACGAAAACGTTGTAGCCGATGTAAAAACCCACAGGGTTGAGATTTGAAACTTAGGTCAAAATTTGGAAGCGATTGATAAAAATTTTCGTAGTGTTGATATTAAGCACAAATTAATTTTATTGTAGGATCCTATAAATTTTAATGGAGAAGTGATATATATTATTTCTAATGCTACTTTGGATAAAATTGCTAAAATGACTAATATATAAAATAAATTCTATTAAAAATCTATTAAAATAAAAGTATAAAAGAAACAGACGATTTTAAAATACATTTTTATGGAGGAGTGAAATATAATATATGCTGGAATGGATAATTTTACTATGAAATGACCTCATCATTTTAAATATTTTAAAGAGGGCAACAGCTGTAGTTATAAAAAGGAAAACAATAAGGCTAAACCAGAAAAATAAGTAAATTTGATAAATATTTTAAAACTTTAAAATTGGAAATCTCGTGAAATATTGGACATTTAAAGTAAATACATGTATCATTTTAAATAGAAAAAGATTTTGGAAAAGTTTAGTGTATTTTAACGAAGTGATGAGATGTTTTTGAGTATGTTAAAATTTTAATAGTAAATTCAAGTTAATAAAGATGGGAAACATTGAGGATTAAGATAAGAATAATTATAAGATTTTAAAAAAAAAAAAAAAAAAAAAAAAAAAAAAAACTTTTATATACCATGCTTTTAAATTTTAATATACTAATAATATACTAATTAAAAGGAAAATGATAAATATTCTATCATAGTCTGAAGTCAAATTTGTTTTCAAATGTCTAAATAAAATATCTGATGTAAGATACTAATATTTTGCAGCGGAATGGATTTCATTTCTGTCATCCTTGGTGAAAAAAAAAAGAATATCGCCAAATTATCTGGCGAAAATATTTAATTCCTTTCAAAAATCATGGTTATTTTAACAACTTATATTAAAACAGTAATGAATAATATGAAACAATATTTCGTACAATACATATTACATGTCATACATACGTACAATGAATAATACATATTACATTTCGTACAATGTATACATCTGGCATGTATATTTTCGTGTTACGCTTTTGATCGCCAAATAATAATAATAATAATAATAAAAAGCCAAGGGCGACAGAGTTTTGAAATTTAAAATTAAAATTTTGTCAATTTGACAGCAAAATAATTCAATCTAACACCCGCGATAACTAATACATATCTATACCCAAATATAAGGATTAAAATCGGGAAATAAATTTCCTCGATTTTGAATAATTTCTTACAAAAAATCCAGTGGGCAATTAACATAGGAAATCTTTTTCTTGGCTGCACAGACGGTCAGTGAGTCACACTTCGCTTGCGTATAGAACTCATAGATATAGTATAGCATATATAGAATAGAGTGATCATTGGGGAGAAAAAAGTTATTCCTTTTCATTTGGGAAAAGACGACGTTTTTACCAAAATATGGCCGTCTTTCCCCGAGTGAATACACACGGGAATACATACTAATATTTTAGCAAATAAAATTTATGAATAATTTATTTGCTAAAGGGGAATGGAAGACTCCAGATACAGTTTCAAATTCACATTTCTTTCTTTCTTTTCTTTTTTTTCTTTTTCAATACCACTTAATGGCTGTTTCCAAAGTTTTTTTTTTTTTTTTTTTTTTTTTTTTTTTCGGCATCAAAAATCTTTGTACGATAACATGGGGATGAGAGATCTATATATATTACTATATCAATGATAGAACCATAGAATAATAATAAAGGAAGAAGGAGCATAAGATTTCTACATAAGCTGTTGTGTTGCCACAAAAAACAGCGATTATTAACAAGCCTTTATTAACAAACTTCAATATTGAGAGGAGCAAAAGTAGCTTTCGCTGGCATTTCACTAGAAGGGGTTTGTAAGCATTAAGACTATTGGCGTGCTCCTTCTTCCTCTATTATTATTCTATGGATAGAACTGCATTAGCACTTTATCAATGTGTATAAAATCTTTAAATTGATTATGACGTCAATTTTCGTGAGATGCATAATTTAACTTTTTATAATTTTTTAACGTTCACGTCTGATTAAATGTATTTATTTTTATGTCGAAAGAAAATGAACTCGTTTTTTCTTTTTTTTTTTTTTTTTTTTGGCAACAATTAAATTAATGGAACTCACAGATATTTTGGAGCAACTTTAATAAAGGTCTATAATTAACAAATAATTGCAATAAAACAATATTGTGACAATAAATTGAGATAAAAACTATCCTATCTCTCAAGTTGGACCAAACTGCACGCAGTGTGCAAAATTTCATTAAAATCGGTTCCTTAGTTTAGGAGTTTACCCCGGACAAACATCGTGACACGTAATTTATATATATATACAGATTTTGTAAAAATTCTGAAAATATTTACGGACGCTGGGGGAGAGCTGACGGACAGATAGATGCAGAAATTGAAATCATATTCACATTTAAAAATTTTTTTAAAAAAGTGGTAAATCTCTTAATATAAACGAAAATGCAATTTCAACGAATTTCCAATAAAAGCCTTCAGTGTAACTGAATATTTTTGCGTGGCCCTGTAAATCTAATGCTAATCATACTACGTTCTGTAGAAAGCATTCTTTTGCGCATATGAATAATATGTTTTAATTTTATTAAGATTTGTGCAAAATATTAAAGTTCTTTAAATTTGGTTTAAAGAAATACCTCTCATAGAACGTAGTGCTTTGGAATACTTTCAGGTGTCCCTGTACGCAAACCAATGGTAATATTTACTCCAATTTCAATAGCAAGCATTCGATCGTGAATTTGAATAACATATTCCAATTTCATTGAAATTTGTGTAAAGGAACTAGAACACAATGATTTGGAATGCTTTTGTGTGTCCCTGTACACAAGCCAGTACAGGTATTCACTCTATTTTGAATAAGGAACATCCGATAGTGAACTTGAATATCATATATCAGTTTCAAGAAATTCCATGAATATTTACCTGAGTTAGAGCGTGGATAGACAGATAGACGGACAGACAGACCGAAGCCATTGACACTTTTCAACCTTACTGGAAAGTGTTAAAAACATTTAGAAAGCGATAAAAACGATTAATATGAACGAAAATGCAATTTTAGCAAATTTCCAATAATGCCCATTAATGTAACTGAATATTTTTGCGTGGCCCTGTAAATCTAATGCTAATCATACTACATTCTGTAAAAAGCATTCTTTTGTGCATATGAATAATATGTTTTAATTTTATTAAGATTTGTGCAAAGTAAAGTCCATTTTCAATGGCGAACATCCGATAGTGGACTTGAATAACATGTTTCAATTTCATTAAGATTCGTGTTTCAATGATATAAGGAGATGTCTTTTTAACTTACGGTCATCTCGCTTGGATGAGCAACATGGCCGCTTAAAACCAAATTCCCAGTTTAAACGGCTAAAAAATGTTATATCTTGTTAAAATCCCATGTCTTTCGGTGAAAATGTAGAATTATTAGGAAGGGCTTGAAGGGGAGGGGGGGGGGGGGGGCAAGCAAAAGGCCAGAAAAAAAAAAAAATAAATAAATAAACAAATAAATAAATGAATAAAAATAAATAAATAAAAAGAGTTACAGCGTTTGAAATTGTTATTATTAGGTTTCAAGGAAAGATAAATCGATTGCGGATATTTTCAAGTGTAAAATTATTAGAAGGGACGGAAAGGGGGGGAGGGGCAAAAACGTAAAAAAGGAACGGTTGTTTCGGAGAAAACAACGGAAAACCCAGAACGCCTTTATTCTTTTATATTTTGCAGAATTTCGAATTCTGATACTCCTTTCACATTTCATACTATGGATTTTGAACAGTATTTAGCCCGGAATTACCCAAGTTTCGGAGAAAACCACGAAAAAGTCAGACATAAATCGTTTTATAATAGTGTTTATATCATTTTTGTATCTCAGCTTCTAATTAGCATAATTTCAAAAGTAATATGTCATTTTGAAACTTATTTGAATGGAATTTCAAGAGTAGACGCCACAAATTTCTGTCACCTTCCATTAACCGACTATCATAAGTAATGGAATTTGAGATTTCACGTGATTTACACGTTTTAAGATTTCCTGATTAGGTTTTCTTTTGTATCTCAGCTACTAATTAAAATAATTTTATAAGTAATACATTATTTGAAAGCTTTATTGATTTAGAATTGAACAGTAGATTACAGAATTTTCTACCGCCAGATGGCGCTGTAATATTTTTAAATTTCAATATTTCGAATTCTGAATATGATTAAATTATTTTTAATACATCATTCGAAAGATATTTTAAAGTACTTTTATACTATCGAAAGTGGGATTCGAGATTTCACCTAATTTACACGTTTTGAGGTCTCCTGAATCGGTTTTCTTTTGTATCTCAGGTACTAATTAAAATAATTTCATAAGTAATACATCATTTGAAAGATTTGTTGATTTGGAATCGAACAGTGGAATACAGAAATTTGTACCGCCAGATGGCGCTATAATATTTTAAAATTTCAATATTTCAATTTCTAATTATGATTAAATTATTTTTAATATATCAATTGAAAGATATTTTAAAGTTCTTTTAAATTATCGAAAGTTTTCACCAGATTTACATGTTTTGAGGTGTCCTGAATCAGTTTTTTTTTGTATCTCAGTTATTAATTAAAAAAAGTTCATAAGTAATACATCATTTGAAAGCTTATTTTAGTTGATACACATTTTAAAGTACTTTTACATTATCGAAAATGAAATTCGAGATTTCACCCGATTTACACGTTTTGAGGTGTCCTGATTAGGTTTTCTTTTGCATCTCATCTACTAATTAAAATAATTTCATGAGTGATGCATCATTTGAAAGCTTTGTTTATCTGGAATGGAACAATAGATTACAGAAATTTCTACCGCCAGATGGCGCTGTAATTTTTTTAACTTTCAATATTTCAATTTCTAATTATGATTAAATTATTTTTAATGCATCATTCGAAAGATATTTTAAAGTTCTTTTATATTATCGACAGTTTTCACCAGATTTACACGTTTTGAGGTCTCCTGAATTAGTTTTCTTTTGTATCTCAGCTACTAATTAAAATAATTTCATAAGTAATACATCATTCGAAAGCTTTTTTGATTTGGAATCGAACAGTGGAATACTGAAATTTGTACCGCCAGATGGCGCTGTAATATTTTCAAATTTCAATATTTCAAATTCTAATTATGATAAAATTATTTTTAATACATCATTCGAAAGATATTTTAAAGTTCTTTAAATTATCGAAAGTTTTCACCAGATTTACACGTTTTGAGCTGTCCTGAATCAGTTTTCTTTTATATCTCAGTTATTAATTAAAAAAATTTCATAAGTAATACATCATTTGAAAGCTTTGTTGACTTGATACACATTTTAAAGTACTTTTACATAATCGAAAATGGAATTCGAGATTTCACCCGATTTACACGTTTTGAGGTCTCCTAATTAGGTTTTCTTTTGTATCTCAGCTACTAATTAAAATAATTTCATAAGTAATACATCATTAGAAAGCTTTTTTGATTTGGAATCGAACAGTGGATTACAGAAATTTCTACCGCCAGATGGCGCTGTAATATTTTCAAATTTCAATATTTGAATTTCTAATTATGATTAAATTATTTTTAATGCATCATTCGAAAGATATTTTAAAGTTCTTTTATATTATTGACAGTTTTCACCAGATTTACACGTTTTGAGGTCTCCTGAATTAGTTTTCTTTTGTATCTCAGCTACTAATTAAAATAATTTCGTAATACATCATTAGAAAGCTTTTTTGATTTGGAATCGAACAGTGGAATACAGAAATTTGTACCGCCAGATGGCGCTGTAACATTTTAAAATTTCAATATTTCAATTTCTAATTATCATTAAATTATTTGTAATACATCATTCGAAAGATATTTTAAAGTTTTTTAAATTATCGAAAGTTTTCACCAGATTTACACGTTTTGAGGTGTCCTGAATCAGTTTTTTTTTTTTTTTTGTATCTCAGTTATTAATTAAAAAAAGTTCATAAGTAAAACATCATTTGAAAGCTTATTTTAGTTGATACACATTTTAAAGTACCTTTACATTATCGAAAATGGAATTGGAGATTTCACCCGATTTACACGTTTTGAGGTCTCCTGATTAGGTTTTCTTTTGTATCTCATCTACTAATTAAAATAATTTCATGAGTAATACATCATTTGAAAGCTATGTTGATCTGGAATGGAGCAATAGATTACAGAAATTTCTACAGCCAGATGGCGCTGTAATATTTTTAAATTTCAATATTTCATATTCTAATTATGATTAAATTATTTCTAATACATCATTCGAAAGATATTTTAAAGTTCTTTTACATTATCGAAAGTGGAATTCGAGATTTCACCTGATTTACAATTTAAAGTGTCCTGATCAGGTTTTCTTTTGCATCTCAGCTAATTGAGTAAGACCGTTCAAAATTGGTATATGCAAATTAATTAGGAGGGGCTGGAACGGTGGGGAAGGAATAGTCGCGCATGGGTTTGGGACCCGGTGCGAGTTTTTACCCGTTGATAAAAGATTTTTTTTTAAATTTTATTTTCTTAATAATAAAAGTTTGAGTTGAGAAGGAATATGCGTGTACAGCGCACGTATATCCTCAAACGTGCGCGCACAGCGCGCATTGGTCTGCGCTGCCGACGGCAGTGGCGTCCCGGTGTGAGTTTTTACCCGATGCTAAATGATATATTTTTTAATTCCTTTTCTTAAGAATGAAAGTTTATGAGTAATAACATGGAATTTTGAGAAGTCATAAGGATGGTGAAGGAATACGTGCGCGCAGCGCACGGGTCTACGCTGCCGAAGGCAGTGGGGACCCGGTGCGACATTTTTCCTGATCAGAATTTTTTTTTCTCTTTTTTTATCACATGATAAAAATTAATGCAATTTTGAGAATTCATTAATTTTTGTGATTCATTTAAAAATAGTGACCAGCGAAGCGGGCGTAGCCTGCTAGTATGTAATATAGAGAAAGTATTGGATTCGCGAAAATTTTCGACCTCCGTTTTTTGACGGATCTACACGTTTTGGGATGTCCTGAACACGAATTGATAGTTTTTAAAAAATGTCTGTCTGTCTGTCTGTGTGTCTGTCTGTCTGTCTGTCTGTCTGTCTGTCTGTCTGTGTGTCTGTATCATTTTTTTGTGGACGCTGTATCTCACGAACATATGAATGAAATTTAATCAAACTTGGTATTTAGTTGCACCCTGACATGAACTGGTGCCCATTAGATTTGGGGATCAATAGCTCAACAGGTGGCGCTGTAATCGCATTTTATGCAAATTTTTAACATGGCAGCATAGGACAAAATTCCGTATAAATGGGCATAATGAGAGTTATTTTAAACTTGTGATTGTAAAATTAATTTGAATTATTGATGATAGTAGTAGTTAACTAGGAAAAAAAAATTGTGCATGGGGGGGCATCGGTTCCCCCCCTGGGGGGGAAGTACCCCCCCGGGGGGGTTAAATTTTGAAGATGGGTATCATTCGAAAGATCTCGTCAATACCTTTAAAACGAATGGTTGAACCATAAATCTGTGATAATTTAAAACAAAGTTATCGATTTTTTTTACTTTTACCAAAAAAAAAAAAAAAAAAAAAAAAAACTTAGAAAAAAAAATTCGATTTTTTTTTTTTTTTTTTTTTTTTTATTATTGTTAGTGATTGAATATGTATTAATTTTCACAAAAAAAAAAAAAAAAAAAAAGAAAAAGAAAAAGAAAAAAAAAATCTTTTGAATATGTATAGGAAAATATAGAAGAAAGTCTTGTGGTGGCCACAACATGCTAGTTTTTTCTGTAAAATTGATAAAATTTTAATTTAAAATCACAAAACTCCAGGAAAAAAAAATGGCAAACTTCCAGTTTCGAATGTAAACATAAACATTTCATTTCAAAGGGTGATATTTAAACAATAAATATTTAACTAATATATACTAAATAAAAGGAAAATGGATTTGTTACTAACTGCTGCATGTATAAGTAGACGATACGGAAAAAATTCCGATTTCCGTTTTTTGCTGAATTTACATGTTTTGAGCTTTCTTTACGTTTCAATTAACTGAAATTGGCTACTTATTTTTTAAAAAAGTGTCTTTATTGCTAGCTTTTGTGGGTAGAAGAAGCAAGTAGAAGATACATAAAAACTTGATTTCCGGTTTTCGATGAATTTACACGTTTTGAGATTTCCTTGCATTTTAATTAAGTGAAATTGACTACTTATTTTTATTTTTTAAAAAGTGGATTTATTATTCTTTCCTCTGCATATATAAGTAGAAAATATAAGATTCAGAAAAGTTTTAGATTTTCGGTTTTCGATAAAGTTACACGTTTTGAAATTTCCCGAACTCAATTCGACCATTTTTGAAAAATGTCTTTTTTTTTTTTTTTTTTTTTTTTTTTAACACTGTACTTTATGAACCAATCGAATTAATTTAACAGAATTTGATACTTGGTTGGGCCTTGGTTTGACATGGCACCTATTAGCTTCTGGGCTGTATCACACAACAAGGGGCGTTTTCACGTTGCGATTTTCTCTCATTTCAGGAAAGGCTAACATCTACAGAGAGAAATAGTTATATTAAGTAAAACTCTGCTGATTCAGTTAGAGTGAATATCGGCAAACAATTGCCGCAGCTGTGTTGCAATTGCATTCCGTTTAGGACAAGGCAATAACTTTGCTTTGCCTCGCTTTGCAAAAAAAAAAAAAAAAAAAAAAAAAATGGTCGAGTTTCGACCACTGGGTGATACTAGCATGTATTATTATACTTTTTTATGGACTGCAGTTTATTGTTAGTGGAAATGAATACTGTTTATTAAATGACACAGTGAATAGGAGAATTTCTTTTAATCGATTTCAAGGAGGATGTCATAAAGATCAACAGTACACCCGTCAGGGTTTCCCAGTTCTCATTTTAACATAAAAGTGTTCTTTTTGAGTCAAAATTATGATTTTTTTTTTTTTTTTTTTTTTCGGCATTTATACGTTTTAAGGCCCCTGAACTTGAAAAACCGGTTATTAGCGAATGGTATGTATATATGCTTGTTTATGTGTGTTTGTGTGTGAAACTCTGTTATCAGCATAATTAAGGAACTAAATTTTGTATTCTAAATCTACTATATAACACAGAGATGCTACACTAAACTTTTGGTGAAGCCCGGACAGATGATTTGTGTACAGGGGCATCTCAGAGAAATTAAATACATTACGTATAGCGGGGAAATTTCTGTTAGATGTAGTTTAACATCCTTAATGTGCACTCAACACAATAAAATGAACAAATGAACAATGATTCCATTTACCCATGCGTATGGTACAGACGCTACCCTTCCTATTACCCATGCGTATGGTACAGAAAGGAATTTTGGGTCAAATTTTCGAAATTGATTTTTGTAATGCAATCGAACCTCGTTAACGTGAACGCACCTAACATGAATTACTTTTAACATGATAAACTGTTTCCACATTCCCCGTCAAAATGAAGATTAATTTAGTTATATGAAGATTAGTAACTGATAGCATGGCCTACTGATAACAGGAATGCTTTTTCTTTTCCCCTTGAGATTCACGTTAACGAGGTTCGATTGTATTGACACATTTTCACGTTCCCTGAATCTGAAAATCATGTTTTTAGCGATTGGACTGCGTGCCTGTCTATCTGTCTACGTAAAAACTATAAAAATGTCTAGCAAAAGTACCCCAGAAAAGTGTCCATGAATTAAAAATCCGTTCTTACATTCTGCGGGGGGGAAGGGGGGGACTGCTAAAAGTCTCTTTCCATAAGGTGCAGCCAAGTGGTCTGCGCTCAGAGCTGATAGACGTGAGGTGCCGGGCTCGGTACCTGGTCCCGCTCGTTGGCCAAGCCGTTCGGCGTTTTTTGTGGTTTTCTCCGAAACTTGCGTAAATACAGGCTAAAACCCCTTAGAAAGACCCCCCCCCCATGGAGGGCACTCCCTCTGATGCCTAGGACCCTGGTGCAGTCAATCGACCTTACTCCCAAACACCGTACCCAAAAGGACAAATTCCCAAGTTCGCAACGCTAGTTCGCCCTGGAAATGCGTATACTATTCATCTTCAAGATTTTTTGCCTTCCTTTTTACTTTACGAAAATACGTATGTAAAGAAAGTATTGTAATCATGTCAAAAATCCGAATTCGAGATTTTGGTGTTTCTATACGTTTGGAGGTCACATGAGCCCGTATTCACTATTTTTACGATGATGTATGTATGTGTATGTGTATGTAAGTGTTTGTGTACGTATGTGAGTGAACACGCTAGCGTCTAAACGCTTTGCTCGAATGAGCTGAAATTTGGTTCGCATGTTGTAAGTCACCGTAGTACGAACCCTATTGATTTTGATGAATCTAGCACTTATAGTTTTTTTACAGGGACACAAAGAAAAATTCTTTAGCATTATGGCCTATGGGGCCAAATTTTAAAAAGTGCGATAGCGTCTAAACGTCTATCGCACTGAGCTAAAAAAATATTAAAAGCTTAGTTTATAATTAGCTTATTAAACTGAGCTAAAAAAATATATATACACATATTATAGGTCACAGTTGCACGAACTGTATAGATTTTGGTGAATCTAGCACTTATAGTTTTTTTTTACAGGGATACAAAGAAAAATTCTTTATCATTATGGCCTAAGGGACCAAATTTTAAAAAGTGCGATAAGTTTCACGATCTGTATAGGTTTAGGTAATCTAGCACTTCTAGTTGTTTTACAGGGACACAACAAATGATTCTGCATCATTATGGCCTAGGGGGGGGGGTGTGAAATTATTTAAAGTGCGATAGCATCTAAATGCCTTATCCGTTTGAGTGGAAAATTTATATACGAGTTATAGGTCACCATCACACAAACTGTATAGATTTTGGTGACTCAAGCACTTAACGAGTTGTACAGGGACACAAATAAAAATTGTTCATCATTAAGACCTATAGGCTCAAATTATTTAAAGTGCGACAGCGACTAAACGCCTTATTCAAATGAACTAAAAATTTATCTACACGTTATACGTCACTCTCACACGAACTTTAGAGAATCTGTCACTTACGGTTCTTTTTACAGGGTCAAAATGCAAATTTCTTTATCATTGGGGCATATAGGCTCAAACTTTAAAATGCGATAGCCTTATCCGATGAAACTGAAAATTTATATAAATATTATAAGTCACTATTGCACTAACTATAAATATTTTGGTGAATATAGGATTTGTAGGTTTTTACAGGGACACAACGAAATATTCTTTATCATTATGATCTACGTATTTGGTAAAATAGCGTTCAATTAAACATCGTGTACTATATAAAGAAAAATACTCAAACACCCTATTATAGTTTTCTGTCTTTTGTTTATTTAACAACTCCTCTTACTTTACTTTATATGCAATACCATTAATTACTCAATGTTAGGAAAGTCGAGTGAAGTGACTCCAGATTTTTTTACTTTCCCTTACTCTCCCTATATAGGGTAGAGAAAGGTCAAATTTTCGAAATCGAGAAGCGTCATTACACGTGAACGGGCGAGTCGTGAGTACAGTGTAGCACCTACAGGCTATCCCGAACGAAATGGACTGAACGTATTTTTTATCGTGTTTTGTGGAATGGACATCCTTCATCGTTCGTCTGCAGGATTACCCATCGGGGCTATACTTGGAAATGGCTCGAAAGTACTTCATTTTGTGTCACGTGCTTGTACAAGACTAAATTTAAGTACACAGTGTGATGTGTACATAGTTTATAGGCAGTATACAGGGCTATCCAAAATTAAGCCGAACGTTCTTTTCCATTGAATGTCATTGATTGCTCCATTGAACTAGGTCGATGAACACTGCTCACACAGGACGAAAAATTAATTTTTCACAACAAAGTATTTTTTGAAAAACGAAATCACGTTTTGAGGTTCCCTGTAAAAGAAAGTCAAGTATTCAGAAATGGGCAATATACTTGAGAAAAAATATATTCTATACGATATGTTAAATTATTTTTAAATTAGATTATCTCCAATCATTTTTTCTAGTACTGAAATGCAGGGTAAGAAAACACCAGATTATTTTCCTCTTCATATTTCGTATGGAATAGGGTATGAAAATCATCCTTTTCAAAATAATTCAGTTCTGTTTAGGCTGGTTCAAATCGTTTTTCATACCGTACTGAATTTAACCACTCAGTATGTACGAGCGAAAACATTATTTCCTATCGGATGAATGTGCTTTTCACCAGTACTTCCCCTCATACCCTTACGGTAGGCAAAATATTGTTTCAAGTCCAACTGAACTTTTGTTGTAAGCACACTTTTTGAGGGATCCTCAATAGACGAAAGTCAAGATTTTTATCGTTGGATCTGTGATTTAACTGATCAACATAACTTAAAAGCAGATACTACAGGAAATTTAAATTTGAAGATCATAGGAGGTTGCCTTTTGAAAAGTTTGATCAAGATTGGTAAGTTTCACGATGAAATTGGCCCGAATAATTTAGAATAAAATTTTAAAATGAATAACAGCCTTCATTTTTTGGGAGGTTGCACGCACTCTGTTCCGACGGGGGTTCAAGAAAGGTGGCCACCCCCTCAAACAGACATGTTCATCCAATAAAATTGTCTCAAAACCTATTTTGGGCATTTTTTAAATGACGTTCCTACACAATAGATGCTTGTTACCTTAACTTTTAATATCTTATAATGGTCTTGAAAAAGATTATTTAAAATACATTATTTAAAACACATTATTTAAAATACGAAAATAGTGTAGTTTGTTAACCTATTTGTATTTTGACGCCAATTTCGATAAAATTTCAGCCGATTGTGAAGTCATGAAAGAGAACTTTGCATTCTGGACACATTAATACTCATTATTCATTAGTATGAATGAAATTGGAATATAGGAAGATGATTTCTCTTTTTTAAAAAGATTATTCTTTCACCAACACGTTTTGTTTTCTTTTTTAAAAGAACGCATCAGAAATTGAAATGCAATATATCTTATAGAAATATTTCTTTCAGGCCCCTTTATTATAATTTTACTAACGTAAGAAGTTTCAACGTATTTTAAATGCTTTCTGTAAACGCATTTTGCATTTTTAACCATTGATACTAATTTGATCTCGACAGAGACGAACAGTTTTGTTTTCCTTCTCATCGTGATCCAACTAATCTATACATGCATGTGGCCAGCCCTCAAAAGTTCGTTCCCATTCTTTTAATTGCTAAACGGTTGCAGCTATAGTCATAAAAGTGATGTCTAGATAACGTGGCTAAAGCACTACTCGATGCGGCAGCTCTTACGGAGCCACTTGATGGAAAACGGCGAAGTTAGCGTTTCTATCTCTAGAATGGGACGAGACAGGAGAAAAAACAAAATTGTAGAGCATAATCAATTTAGGTCAAAACTTGAATGCTAGAAATTCAACGCTTTAAATGTTTGTTTACAATTTCCTATAGAGTGACGAGTCAAAAGGATCGCGGACCTTCACCCAATACCTTTCTTTTCGAAGTTTCTGTTCGTCAGCTGCAATGCACATTTATACCCTTGTTTGAATTTTACGTTGCACGTGTTGAAGCAGAGCGGGTGCGACGCGTACGATAAGTAACATTCAAACAAAGGTCGACAGGTACGTTGCAGCTAACAGACCATTCAAAATAATGGTATCTTATAATAACGAGTTGTATTATTTTTTCTAGGATCATTTCCTTGCGTCCAATTGTAGTAAATTGCAAACAAACAAATGCAAGTTTAGAACGATCCGTTTTCAGTATTCATATCGGCAAGGTATTTTTTCGTGCTGAATCGATGATGTTCTACAGTATTGTAATTTTATTTTTACGTATCACACACCGTTTTAAAAATGAGAACGCCGTTTTCCACCCGATGGCGCTCTATCTAGATACCACTTTTATTGCTAAAGGGAAGAGACTTTCTATATTAAAGTGCTTTAAATACCTCCTTCACAATGATTCTTTCGCAAATGTAAAATAAAGTAGTAGCAGTAAAAATAATTCTAATTAATGCTGATTGCTATTGTCCTATTTTGTATTCTGCTCAATATAAAAAGAAATTCCATGATTCGCAAACAGCTGTCTCAAGCTTTTCGGGCGTTATTTTAATTTTTAATAATTAAGCTCATTTAATAATGGACAGTCATAAATTATCAACGAATAAACATTTAAAAATTTATATCTTTAATAAAGCAAAATGTCTTTTTGTGCCTCTTTTTGTTGTTGTTTTCTTAAAGTTTTACTGTCGTCCAGGTTTCTCTGAGGCAGTGGAAGAAGAACACATTCCTCCACAAATGCGGAGCCACTCTGCTGAATGAATTCTGGGTCATCACGGCAGCTCACTGTGTAGAAAAGTAAGCTTTCGACCCTTTTCATGTTTTTATTTGTTTCTAATTGGGATCACTCGTTACAAATAATTTCTTTCCTTAATTCAAATTCCCTTACACCTTATAAACTAAATTAAAAGACGAGTAGTATATATAATTGGGCTAGGGTCACTGTTGGCAAATATCATTGGCCAATGGACAGAATTATTCGATTTGTCAACCATGTTCAAAAACCATTTGCGAACGAAGACCAAACGAACTGTTCCAACAAAAACCGTTTTTTTATGCCTTTGTGAGAGTACTACAAAGGCATGAAAAGTGCTCCAACATTTTTCCAACACAATTTGATATCAAGTGTTAGGATAGTTGCGAAGAATTGAAGAGCCAGGTTGGTTGGGTCTAACATCGCACTATAGTACTGAGCAATAGGTAATTGGCGACGGTCTGGGACGCACCCCTAAGGATGGTCCGGATACGTGCCGTCACAATTTTGATCCTCCACGGAGGGGATTTGAAAAATGAGGCTATTACCACGCCTTTACTAATGTTAATAATGTTCAGGTTGTTAAAACGAGGCATAGGTCTATTTAAAACATAAAATAGTTTTAAACTTACCTAAAATACAGGTAAGACAACGAAATGGCGAGATGACCGTGACGTATTAATAGAATGGTAAGGCGCATGCATCAGACCACTCAGGACCCAACGAAATAATTTTTGGTCGGTCCAATAGCTCTCAGAAACTATTGGCTGTGTGTACCTGCCATTTCCCGACACTCATTAAACCAAGTTATTTGCAGTTAATTTAATGGCATTCCGCAACTGTTGGGCTCATTTTGTGGAATACCAATCCACCCTTTTTCAGCGGATACAATAATTTGACAACGTCGACCCTACTATTTATGGGCCACCTCAAACACATGGATAATACGGGAAGAAATAAACGTTACGAGTAAAAACGAAAGAATATGCAAAACGCAACTATTTGTTAAACGTATTGGAACACAATCTTGTTTTTTGACGTATTGGACACTTTGTCCTATCCATTAACTGACAAAGTGTTATTGGATAGGACAGTGGATCTCTTTTCGTTTGTATGAGTCAATGTGTACTGTAAGTTTTTATGTCTCAATTACGTTTAGACACATTTACATACTGCCAAATGTCGCATAAGTAGACATTTAAAAAAATTATAAAAATTGAAGGAATTGGTAGAATTAAACGAAAAAAATATTCTCGTGAAAGGGGAATTTATTTTTAAGGGAGGAGAAAAGTTCATCGATAGGGGACGTTGCACGAGATATATGCAAATCAAATTCTTATAAATTGCACAATTTTACGATTAACGGCCTTCTTTACTCACCGTCGCCGGAAGCCCGAGCCAATGTTATTCTATGGGGAAATTTTCTTAACTTATTAACTGATACATATTTTTAAATTCTGTTTTCACATTCAGAAAATTCCCAACTGTTCAATGGACGGACCTTTTCTAAAAAATGTATTTTTTTAATTTTTAATATTTTATTTTAAAATTGCAAAATAAAGAAATTCACATATTGAAAATTCGTATTTTGCAGCTTCAAAATAAAATATAAATAAATAAAAAAAATACTTTTTTAAAAAAGGTGCGTCCATTGAACAGTTGGGAATTTTCTGAATGTGAAAACAGAATATGTATCAGTTAATAAGTTATTTGTAAAGAAAATTTAGCTTCGGCTTCAGGCGACGGTGAGTGAAGCGAGCCCTTCATCGTGCACGAAGTTTTAAGCGTGATTCTGACTGAGAATCGCCGACTGAAGATGCAGTTAGCGGTGTTGTAGGAAAATATCCGAGTATTTATTTTTAGAGGAAATATCCAAAATGGATATTTATTCCAATAAAATACCTGCATTTGTTTGCAGGTTATTCCGATATATATGTGTGTGTAAAGGAAAGTTGAAATATTTGAGCCCTTTTACAAGTTTGTAAATTTTATAGAACTAAAAAATTTAACCAGACAAAAATACAACATCAAACATTTTACATAAACTATTTGATTTAAATATCAACACGTTTTGAGTAATAATGTATTTGCTTATTTTTAAGAGGAATGTCAATTTATTTAAACTGAAAGAAACAGTTGAGCTTAATTTTAAAATGATAAACAACACTGATGATAAGCAAAAATTAAAAGGTAGGGGGAAATGCGATACTATTTAAAAAATCCTGAGAACTATTGCAGGGAATCCTGTGCAATCCTGTGATAACAATTCTAAAATAAAAACGAAAAAATAAAATAAAATAAAAATTGGATGTAAAATTGAAATGTTTATACACAATAAACAGCTGGACGCTTTTGAATTCAGACGTTTTGTCAAATATCTAGAAAAATTCTGCTATCTTGAAACTATGAGATCGTGTCCTACCTCCTATATTTCAGTGAAAATTTTATCCTGAAGTGGAAAAGAGGACTAGTAAAAAACTAAACAAGAATCACCCTGTAAAAAGGAATGCTTAAAATGCGATTTATCGATTGCGTAGTGCGATCATGAGAATTCTTTTAATTATCTGTATACATTATTTGTATGGGGCTACCGCCTATATTCATGGAGATAGAACGGTTTCGCTGGGGAAAAAAAAAAAAACTTTCTGAATTAAAACACATAAGGTTTTAAAAGCCATTTTTAGAAAACTTGGCACATCAGACACGGCATACTGCAATCAGAGTGCAAAAATGTTCAATATGTTACGAAATAGGAGCCTTTTTACTCAATCCTTTTTAACTACGCTTGCGCTAGCTTTTAAAAAATGTCATTTGCATCATTTAATAGCCAGAGGTATTGAGCTACTTATACGAAAGCCCCAAACAAACATTTTAAAAAGCTATCAGCGATTGAATGAACAGAATTTCAGTTTCTCTCAAAATGAAAGCTAAACTGTAACTCACATTTTTATTTGAATTCAATGAATGGCCAATACAGGGTTCGCTTATAGTAGATAAAACCCCTCTATCATCTTCCTTTTTTTTTTTTCCCTTGAGAGGTTCATACCAACCTTTTGAATGGGCACGATATTTGTTTGGCTTTTTCATATAAGAGCTCAATACTTTTGGCTTTTAAATTCTACTGGTGGATTTTTTTTTTTTAATCTTGCACATCAAAGGTTATTTTGTAAAAAGGCTCCTATTTCGTAATCTATTGAATATTTTTGCATTCTGATTGCAGTATGCTGTGTCTGATGTAGTATGCCAAATTCCCGTTTTGAACGTATTAAAAAGAAAAATGTTTTTTTTTTTTTCATTCTATCTCCATGAATATAGATGGTAGCCTCATAAAAATTTCCACAGATCATTAGAAGAATCCGAAACGCCTTTCAAGCATTACTTTTTACATTTTGATTTTTGACTCTTTTCTTTTGCCGGAATATATGTTCTTTCAGAGCCTCCTTAAGTAGATGCCTTCCACGCGCGGCGAATCTCAATGTTAAATTAGGCAACATTTAAAAAACAAAACTAACGCTAGGTGACAGCACCTACGCAGAGCAACAATTTTCTGCTGTTTCATAGACAAGTTATATTTTTCATCTAAAAATCTAGCTATTAATTTCAATTTAAAGTCTAAAATTGTATTTTTTTTTTTTTTCTTTTAATTTGAAAAAATGATGTGAAAGTGCTTTATCGTAAATATTTTCAATAAAATATTCAAATATTTATATTTTAAAAAGTATTAGGGTTTAAATTTCTTCGAAAGTTGGCAAGACCTATTTTAGCTTTTCAACTAATTGAATTACAACGTATCAAATAAATAACACCTTTTTTTTTTTTAATATACTGTTAATTAAAAAACGAAATTTAAAATTAAATAAGCAAAAACATGGCATATCTATCACGCGATTAAATTATTTTTTATATATTTATTTAATAAAAATTTCAAATTTTTTTTTTAATTTAGATATCAGATGAAAGTTTCGTTTATATAAATTAAAATCTCTGAACTTTAAATGAGTTTCAGTTCAGAATGAATAATTTATGATAAATTATTAAAATCATGTCTTTTTTTTTTTTTTTTTTTTTTTTTTTTTTGTCATGTCCTTTACGTTACATTTTTACCTTATTAGATGTGAATTATTTTTCTTAAATCGAAAATTTTATATTATTTATAAGAAAAATAGACCAGCACGTTAACGAGATAAGTTAACATTCAGCAATAAAAATTGGAGAAGAAAACAATCTGTTGTCTAGTCCGTCACAAAAAATAAATAAATAACCATTAACATTTAAATTTTTAAAATTAAGGATTTCTTGAGTATAAGTTTTCTCTCGCACCAAGTTTTTGTGTTAGGTGTTTTTCATATAAGACTAAATTTAAATGCACAATCTGATGTGCACATAGTTTATTGAAAACATACAGGGCTATCCAAAATTAAGCTAAACGTTCTTTTCTGTAGAATGTGTGCTTTGCTACACTTTTTTTATGTCGACGAATACTGTTAAAGAACGAAAATTAATTTTTCGAACTTATAATGTAAACAAAGTATTTTTTTTTTTTTTTTTTTTTTTTTTTTTTTAAGTTCTATTTTCAACTCAGGTTTTTGAATAAAGTCACGTTTTGAGGTTCCCTGAATACAAAAAAACTTTTTTTTTTTTTAGTTTTTAGCGATTGATTTATATGCATATTTATTATCAGAATAACTTAAAAACAAACAAATGCAGGAAATTCACAATTGTATTTTAAAACTCGCATTAGGTTTCAATTTGAAAAATTTGATAAAGATTGGCAAATTTAAGGACAAATTAATGACATCCTTGAAATATTTTTACTTCCATTACCCTACTACCGTAGGTAATGAAAGTATTGTGTTCGGTCCAAAAATTCGATATCGAGTTTTCCCCTGATTTATATTTAGCCAGTATATGTGTGTGTGTGTGCATACATGTGAGTGTATGGATGTGGGGATATTTTTCATTTTTCTGATAATTTTTCAAATCAGTACTCATGATATTTAATTTTTACATGAATTTTTAATTCCATATTCCATTTCTGTGGTAAAAGGTTAATAAAAGTAATGTTTTGAATCTTAAAACTTAATATTTTTAAAAAGAACAAAAGTAGAAATAAAAATTTTCTATTTTTTCTTTTCAAGATTCCCAACACTTTTGTTTCGATTTAACTGAAATAATCAAATTTTTATACGCATTTACACAAGTCTTTAAAAAACAGTGGTATTAAAAAAATATAAATCAATCTTGTTCCTATATTGGAGTATTTTATAGTTTTATTCATTTTATGAATAAAACTACAAAATACTCCAATATAGAGTGACTTCAAAGTAACTAAGAACAAGTTATTTTTCTGTATTCCTACATCAATAAATAAAAATTTTATTTCATTTTGTAATAAGCATAACTATTTTATTTGTTAAATCTAACTTACTAACAGAGAGGTGTCAACCCTTCGAATTTTTATATCATAATTTCTTTTAAATTTATCTTCGTCTTAATCACACAATTTACGATAATAAAGAAAAATAATGTTTTTTGTGAAAAATATTATTGATATTCAAAAATCCGGAGGGTTGGTAATTTTGCATTAATTATTTATGCACTTTACATACCTTGTCTGGAAATATTTGGAAGCAATTTTTTACGCTGAATTGCATTGCTTGGTATTTCGTGGAAACATATATTTTCACGGCTACTGTCTGATTTACAAAATGGAACGACGCAATACACCATATTATAAAAAAAAAAAAAAAAAAAAAAAAAACCTCTCACATTTGTTAAATTAATAAAACACAAACCAGAACTCAATTGAAACTCAATTGCATCGCGCTCGCGGGAAATAAACATAACTTTACGTATGGTATCAAGCGCCATCTACTGGCTATGTTCTTCTTGTACTGTTGCCAAGTTTTCGAGCGACTCGCTAGGCATCTACTTAAGGAGGCTCTGGTTCTTTAGACTCCCGAGGTTTCAAGATAATTCCTGTCTAGATGTTTGACATAAGTTCTAAATTCGTAAGTGTCCAAATACTGATTGGTACATAGTAGAGTAATAAAATAGATTACAAAATAAAATATATTAAAAGAATTTTGACTTGTTTTTTATAGCTTCTAAATAAAACATTAAAAATGAAGAATAAATAAATAAGTAAATAACTTTTTACACGATCAATAGAGAGTCCCTTTAATATTAAAAATGTTTCAAGCATAAAATTTAAAATAAAATTCATACTTATACAAAGTGAAAACAAAAACTGATATTATTCGGATAAAATTAAGAACCAGAATCACCCTCTGCGTTATAGGACATAAACGTAGCTAAAAATTATTCCATTGTCATTGGCACTGCTTTACACCAGAAAAATTTTCCCACTCACACTGCATAAGACATTGGGTATGCATGTATTCGAATTTTAACTACGTTGCCAAATCACATTTTTTATTTTTTACAAGCGTTTTCTTTGTTTTTTATAATTTTTATAAAATGGTGTTTTGCATTAGCTCTAAATTTTTTACTTTACTAAATTTTTTACGAACACTATAGTGAGGAAAGTATTGTAATCATGTCAAAAATCCGAATTTGAGATTTTGATGTTTCTATATGTTTCGAGCAGAGATGCCAGATGGTCGAAAATTATTTCCCCAAACAGGTCTTCAAATTTCCCCCAAATCAGGTGGGTTTTTTTTTCGAGAAAATCCCCAACTTAATTTCTACTAAAAAGAGAAAATAAAAATTTTTTAAAAAAGAAAATATAAAGCAGATTTAAGCTCAAATTTTTCCCCAAATGAAGGCAATTTTTGAAAAAAATCCCCAAATAGAAAAATGTATTGTAATCCCCTCTAATTAGTTGGTGCTGTTGGCAAGTAGAAGTTAAAAATCGAACAATGAACCGAATACAACTTATTATTATTATTAAGAACAGAAAAATTAATAAATTAATTCAAAATAATCCTATAATATATTGTGTATGTGTAGAATTATAGAGAAATTGTAAAATATAATTTTAATATAATTTTTAATAAAACTCAAATTTTGTGATGTTCCCCTCAAAAATGGAAATGTCCCGACACTGACGATAAAAGTCCTTACTTTAGTGAATAATCATGAAAAAATTAGAAACAACAACATAATCCATGCGTAATTCCTTGAAATTTCTTACAAAATTACCAAAAAGTCCCTATGAGTTTAAAATTTGTCCCTACATCATGAATAAAGCTATTGGAAGTCCCTACTCGTAGGGATAAATCATTACATTGTCAACATTGACAAAAAGTTGAACTCTCCAGATTTGTCCCCAAAAATTTTAGAATTCCCCAAAAAAGTCCCCACAAACATTTGGTCCTCAAAATTGTCCCCAGAAGCCTCAAAACCCCCCAAAATGGGGACAAAATCCCCAATCTGACATCACTGGTTTCGAGGTCCAATGAGTCCGTTTTCACTTTTTTGCGATGATGTATGTATGTGTGTGTGTGTATGCATGTGTGTGAGTGAACACGCTAGCGTCTAAACGCTTTGTTCGAATAAGCTGAAAGTTGGTACGTACATTGTAAGTCACCATAGTACGAACCCTATTGATTTTGGTGAATCTAGCACTTATAGTTTTTTTACAAGGACACAAAGAAAAATTCTTTATCATTCTGGCCTACGGGACAAAAATCTTAAAAGTGTGATAGCATCTAAACGCCATATTCAATTGAGCAAAAAAATTATACACATATTATAGGTCACAGATACTCAATCTGTATAGATTTTGAAGAATCTATCACTTATAGTTTTTTTACAGGGACACGAAGAAAAGTTCTTTATCATTATGGCCTATGGGGCCAAATTTTTAAAAGTGTGATAGCATCTAAACGCCTTATTCAATTGAGCTGAAAATTTATATGAATATTATAAATCACTGTTGCACTAACTGTAAGCATTTTGTTGAATCTAGCATTTATAAGTTTTTCCATGGACACAACGAAAAATTCTTTATCATTATGATCTATGGGCTCAAAGTTCAGTAGCGTTCAATGAAACATCGTGTAATATAAGGAGAAAAATACTCAAATATTCTATTACTAGTATATAGCCCCGTCAAAAATGACGGAATGTGAACGATAAATCTTGAAAACAATGTTTAGATCATGAAGATTACCACGTGATCATTCAAATGTATTTTCAGTTTTTGTTTATAAATCGAATGTGTTTCGATATTTTCTAATTTTCGTTCTGAAATTAAAAAAATTCTACCCGATCAATAAATATGAATGACAATAAAAAAACTGCTGGTTGACAAAAAATATAGGCCCGAAAACACAACAGCAATAACACATCCCAGTGTTCCGTTAAGTGCTCTATTTAAAGTCCTCATAATAAGAATAATCTAGTGTGTCACTCACACGACTTTCTCTTACCCTGAAATTTAATGCTATAAGTACAGGTTGGAGATTAAGAGGTAAGATAACGTGTACTGTTATGTAAACCTATGTTAAACAATTCAAATTAGGGTTCGGAAGAGTTTTATATGATAATTAGTTCTGGCCCCCCTCAACCCTCCGTTTCATTAATGCACCTACATTTATATAGAACTTAATTCGGTTATTAAAAAATAATTCAGTTAAAAAAAAATAATTTGTTAAAATTATTATTTTAAAAAATTATCTTGTATGATAATACATACGATTTCCATATTAGAGAAATAGTATAACACTAAATATCTAAAAAAAAGTTGAATTTATTCTCAATATTAAAGTAAAAAAAAAAAAAAAAAAAAATGTTAAAAATGAAAGAAATCAATAACTTTATTTTAAATTATCGTAGATCGATGGTTCAACCATTCGTTTTAAAGGTATTGGCGAGATCTTTTAAAAGATACCCATCATGAAAATGTACTCCACTCGAGGGAGGACATCTACCCCAGGGGGGGGGGGGGGGGGCGAGGCTCCTACATACACACAAAAAAAATTTCCCAGTTGACTATCTCTATTGCAAAAAATATGTATTCGTTTCATTTGGTTTAGTGCAGTCTATAGATGTTAAATTCTACTTACCTGCAATTTCCCCCATAGACCGCCGTAATGTATTTGAATACTTTTGAATGTCCCTGTACACGAACCATTTGCTTCATCTTAACGAAAAGCTTACTGTAGCATCCCTATATGATACACATTTAGAATACTGAGTTTGGAATTTCTGCTACTATTTGTTCTTGAGATATGCTGATAACAGACACACAGACACACAGATAGACACAGAGACCATTCGCTAAAAACGTGATTTTCGTATTCAGGGGACCTCAGAACATGTAAGTATAACAAAAACTCACGTTCGAAAATTTGACCCTAAAACAATACTTTCTCGACCCTATGGGTAAGAGGAAGTAAATAACGATTCACCTCATTTTACCAAAATACTTTTTTTAAGACTATCGAAGATCCTGTTTCCAAATACGTAAGCGAAATGTGACGTCACTGACCGTCCGTGGATGCAAGAAATGATTCCCTATTTTAATCGTTCATTGTATATTTTGTAAAAAATTATTAAAAATCGAAGAAAATTATTTTCCGATTTTAATACCCGTATTTGGGTATAGGTATGATATCGTATCCATGTGTTAGACTGAGTTATTTTGCTGTCAAATTGACAAAATTTTAAATTTCAAAACTGTGTCATCTTTAGCGTTTTTTGTATTTGGCGATTAAAAACATACTACGAAAATATACATGCCAGATGTTTATTTTCGTAATCCGCGATTGTAATGAAATGCTCGCCCTCTGGTGGGCTAAGGTGAAATTACAATAAACATGGTTTAATTCGAATTCCATACAGCCGCCATTGCTTGCCGATATTTAGTTTCACATATATTTATTGAATAAAAATGAATAAATACGGTAAAAAAGATAACGCATACTTTTGTGTGCCACAGTGTAACTCCAAACGATCAAGAAATCCAGAATTGAGCTTCCATTTATTTCCAAATGACAAATTTAAAATTTCAGTTGCTTCGGCTAATGGAAGTAAAGAATTAATCAGATGATTTGAAATTAATATTTGTTCAACTTCAGTTAAAAATCTACTTCCGATCGAACTTTGAATAAACTGAAGTATTTTTTCCAAAAGCAATCAATTTTCCATAATGTAATGGCGGAGAAATTATAGTACGAAACAAAAAGAACACTAATGGAACACACGTGGCTATAATGTTTACTAACAACTGCAGTGTTCACAAAGCGCCGTCTATCGATCGTTACAAACGCGGATACGTATTGTACGATATATTGTTTCATATAATTCAGTTAAAATAACCATGATTTTTGAAAGGAATGAAATATGTTCGCCAAATAATTTGGCGATATATTTTTTCCGCCAAGGATGACAGATATATTAAATCTATTCCGCTGCAACATATAAGTATCTTATATCAGACACTTTATTTAAACATTTGAAAAGAAATTTGACTTCAAATTATGATAGAATATTTATCATTTTCCTTTTAATTAGTATATTAGTTGGATATTTATTGTGTAAATATCATCCTTTGAAATGAAATGTTTATGTTTTCAATCAAATATGGAAATTTGCTATTTTATTTTTCTAAAGTTTTGAAATTTAAAATTTAAATTTTATCAATTTTACAGCAAAAACAACTTAATCTAACGCATGCACACGATAACTAATACATATCTATACCGAAATATGGGAATTAAAATCGGGAAATAATTTTCCTCAATTTTTAATAATTTTTTACAAAAAATCCAATGGGCGATTAACATAGGAAATCTTTTTCTTGCATCCACTGACGCCCAGTGACGTCATCACTTTGCTTGCGTATTTTCTAACTAACTATCTAATAATTACAGACACTCCATGCTAACCCAAATTCACCTCTACTCTATTCTCCCAACCAGCTATCTCACCCACAACATCGCCAAAATATCCAGGATCCAGCTAGGGACTTTCTCATTCTCAACCGAACATTTTATCTTGACTCGATATTATCACCTTAGACTACCCTACTTTCAACACTCATTTCAACTGGTGACCTTTACTTGCCCAACCAAACATTCTATCCCAACTATAACTTTACATTAATTTCAAAACTAAAATCAACTGGCGACATTTACATACTGAACTCGACGCCAATCATACCATACAATGTAAACAAATAATGAAGCTTGATAAAAATATTTAAAGACTTTAATATGTTTTTACAAATATATTTTAAGATTTTTAAGGCTTTAATATGTTTTAGAAATATTTTAAGCGTTTTTTTTTTTTTTTTTTTTTCTTAATGAAACAGTCAAAGAGTCGTTCATTTGCAATTAAAGAGTTGTCCATTTGGAATTTGTATTTTCTGAATGGCAACAAATTATGTTTGTTTTTATTTGGCATTGCGTTGTTTATAATCATGAAGTTACATAATTCTATTTATAGGTTCATGTTTATAATAGCCAGTGATCCGTTATATTTAATTAAACATTTAAACATTACAATTGAATAGTTTTTCAAGGTTTTAGACGGAATAAATAACAATATGTGCGATACAAAACATGTATGAAAATGATATGTATGTTTTCGTAAGTTGAATTGAACAAATGGGAAAAAAAAAAAAAAAATGGCTGCCAAAAGTCTCTGTTTTGAAGCGGTGCAAACCGGAATCGTGAATGACAGATGAGGATATGGGTCATTATATATATTAATGGTTTTCTCTCTTTTGTTTGTTTAACAACTCCCCTTTCTTTACTTTATCTACAAAACTGTTAATGACTCAATATTCGGAAAGTCGAGTGGAGTCACTCTAGATTTTTTTTCAGTCATGGAATAAGATATCAAATTTTACAATATAACACGAATTTCTCATTTTTTATATTTTCAAGGTTTCTTCATAGCAGTACCAATATAAAAGGTGGGACAGACACACTTTACTGATAAGCAAATTCAATGTACAGTTTGTCATAAATTTAGACAAAGGCAAACTTTAAGAATTTAAAAATCAGTTTAACTATTAGAAATTTACCTTGCTTGTTTTTATATAAACACCGTACATGTGTCACGCATGAGTTGTTCTAGACGCTGTTTGATTGACCTTTCAAGCGTCACTATCCAATATCAAAATCATGGGGAAATTAGAAGTGACGAGTGACCTTTTTGTCTACTTCCTTTTAGGAGAAAAGAAATTAAAGTTCAAGGTTAAACAATAAAATGTAGAAAGAAAAGCTTTCTACTTATAGGTAAGGAGAAAAACTTAATATTCTGCATTGAAAATTATAGAGGACGAAATTTAAGTAATAAAAATACAATTTCAAAGCTAACAAATGAATGAAAATTCAATTTTATCCGGTTACTGATTCAGATGAAAAATTATATTGGTAAAACATTGTGTGAATTTTCCTATCATATGTATTTTACAAAAAAAAAAAAAAAAAAAAAAAAAAGAAGAAGAAGAAGAAAAGAAAGAGATAAAGCTACTCTGCTAGAAATTGTGAATTTGTAGAAAAATCTATATTAATAAAATCAGACTTTTGTCTGTAAATTGGTCAGAATCAAAAAATTTTGTGATATCTTCACATTTCACACACCATGAAAGCCGAAAATGACTTCAGAAAATTTTGTCTGTGTGTGTGTGTGTGTCGTCGTGTCTGTATGACTGAAACGCTATTTTTGTCCGACTTTCACGTGAGAACGGCTGGACGGAATTCAACGGCGCTCGGCAGGAATTTAGGTCTTTACCCAACTTAAAATTATATCTATCAACTTTTTCGAAATCCTCCCCCCCTTGGGGAGGTTAAAGTCAAAAACACATTTGTAAGCATAACACGGCTCCAAATTACTTCACGGTGAAGAAACTGCACATGGGGAGACTGCACAAGAGTACAAATAAAACATTATCTGCTATTTAGAAAGTTTCGATTTTTAAAGGGAGGGATGGTTGGATGGTTGGGTTTTACGTCGCACTAGTGCAGCGCTTTAACCCTTTGCGGCGCAAGACAATTCGGATCATTTAAATTATACTGCCACCGGAATTCATGAACTAAATTAAACTAAAAGAAATTTTAAATTTTAAGGTTAAAAAAACCGGCCTTTTCTGCTATGTTATAAACGTAAGATTTTGCTAAAAAATTTCCGGGATGAATTTTTGCAGCTGGATCTTAAATTTTGCGTCCTCGCAGCGAGGACACCGCGCGTTAAGGGGTTAAAGGGAGGGAGGGGGGAAATCAATTCAATTTTTTGGCACGAAATTTCGCAAATTCCGGATTTTTGATTAGAACTCTACCAAAAATGGGACTAAGATGTTGAAAACAGCCATGCGTCTTCTTAAGATATTTTCAAAACACGTTTTTCATTTTTTTTTTTTTTTGGAGAGGGGGGGGGTATGTGTTACGAAGGGCAAATTCGAGATACCCCTTCTATAACTAAATTTGTCCTGGAAAATTTATGAGAGCTGCGGTCATAAAGTTTGGTGCATGGATTGTTTATATGTATCCGACACCTACAGTAACGGAATTTATCGAATTTTCCCTCCCCCTTCCCCCCAGGGGGGCAGGAAGCAAAAAAATTTGTAAGCATAACTCGGCCCCAAATTACTTCACGGTGAAGAAATTGCACGTGAGGAAGACTAGACTTGAGTATAAGATAAGTGAAACATTATGTACGATTTTGGAATTTTCGATTCTTAAAGGAGGGAGGGGAAAAATCGTATTTCGGGGGGAAATTTGAGAAAATCTGGATTTTTGAGTAGAACCTCTACTAAAAATGGTACAAAGGTATTGAAAACAGCCATGTGGAGGTACTGAAAACAGCCTTTAAGATGTTTCCAAAACACATTTTCGATTATTTATTTATTTATTTTATTTTATTTTATTTATTTATTTATTTATTTTTTTTGGGGGGGGGGGTTACGAAGGAGCAAATTCGAAACTCCCCCCCCCCTTTTTAGCGCTAAATTTGTCTTTGGAAATCTATGGGATCTGCGGTCACGAATTCTGGTGCGTAAATAGTGTATATGTATCCGACTTCGACACTTATTGTAACGGGATTTTAAGAAATTCCCCCTTACCCTGGGGGTACGGGGTCGGGGGGCAATAAACACGTGTAAAATCACATTTTCCCGTTTGAATTCGCCTTAAATTACCTTAGTATTTTGATGTGTGGATGTTGATTAAGTGTACGCATTATGTACTTTGGTGGGATTTTGCAAAATTTCGAATTTAACCGCTGGGGAAGAGGAAGTAAGAAGCGGGTAAGTTGCTGCCGAAAGCAGTAGGGGCCCGGACTCCTCACGTTGCGAGCGAGAAAATCCTCTGTGGAACACAGCGAGAACTTAGGATATTAATAATGATATGGGATTGTGACAACTTATTTAAGTACAGTGTCCAGCGAGGCGGGCAAAGCTGGTATTAAATATCTGGTATTAAATATCAGTGCATACTGATGCGGTGGAGATATTTACATAGAAGTGTGAGAAAGATATTTACATAAACACGGCCAATTTGTTATTACCAAACCATTTAAAAGTGCATGCATCAAAAAGTCATACATTGAATAACTTTATACATTAAAATAAATTATTTAAATAAGCTGGTAAATGCACACACACGCATATATATACATATATTCATGCACACACACAGACACACACATATATGTAATGAAAGATCGGTTATCACGATAACTTCCGAAATAATGAAACAATTCGAATCAGAGCTGTACTGCGAACTTATCATATAAGTATCTCGGATGAGTTCGTTAACCAAGTTGATAGTTTTAATCAAATAGAATATATTACAAAAATAAACTAATATCTGTCTGTATTTTTTAATTTAACATAATCTGCATATATTGCACAATATGATTTTATATTATTATGCGCATAATATTTTCTTTTTTTTAAATAGTAATCGCGTTTTTTAATTTGTTTTTCTATTTTTCATCGTGAATGATTTAGTTTTATTGCTATCAGAGTTTTAATATCTTCCGTCAGATGGCAGCACCACAAATATTAAAATATTCAAAGATAATAGAATAAAATAAAATTGATCTATCGATATAATTTTCAGTTAAGCAAAATTGACATTTTTTTTTTCTCATTTTATACATTTCCATCTTTCTTTCTCGGCTTATTATATTTATCAAATTTCCCCTTTTAATATTTCGACTATTTCATTAATATATGTCTCAAACTATTTTTAGTTCTTTATCCTACTGTAGGTGTACTTTGGTTTTCGTTAAAATTTTCGAACTCTGTTAATATTTTAACTTTTTTGAGATTTGAGGTATGAGGAATCCTTCTTTGTGTTTGTTAGTGTGTGTAGATGTGGACAGGATGATCTTTAGATGATGAACTCAAACCAGTTTTGAAATATTACTTATCATACTGGCAAGAACCCTACTGATTTTCAGCATTCTACATAAAAAATTTCTTAACAGGGAAGAATAGGGTAAAATTTCTTATAAGCAAACGTCCTTTATGCAAATTATTTTGATCACAAAGTTGTCGAATCAGTTTTACAATATCCTTTATGATATTATAAAACTCCATGACATTGTGTATGTATTGTAAAACACCAACAACATTGGCTATGAAAATTCTACTTTTAAGACTTTGTATGAATTTTCGCAATTTAAGATTTTCTTAACTAGAGAATAAAGAAAATTTCCCCTCCTCTTTTATTCTTATTATTTTCATCATAAACATTTCGAATGAGCTGATAATGATTGAAGGTCAACATTCTACTTTAAAAGTTTATTCGAGATTTTCATAGCTTTGCAGGATTGGGCAATGTTGCAAATTAGAATCGCCTACAAATTTATCAGTAAGGATAAATGAGAGAGAATGTCAAACAAAAAAATTACAATTTTAATCCTTTGGTAACAGTCGAAAGATCTGGATAAAAATTTTTGGGAATATCCTAGAGTGTTGGGAGGAGAGTATCAAATGTGAAAGTCGGCTGATGACCCGGTACAGTCAAACTGAAAGGGTCTAGCATTAGACTCCTTCTTTTCCTTTTTAGATTTTCATAGTTTGATTTACTGCGTAATTTTATTGGTTCTGTTTCCATACAATGTCCTGTCCTGCCGTTTTCTATGCAATAATCTGCGTAATCGAAATGGATGCGAAGATTTGCCCTATTCTGCCGCGTTACCAAAATCTTTGACCTTGAATAGTGCCTGAAGATTTAAGGTGAAATGGTTGTTACACATTGAAGTATGCTTCAATTAACAATGCTTCTCCGCCGACTCATTCCCATAAGATTGTCAAGCTTTCACCGATACGCGCTTGTATTGATTTAAAACTCTATTTTATTTTTTATTCTTTTATTTATTTTGTAATTCGATGAAAAATCTTTTCAGAAAAGAAGAAAGAAAGAAACAGAGTGATTTCTAAGGAATTCTCTCCATTTTATAAAATATACTTCTGAAAATTATTATAATTTTAATTTATTTTTTTCTTTTTAATGAATTCACTAGTTTGTGCACGTAAGGTTCTGGAGGGTTGTTTAACCTGCCTGTAATGCTTGAAGCGACACAAACGGTATCGGAGTGGCATTTCGAAAACAATTTTCGAATTTTTCTTTTTCGAGGAAAAACAAAAACAGCCTAGTTTGACCTCGAGTTCAAGGAAGTGTTCAGAAAAATCTCCGTATCGGTACTGCAGCCATCATTAACTGAAAAGCAGTGTTGTTGTCATAATGTCATGTTTAGTTGTTTTAACGTTCCTACACAGCTGTTCTCGGTACACGTTTTATTACATCCAATAATGTAAGTCACGTCATTATCCGCCTTTCTTCCAAAACAATAAATGTACCCGTGAAAGGGTCCTTCGGGTCTTTGGGTCAGTTCATTGTCAGTACACACTTGTTCTTAGTTGGATGGAATTTCGAAAAAAAGAAAATCCTTCTGAAAGTGTTATAATGTGTTTCGTAATTTTCTAACACTTACGTATATAAATACTGATGCTTCTACGCCTAAACCCATACTTGATTAAATGTGGTATAGGTAAGAATAATTTAGGATATTCTATAAATGACAGTTATTAATGTTCATTTCTTTCGTTTTAGTAAGCCATAGATTGAAGCAACCCACATCAACTCCATTCTTACAACGAAGGCTTTCGAAAGGTCACGGTGAGAAATACCAATACCATAGATCTGGATGGTGACTTCTGTAGAGAAGTTTTAAGAATCTTCTGATCAATACCAGCCAAGGCTTCGCGTGGTAACAGATACTAGAACAATGCATTGAAACAAAGAGGATAAAACTTTATCCATATTTTAAGCGATTCAATAATTTAAATAAAGAAACAAACAAAAAAATCTGGTGTGAAACAACCACACGATTTCTACCACTCACTATTACACATATTATATACATTTCTTTTTTTTTTCGGGGGGGGGGAGGGGGGGGGGGGAATATAATATGATCAGAAGACTTTAAATTGACCTAATGAAGTAGACACTTAAAATTTTTCCGATGTGAGAAACTGAATAAACGTGTAAAGACATATAAATCAAAGTTTACATAGTTAAACTAGTTGGCATAGGTGGACTCTGCTCAGTTCCCCACCCTATTTATGTTCTCATAAATTTCTAGTGCGAGACATATTATAATCATGTTAAAAGAAATGAATTTGACCAAAGCTTGATATTATGACAGAACGAAATCTACGCCTAATATGCTATCCATCGTAACTTCCATATATTTATCTTATTCTAATCTATTAATTTATTTTATCAGGGTCGATTCCGTTGTTTAGTTTTCATGCTACTATTTCCAATGCAATAATCCTCAAAATTCATATTTGTATGAAAAATTTACAATTTCGCTATGTTGGTAAAATCGTAAATTACGAATAATTTACGAAATTTTCCTAGTAGAATATTTTTATTCAATCATGTTCAAACAAATATCATAAATGTAATTTTGAAGTTGTCTAATGTATTTAGGATCCTCAAAATGGAAGTTTATGCTTAATTTTGCCTTATTCTGACAAGTTAAGTAAATCGTAAATTCCCAATAACTTACGAAATTTTTATATTGGAAAATTCATAGTCTTTAATATTCATGCCAGTGTCCTAAATAATATTTCAAAAGTAGTCTGACACCTTTACGATGAAAATATCTCTCAAAATGGACGTTTATGTGAAATTTTGCCCTATATTGCCATGTTAAGAAATTCGTAAATTTCCAATAACTTGCGAAATTTTCAAAGTAGCATATTTATAGTTACTGATGTTCATTCCGGCATCAAAAGTGATATTTTAAAACTGGTCTGTCATTTTTACAGTAAAAAGTTTCCATTAAATGCACGTTTAAGTGAATTTTTATCCTATTCTCCCATGTTAAGAAAATCGCAAATTTCTAATAACTTACGAAGTTTTTAAATTCGAATGTTGCAAATGAATAGGGTTCTTGCCAGTGTCGAAAGTAATATTTTAAAACTGATCTGACCTCTCTGCGACAATTTGTTCTTGAGCAGTGGCGGATCCAGAACTTGACTTTTTTTTGGGGGGGGGGGGGGGCTAAGATTTTTCAAAGTGTTATTCTAGACCAATAAAACATTTACAATTGCAATATTAAATTGTGAATGTCAGTGTTTTTTTTTTGGGGGGGGGGCTTGAGTCCCCTAGCCCCCCCCCCCTTAAATCCGCCACTGTTCTTGAGATATCGTGTACACAGACTAACAAACGGACTAACACACTAACCCACTAACAGACACCCTACAAATTTTGTCAATTCGGATTCCTCACACCTGAAAGCGTGTAAAAAAGTCAAAAAACCGAGGTCGAAAATTTTCACGATTACCTAAGTACCCCATACCTATAGTATGATGGGGGAACTAAAAATAAGGGAAAAAAATCCCTTTTCGGCAAGCTTAAAGGCAAAGGTAGATTCCTTTACGTCAATGTTACAAAAGTAAAGAAATATTACATATGCATTTACTTAGCCAATGGCTTTGTTCCTACACATTGCATTATTCATGTCGCTATTCTGTTTCCAAGAAATTTAATTTTCAACTACAAAAGGGTTTTATTCATTCCACTTAAAATTTTAGGCTATATTTATTGGTCAGCAAATGTTTCAATTTGTTTAAAATTCAAGCTCATAATCATCCAACAAATAGAAGTCATAAAGATATACAATCCCAGCAATGGTGAATCCGGCAAGAGGCTATTGGGCTACACCCCCCCCCCCCCCCCTCCTTACCCAAGCTTAATCAAAATGATGAATTTTATTTAAAATCCATATAACTGTTGGTTCAATATCTGTTTTTTAAAGAAAAAATAATAGAAACGCTAAAATGCACTTGTGACCTTACTATGGTCAAGCACTGGTGAGCCTGGCGTTGCTATGGTCAAGTTAAATACAGTTAAGTGGTAGCGGTTTATGGATAGTTATTTCATTGTAATTTTTATTGAATCATTGAAAGTTTTGTATTAGGTTGATTTCTTTAGAAATCGACCTATTGCAATCACTTCGTTTATCTATCTATCTATATATATATATATATATATAATGAAACTTTTGTCATCACGATAACTCCCGAAATAATACTCGAAATGGAACCAAATTTGGACAGTGAACTGATCTTATAAATATCTTGGATGAGTTCGTTAACCAAGTTGCTCCGACTTTTTGTTTTCAAGTGGCAGTCACTTGAAAATTTCAAACCTACATTGTAAAAAGCATATTTAAAGCGAGATTTGCTTGAATTTTGTTGTAAATACAGGCCACATAAGGGTCTCAATGAAGTTTATTAATGAAGTTTATCTGCCACTTTTAATAAAGTGGCAGATATTTTAAGTTAGCCGGGACCACTTGAAATCAGTGAATTTTCACGGTTCTATTATTTTTTCTTTAAAAGAAAGATAATGAACAACAGTTATATGAATTTTAAATAAAATTTATCATTTTGATTAAGCTTGGGTGGGGAGGGGGGGGGGGTGTAGCCCAATAGCCCTCTGCCGGATTCACCATTGCTGGTATTGTATATCCTTAAGACTTCTATTTGTTGAATGATTATGAGCTTGAATTTTAAAAAATTGAAACATTTACAGACCAATAAATCTAGCCTAAAATTTTAAGTAGAATGAATAAAACCTTTTTGTAGTTGAAAATTAATTTTTTTGAAAACAGAATAGCGACGTAAATAATGCAATGTATGAGAACAAAGCCATTGGCTAAATATTAATGCATATGTAAAATTTCTTTACATTTGTAACATTAACGTAAAGGAATTTACCTTTGCCTTTATGCTTGCCGAAAAGGGAGTTTTAAGATATTGAAGCCATCGAAAAAGTTTAAATACAAAAATTGTCCTTTAGGGTAAGACGGTAATTTGCCTGATTTGAAGTTTTTTCCTATTTTAATATTAAAGAAATTAGGGCCAAATGAAAATTTCTACCCCCCCCCCCCACCACCATTTCTACTCCGTTTGAACTAGATACCCCCTCTACGAACTTGACCGAGATTTTTTACTGTCCTGACAACATATCCTGAGCTGGTTAAATTTAAATAAAAATTACTCCAGTTACCGTGTTCACAACTTAACATGGGAAAAAGTGTTATACATCTATATATATATAAACTTTTGAACGGAGGGTGGTTTTGGGTTCTAGGGGTCATGATCAATGAAGATATGAAGAAATTTTCCAGAAGTCGTGTCATGATAACAAAGTACGTTATTGTTTTTGGTGTTTTATTTGATTTATATATATATATATATATATACTAGCAGGCTACGCCCGCTTCGCTGGTCACTATATTTAAATGAATTTTTGAAAGAATTGAATTAATATTTATTTTTTTACACCACATTCTTGAAAAAACCAAAAAAAAGAAAAGAAAATGAAATTGCTCCAAACTTCGCTTAGGGTACCCGCTGTCTACGGCAGCTTTTTTCCCGCCCGCACTGCATCAGGTCTAGATTTCCCGTGACTGTAGAAAGATCTTTTCCGGGCACTTCAATCTGGATATTTATCGACGGTAGGGGGGATCTGCTACAATTTAAGAACTACGATTTTAAAGATGACTGTATCTCAGCATCTATTAAATATTTTAGTTTTGAACCATGTATTTTATAGCCCATGCTATTTACACTTTATTACAATTTGATTCCGACCGATGAAATAAAATAAAACAAAACAAAAAGTTGATTAAAAAATAACATATAAACAAATAAATTTTAATCATTATAATCCTTTTTACTACGTATATACTACTATTTTTCCCGATAAATACTGTAAATTAAAAAAATTAACAAATAAAAGTTTTTTCTTTTAAAGGAATTAATTAAAAATTGAAAAATAAGAAGTTGTTCTACTATAAAAAATTAAATATAACTGTTATAAATTTTTTCTGCTGCATTACGATTAATAAATATAACAAATTAAAAAAAAAAAAAAAAAAAAATTCGCCTTCAAATGAATGTATTCAATAAAAATAAGTTGCGTAATAGCCGTTGCTAAGATACGCAGACGATAGAAGCAAAATAATAAATCTATGAAAAATGAAGCATTAAAGCCAATATTTAAAATCGAAAAAACTTTAATTTAAAAAATTCAAATTCGAAATTCGAAAAAATCTTGATGAGGTGCACACATGCATGGTCCCAGGTACCTATATGCCAAATTTGGAAGCTCTGCGATCAGTAGTGTGAGCACCAGAGCGCAGATACACACACAGACACACACACAGACACACACACAGACACTTCTCTTTATTTATATAGATGAAGATGATGAGGTCATTTTATAGTAAAAGTATCCATTATAGCATATATTATATTTCACTCCTCCATAAAAATTAATTTTAAAATCGTCTGCTTCTTTTATACTTTTATTTTAATAGAATTTTAATATAATTTAATTTATATATTAGTCATTTTAGCATTTTTATCCTAAGTAGCATTAGCAATAATATATATCACTTCTCCATTAAAATTTATAAGACCCTACAATAAAATTAATTTGTGCTTAATATCAACTCTACGAAAATTTTTATCAATCGCTTCCAAATTTTGACCTAAGGTTCAAATCTCAATCCTGTGGGTATTTACATCAGCTACAACGTTTTCGTCTTTATTCGTAAATAATAATTTAACTGTATTAAATAGTTTACTGGAATATAATTCAACGTATAACTTAGTCACAGCAACGCGTGACCGGGTCTGCTAGTTGAATTATACGAAATTTATTAATAGGTTAAAAAGTTGAAGATTCTTTGTGTAGATGGCAGCACCAAATATATTTCAGCTTTCATTTCAACCCAGTCGAAAGGTATCGACATCTGTTAGAATCATTTGGAGTTAACAGATAATTGTGACTGTCAAATAATAACAGACAAATAATTAGCAATAAATTAAAATTGCGACTATAATTTGAGATTTAAACTATCCTATCTCTCAAGTTGGATCGAACTGCACATGGTGTGCGAATTTTATTATAATCGGTTAAGTGGTTTAGCAGTCCATTGAAGATAAACATTGTGACACGAGATTTATATATATTAAGATATATATATACAAAATACATATATACATTAAAAAAAAAAAAAAAAATGATATTTCTAAATAAAATTAATTTTGCTTGACATTTTGAAATAATTTTATGTTGATAAATATTTTTCAGCATTACTATTAAAGTAAATGGGTTTTATCACTGAGAAGTTTGAATAATTTTATTGCTTAAGGGTAAATGTTATGTGGACTAATTCTTGATGTTTTTAAAGCTTTAAGTGATATGCTGATATTTTCTTTTTGAAGGGGGAAAAAATTAATATTATGTATTATTTTAATATTTAGTAGTGGAGTACTTATATATTTTCTTTACCTTAAAAACTGTGTAAATAGGTTTCATGGGTGTGAGCGTCTTCTTCTTCATAAAATAATCCTGGTAGTTGTTTTTGATTTGTTCCTTTGGGGATTTAATAAGTTAAAAAAAAGTCAGAAATAGATGAAGCGCGTAAGGATATTTTATCGAAGGTACCCGAGCCTCTTTGGGTGTCCCACATGCTTAGCGTGGTACCGAGTTCGATTTCCACCCTGATAGCCCGTGAAACTGAAGAAAATGCTTCAAATTTCGAATTCGTAAAGGATTTATTTTTAAAACGTTTCAAGCTCAGTGCCGAGAAGTTTAGACAGTTCTATTTTGCTCATCGCAAGCAGAAGGAAGTGACTACTATTTCGAGTCGAGGGCCTATTTCGAAAACTGGTTAAAGGAATTGGACGTCACCCCATTCGAAGATCTTCAGGATTCGATCATTGCTGATCCCATGAAGACGGGTGTTCCTCCTGACTGCAACATCTGTTAGATGAACGAGAACAGCTGAATTCGCCAGACACTTTAGCTGAAAAGCTTGACGCTTATGACAACGTTAGGTCTACGTACGTAAAAAGGAATAGTGTCATCAGGGGCGGTAAAATGGAATCCCCTTCTCATGGAAATTATAAGAAGCCTTCTCATGTACAGAGAAAATTTGAGCATTCCTCGAGTAAAGAATCGAAGATTTCTTGCTATGGCTGCGGTAGGCCTGGTTTTATAAAGAAGAAATGCCTTCTGGTAAAAAAAAGAAAAGATAGAAGCTCGAAAAATCCTGCTTTATAGTTGTAACACTTCAAATATCCCTATTACTATTTGTAATAAGGAAGTTTGTGCAGATACTGGTGCAAATACTTGTATCGCCGGTGAGCGCATGTTTCAAAGAAAATAAGGTACCCCTGAAACCCCATACAGATAATGTTACATTAGCTGATGGAGTAACCCACTCTGCTGAAACTTTGTTGACTGTTCTGCCCGTAACCATCGAGGATAGAACTTTTGACACTGGATTCATAGTGCTGCCAGAAGCTAAAGGCAACAGAACATTAATGGGTATGGATTTTTTGAAGCAAGCTAATATAGTTTTAGCCTTGCCTACCAAGTCTTGGTATTTTTGTGATCAACCTAAGAAGAAATATTTCCTTGTAGAGGATGGTGAAGTAACTGAACACCTCCCAATAGCAAAGGTTGAAGTAAATTCATATGATTTACGTGAAGACGAGGATAAAGCCTTGACCGCTGACCAGAGAAAGCAATTGAATAATTTACTTCGTAAGTATGGGAAGTGCTTCATTCGGGCGGGAGAGGTTACACCCTATGCGGAACATCACATTGATACAGGGAATCACCCACTGGTTGCCTCACCACCCTGCAGGATTACGCCTGCAAAAAAGGAAGTTCTTAAGAAGTAACTGGACAATCTATTGAATCAAGGAGTCATACAAGAATGTGAATCACCCTACGCCTTTCCCGTGCTCTTGGTGCCTAAACCTGATGATAGCATGAGATTATGCATTGCCTATAGGAAGCTCGATGCTGTTACTGTACCAGATACGTACCCATTGCCCTTAACGGATGAATTATTACATGAAGCTAAGCATATACCCCTTACACGTCAACTTTAGACCTTAAATCTGTTTACCATTCAATTGGAGTGTTTCCGCCAGACCAAGATAAAGCTGCCTTTTGTATGTTCATATGGGACGTTTCGTTATTTGAAGATGCCCTTCGGCCTCAGGAATGCCCCGACCACTTTTCAAAGACTGATTAACCATTTTAGAAGAGGATTAAAGAGCATCCTAGCTATGTCATATTTGGACGACACAATAATTTTGTCAGATACATTTGGGAATCACGTTGAAGACCTTAGATCAGTATTTGAAAGACTCCTAGAATTTAAGCTGAATGCCAAACGGGAAAAATGCCATGTTGCCTGTGAGAAAGTAAAATACTTAGGACACTGGATAACGCCGAAAGGATTAGAAGTTGATCCTGCTAAAGTGGAACCAATATACCTCCACCCAGAAATGTTAAGCAAGTACAGTCATTTTTACAAACTTGCTCTTGGTATCGGCGTTTCATCCCAAACTTTGCAGACATTTCTCGGCCACTTAGTAACCTTACAAAAAAAAAAAAAAAAAATCTGGCGTTGGGGAGACACAGGGCAAACTTCTTTTGAAACTCTCAGGAAATGTCTTGTAACACCTCCTATATTGAAACAAGCTGACTGCATGAAACCTTTTATCTTAAGAACGGATGCAAGCAGCTATGCCTTGGATGCAGTGCATTTACAAGGAGAAGACAGGACAACCGAACACCCCACTGAATATGCCAGTCGACTTCTCACACCGAATAAACAAAATTATTCCACCACAGAAAGAGAAGCGCTAGCTGTCGTATGGTCCCTTGAGATGTTTCGTGACTATGTAGAAGGCCAAGAAATCATGGTAGCTACTGACCATCAACCTTTGAAGTGGTTGATGAATCTTAAGTCACCGTCTGGAAGATTAGCCCGGTGGTCTTTGAAAATTCAGTCATACAATCTCAAGATTGATTACATTTGTGGGAAGTGAAATGTAGTTGCAGATATGTTGTCTCGCCCAATCTCTGATTCTGAAGTAAATAATAGAGAAGTCTGTAATTTTGTAAGTGTGGACATGCTATCTAGATGCCCTAGTAGCATCCGTGAACCTCAGCTGAAGGATGAAAATTTAAAGAAATTAATTGATTGTTTCGAAAATAATCAAAGGGATGAAGATTTTGTAAACTGGACAGATAGAGGTTATCTGATGAACCAAGGGATATTGTACAGATATGCTCCAGACTCAGATGCTGAAGAAGCTCAACTTGTGATACCAGCCCAGGAAAGAGAGGATATCATGAAACTACATCATGATTCTCCAACTGCACACCACTATGGTGAAAAAGGAACTTATCAACATATCTCACAGCATTACTATTGGACAGGCATGAAATCTTACTTTGAAAACCATGCAAAGAAATGTGCTCAGTGTTGCCATTTCAAAGCAACAAATCAGAAGCCTGCTGGACTCTTGCGGACTCCGGCATATGCTCAGCGCTTCGAAACTCTGAGTATAGATTTGTTTGGTCCTCTACCAGAAAATAAAGAAAGACATAAATGGATCTTTATTGTGGAAGAGTGTGCCACTAAGTGGGTGGTTTAGTTTCAGCCACCGCACGAGAGTGCGCAACAAAGTTAATTGAAGAAATATTTCTGAGATACAGAATTCCAAGAAAGTTGATTAGCGACAACGGTTATCAGTGCAGTACTTCAACAAGTCTGTTGCACTCTTGACATAGACCAAATATTGACTCCAGTTTACCATCCACACGCGAATCCAGTCGAGAAGAAAAATAGAGACCTTAAACCTCGTCTCGCTATCCTAGTAGGTCACGACTCTAGGCCAGAAAAAATACCGAGTATCTGTTTTGCCTTACATTCATCCAATTCAGATACTATTAGACATACTGAAGCATTCCTGACCTTTGGACATGAATTACGAACAATTGATGATGTCGTATTTCACCTAAAGGTGGTGCTGGACAATGACAATTTCGTTCCAGAGATCACGCGATATCTGAAACGTTTGGCCACGATCTCAAAAACTGTAAAGGAACGTGTGGAAAAGAAACAAGATCAGAGAAAAATCTATTATGACAAGAACCGCAGGCAACTGTATTTTACTCCTGGTCAAAAGGTTTGGGTTATGTTATACCCTATCAGCAAAGCCCATAAAAAGAAAAATCGAAATTCATGCCAAAACGTGATGGACCTTATGTAATTCTAACTCAAAGATCTCCAGTATCTTATGGAGTTGCCACATTGGAAAACCCTCACTGTTAATTTTTTTTTTTTTTTAATGAGCTAAATTGTCTCAAAATTGCTCCGAAACACTATATACTTAAATTTGAAAACCCATGTACTCATTTTTGAGTATACTGACATCTCACACATGAGGATATTGGGATTCTTATTGGTCAACCCCATTTCTGAGCATGTCAGTATACTCAAAAATGAGTACATGGGTTTTCAAATTTAAGTATATATACTGTTTCGGAGCTATTTTGAGACAATTTAGCTCATTTTTAAGAAACCATTTTTAACATTGCTGACACACCAAATCGGACCTATCATGTTTCTGCCTTAAAATCTTTCACAGAAGTTGAGACCTCTCCAGTTGCTCCTCAAAGGATGCAACTGGAGGAAAAGAGGAAGACCTAAGAAAAGTACTGCTGTTTCCAGTACGGGACGTACCTCGGAAACAGAGGGGGAGGATGTAACACCTGTGCGACTGTTGCGTCATAAAACCCACGTGACCTCGCACCCAATTAAACTTAGTAAAAAACGTGTAGTCAGTAACTGTAACTGTTTTCCTTTTTTTTCTTCTTACAAGAAAGGTTCGCAGCTATCGTTTGCGTGTATTATTCTTTTTGAAATGTTCTAAAGTATAAATGTAATTTTTTATATTCTGTAAATATTGGGTCGTCGTCATTAAACTTTGTTACGTGATAAAATGGTTGTAGAGCCGCCTTCTTTTATTCGACGCCTACATTGAAATTGTTTTATGGAAAAACAAAGAATAATTAGTATGTCTATATTAAGTGCTCTATGAAGCTAGGCAACAATACAGTGTAAAATATATAATTTTTTAAATCGATCTTCTAATGTTGCAAATTGTATTATAAATACGAAAAAAATCATGTATTAGTAATTTAAGAAGAAAATGTTACTGTACACAATTTTCGAAATTAAAATTTTGGTAAAAAAAAAAAAAAAAAAATTAAAATTTGGAAAAGGAATCGTTTATAAAAGATAACATTATCATTATTTCTTTTTTCACAGCTTTTATTTGGGTACCGCAGCCACTGCACGACGAGAAGCGCTAACGTCGGTTTACTTTGTGACAATTTTTAACCCTGTGTGAACAAGCTTACTCTAGAAAACTCTGATTTTTTTATATACTACAAATTTCTGATGCATAGGCCGAATTAATTTTGACAAGAGCGAAAAAGGGTCCGGTTGGAATGCGAATCTGTTCCCTGTGAGATAATGTGCCACCGCTCGAACAAATGAGTTCATTATTTCACGCAGTTTTACGGATGAAAATTTATTTTACTCCCTACTTGCTGAATGGCAAGGAATATTTAAGTCAGTAACTCTTACAGATTTTTGACGGATTGGCCGAATTGGTTTTTGCCAGAGCGAAAAGTAGTCATGTCAAGATTCGAAACTGCTGTATGTGCCATCGCTCTTTAAATCGAAGTATCCCGATCCATTTCTGACTTACACAATTCGCTCAAAAATTCCATGTCAAAATCAGTTGGGATAGCTCAGTTGGTAGAGTGGTGGCACGTTAACTAGGTGCCAATCCTGGTCTTCGCCGTTGTAAAAATTGATTCGGCCGATCCATCAAAAATATGTTGTGGGTCGAAGTTGTTATTCTAATTAACTGGTATGATATTAGTCGAAAACACATTATCTTTTGAGTTTTGTTTCAAAACTTTCATCCTTTTGTAACACTTTTTTTTGTTTTTCCTAGCGTACCTCTTTCAGACATCCTCTTGCGCCTTGGGGAGTATGACATCAGCCACGAGAAGGAGCCACTGCCTTTTGTGGAGCGGCGAGTGCAGATTGTTGCTTCCCATCCCCAATTCGACCGTCGCACTTTTGAATACGATTTAGCTTTGTTGAGATTCTACGACCCCGTCACTTTCCAGAAAAATATACTGCCAGCCTGTGTTCCTACAGGAAATAATTCGTATGTCGGAAAATACGCTACAGTCGCAGGATGGGGAAGGCTGTATGAAGGTATGTATCTTTCAATTTTTTTTTTTTTACTTTTCATGTTTAAATTTGCTTTGGTTATGCATATAATATATACGCTCAAGAGCCTGCCTAAAATCGTGGAATATCCCAGGAGTACGCAGAAAGTGTCTAAATGCAACGTAGCACGTTGCATGGACTCTACTAATGTGTGGAGGCAATTCATAGCATGAATCCTTCAGTGCAGTCCCCAAACTGATGACGCGGTGAATATCTCTTCCAAACATCACGTCGTCGCCAGATAGGCTCAATAATGTTCATCTGTGGGAATTTAGGTCGCCAGTGGAAGCGTGTAAAGTCGGAAGACTTCTCATACAGTCAGTAACAAGAGCAGTATGAATCAGTAAAATTGCTGAAACCAAACCAAGCTTAAAGTAAAGAGCATGGTCGAAAACAAAGGTAGAGTACAAATTTGCTGCAATAACCCTCGTGGGGGCGAGATAGAACCCCCTAATAGTTTTAGTTATTTCTATAAAAACCAACAAAACATACATCGTAGTAAGAACGGGTGGTGCAGTGGTAGCGTGCTTGACTTGTGATACGGAGATCCTGAGATCGAGTTGCCGCAAGGGCGTTTTGTATTTTAATTTTTTATTTTAACTAAAATATTTATTTATTTTTTTAATTAAATTAAATTATTATTTTAAGAGAAAATATTAATTATATTTAAAAAGGTTTTTTTTTTTTTTCAGCACGGATAATTTAATAATTTTTAACCAATTTATTTATTTATTACCATATTCTTATTAACTTCGATTCTTGTTTGTTTGTATGTTTGTTTGTTTCTCCGGTACAAATCTTGCAATCTATTTTTAACTAACTTCCTTACTAGCTAGACATTTGAAACTTTCACAGTAGCTCAGAACCCGGTGACAACACAATACTTCGAAGTCTGATTTTCGAATTTCTTATTACTTTTCTTTTAATTAACTAAAATATGAAAATAAAAAGCTCCTAAGAGCAATAAAAATAGCCATTAAAATATTAGCTATAAGTTAATTGTTGTCAAAAAAAAATTACGAGTTCATTTTCTTTCGACATAAAAATGAATACATTTAATTAAACGTGAGCGTTAAAAAATTGTAAAAAGTTAAATGATGTATCTGGCAAAAATTGACGTCATTATCACTTTAAAGATTTTCTACACATTGGTAAAGTGCTAATGTAGTTCCTGATGCAAATATATATTGTTTTGAAAGGATTAATATTTTATTTTTAAAACCAACTTTTTTTTTTAAATTCAGATTGTAAAAAGTTCAATTATGCATCTCACAAAAATTGACATCATTATCACTTAAAAAAATTTATTTGCTGTAAAATTGATAAAATTTTAATTTTAAATTTCCAAACTGTAGGAAAAAAAGTCAAACTTTCATTTTCAAATGTAAACATAAACATTTTATTTCAAAGGGTTATATTTACACAATAAATATCCAACTAATATACTAATTAAAAGGAATATAATTATAAGATAAAAAACTTTTTATAAACCATGTTTTTAAATTTTCTGTTGAATCATTCCTATAGAACTAACTACATTAGCACTTTATCAATGCGTTTTGTTACGAAATTGTAAATAATTGTATTTATTTTTGTATAAATTCTTCCAAAGAGGCTTAGTAAGTTGATAAAATGTCAATTTTCTGAATTTCCAGCTCTTTTTCGCGTTAAAATAGCTTAATTTTCCCTTTAAAATGCATTAAAAAGCTCCAATAGGCAGGTAATGGATTTGGCGCCAAATTTGGCGAGTTTTTGCCCTTGACGACTTTTGGCGTAAAAATCCTTATTATCGATATTCCAAAGATGAACGTTATAATGTGATTGGCTAAAGATTTACGGGAAATTTGAATAAAATAAAAAGTTGGTTTTAAAAATAAAATATTAATCCTTTCAGAACAACATATATTTGCATCATAAACTACGTTAGCACTTTATTAATGGGTAGAAAATCTTTAAAGTGATAATGACGTCAATTTTTGCCAGATGCATAATTTAACTTTTTACAATTTTTTAACGCTCACGTTTAATTAAATGTATTTTTATCTCGAAAGAAAATGGCCTCGTAAATTTTTTTTGGCAACAATTAAATTATAGCTAATATTTTAATGACTATTTTTACCATGTTTTTATTAACTTCTATTCTTGTTGGTTTGTTTGTCCGGTACAAACCTTGCAATCTATTTTTAACTAACTTCCCTATTAGCTAGACATTTGAAACTTTTACAGCAGCTCAGAACGGTGTCGTGGTCCAAGCTCACGTATCTAAAGCTCACACTAGAGGAATCGTGGCTGAAGCTCACATAGATCAATATCTCGTGTTTCAAGCGCAACTAGGTCAGGAACTAGGAATAAAATAATTAAATAAAATTATTTTCTGCTTAACATAAGTTTAACAAAAATACTTTCAGGGGTGGATAAAAAAAATATATATCAGGAATAATGGCCCGAAATGTTTGTTCATGTATTTATTTAACGCAGTTTTATTTAATAAGTCAATCTTAAGTACTATATATGTTTTATATAGAATTCATAGATTATATATAAGACTACACATAATTTGTGGAATGTCTTTGTTATAAAAGTTAATTGTTGTAATTGTAAGTATTTTTTAACTAAAAATCGGAACTCAACAATACGAAGGTACAGTCTGAAAAGAACAAACAAACAATAATAATAACACCCCCACCTAAATGATCAACAAATTGATAAATCGATTTCTGGTAAAATATTAGTAGGTTATAATTCAAAAGTTATGTTTGCAGTATAAATTTAAATTTGGCAGTTAATGTTAATGAAAATATACATTGTTATCAAATTTTAGTGTAAGATAAAGTAGTCTGAGTGCCACACCAAATTTGTTTGTTTATATTTTGTTGAGATTTATGATCAACTTTCCCTCACGTTTTTATCCCAGGCTTGGGAGTGGGCAGTATCATTTAAGACACAGGCGGTTTAATAGTTGCAGGCAATTTGCCCTTTGCCTCTGTTTTTTTTATGCAGCAGGCTGAAAACTTGCCATTGTCATATTTACTAAATTATTCTGTTATTCCATTTTTGTCACGTAACTTAGGGAGGCCAAACATTTTTGTAAATTATTTGATCGCCTGTAGTCTTGCATAATGTTTTAAATTTTTTCATCTAATTGCAAATAAACTTTTCTTCGCGCTTCAGCCACGGTCTAATCTAATCCCACCTGTCAAGTTGATACGTCGGGGGAAAGGGGTGAATATTTGTGAGCTTGGGACACGAGATGCTAATCTATGTGAGCTTCAGCCACGATTCCCCTACTGCGAGCTTGAAGCATGTGCGCTTCGACCACGGCGCCCTCAGAACCCGGTGACAACACAATACTTCGAAGTCAGATTTTCAAATAGTTTTCTTTCAATTAATTAAAATATGAAACTAATAAGCTCCTAATAGTAATAAATAATTGTAAGATAAAAAACTTTTTATAAACCATTCTTTTAAATTTTCTGTTGAATTTTCTGCTATAGAACTAACTACATTAGCACTCTATCAATGCGTATTGTTACGAAATTTTAAATAATGGTATTTATTTTTGTATAAATTCTTCCAAAGAGGCTTAGTAAGTTGATAAAATGTGAATTTTCTGCATTTCCAGCTCTTTTTTGCGTTAAAATAGCTTAATTTTCCCTTTAAAACGCATTAAAAAGCTCCAATAGGCAGGTAATGGATTTGGTGCCAAATTTGGCGACAAAATCCTTATTATCAATATTCCAAAGATGGACGTTCTAATGTGATTGGTTAAAGAGTTACAGGAAATTTGAATTAAAAAAAAAAAAAAAAAAAAAAAAAAAATGTTGGCATAGGTGGACTCTGCTCAGTTCCCCATCATATTTATGTTCTCATAAATTTCTAGTTTGAGAGATATAATCATGTTAAAAGAAATGAATTTGACAAAAGCTTGATACAGTGACAGAATGAAAACCCCGCCTAATAGGCTATCCACCGTTCACTTCGATATATTTATCTTATTCTAATCTATTAATTTATTTTATCAGGGTCAATTCCGTTGTTTAGTTTTCATGCTACTATTTCCAATGCAATAATCCTCAAAATTCATATTTATATGAAAAATTTACAGTTTCGCTATGTTGGTAAAATCGTAAATTACGAAATTTTCCTATTAGAATATTTGTATTCAATCATGTTCAAACAAATATCATAAATGAAGTTGTCTAATGTATTTATGAGCCTCAAAATGAAAGTTTATGCTCAATTTTACCTTATTTTGGCATGATAAGTAAATCGTAAATTCCAAATAACTTACGAATTTTTTTAAATTGGAAAAATCATAGTCTATGATATTCATGCCAGTATCCTAAATAATATTTCGAAAGTGGTTTGACATTTTACGATGAAAATATCCCTCAAGATTGACGTTTATGTGAAATTTTGCTCTATGCTGCCATGTGAAGAAATTCGTAAATTTCCAATAACTTACGAAATTTTTATATTGGAAAATTCATAGTCATTAATTGGAAAATTCATAGTCATTCCAGTGTCCTAAATAATATTTCAAAAGTAGTCTGACATCTTTACGATGAAAATATCTCTAAAAATTGACGTTTATGTGAAATTTTGCCCTATACTGCCATGTTAAGAAATTCGTAAATTTCCAATAACTTGCGAAATTTTCGAAGTAGCATATTTATAATTACTGATGTTCCTTCCGGCATCAAAACTGATATTTTAAAACTGGTCTGACATTTTTACAGTAAAAAGTTTCCATTCAATGCACGTTTAAGTGAATTTTTGTCCTATTCTCCCATGTTAAGAAAATCGTAAATTTCTAATAACTTACGAAGTTTTTAAATTCGAATGTTGCAAATAAATAGGGTTCTTGCCAGTGTCGAAAGTAATATTTTAAAACTGATCTGACCTCTCTGCGACAATTTGTTCTTGAGATATCGTGTACACAGACTAACAAACTAACGGACTTACACACTAACAGACTAACAGACACCCTACAGACAGACACCATAGAAATTTTGTCATTTTCGGATTCCTCACACCTGAAAACGTGTAAAAAAGTCAAAAAACCGAGGTCGAAAATTTTCACGATTACCTAAGTTCCCCATACCTATAGTATGATGGGGAACTAATATTAATCCTTTCAGAACAACATATATTTGCATCATGAACTACATTAGCACTTTATCAATGTGTAGAAAATCTTTAAAGTGATAATGACGTCAATTTTTGCCAGATGCATCATTTAACTTTTTACAATTTTTTAACGCTCACGTTTAATTAAATGTATTTATTTTTTATGTCGAAAGAAAATGAACTCGTAATTTTTTTTGGCAACAATTAAATTATAGCTAATATTTTAATGGTTATTTTTATTGCTATTAGGAGCTTATTATTTTCATATTTTAATTAATTAAAAGAAAAATATTCGAAAATCTGACTTCGAAGTATTGTGTTGTCACCGGGTTCTGAGCTACTGTGAAAGTTTCAAATGTCTAGCTAGTAAGGAAGTTAGTTAAAAATAGATTGCAAAGTTTGTACCGGACAAACAAACAAACACACAAACAAACAAGAATAGAAGTTGATAAAAACATGGTAAAATAGTCATTAAAATATTAGCTATAATTTAATCGTTGCCAAAAAAAAAAAAAAAAAAAAAAAAAAACGCGTTTATTTTCTTTCGACATAAAAATAAATACATTTAATTAAACGTGAGCGTTAAAAAATTGCAAAAAATTAAATTATTGACCTAGCAAAAGTTGACGTCATTATCACTTTAAAAATTTATTTGCTCTAAAATTGGTACATAGGTCTAAAAAAAAAAAAAAAAAAAAATTAATAATAACAATAGCCAAAATTACTAAAGTTACGAAACATGAACCTGCCACCGACAGCCAAACAATACAGTGCAACAATTTGTAATCAGAATTATTTAAAATAATATATAGACCTCTTGAGTCCAAAAAAGTGGTTTTTAGCAATTGGTCAGTGTGTGTGTATGTATGTGAGAAATCTTCTGTCTGGCTATCATATCTCCGAAACTAATAAAGATAGAACTACAAAACTTCAGAATTAAGACAGGTCTGGTGTACAGATGAATTTTCCAAATTTTGGTGAAAATTGAAAAACCGGAAGTGGGTCATCGGAGACCGGAAGTGGGACCGTAAGTCCTTATCTCAAAAACGGTTTCTTCAAACGATTTTCTTGAAATTTGCTATATAAACACTCTATTAGATGTCCTTTCGAATGATATAGTTGGTTAGTTCAGTAAAATTGATAGGCGTCCTGTATAAATAGCTCAATTTCAGGTCTTGCAAGCGCGTTCGTTTAAAAACGGCTGTACGGATTTTTTTCGAACTCGCCCTATTAACTCACTTTTAAATATCCTTTTGTATGTAATTATTGTTTTCCGGTCAATCATTGATTTTTGTAAAAGTTGGTATTTCAAAAACGGCTCTAATGATTTTCTTGAAAATTGTTACATAAATGGGCACACTCCGCAAAATGACAAAATAAAACATATTTTAATTCAATTATATGCTTTATTTAAAGTTTTATGACCAGGGGCCTGGTTGCCCTCGATGCTTGTCTGATAATCTACTAAAAGAAATAAAACTAAATTAACAGAAGGAAAATAAAGAGTGGAAAAGAAATCACCTAAAATTTAAAATCAGGCATTTAATACAGCCCATATGTTTAGCAAATTTAAAGATTCCCCCAGACTTTGCTAAATGTTAAATAAAAGAAAAAGACACACTTCCCTTCAGAAAATATATGTAAGACATTTACTGTGAAATCCTCCCTCCTTCAAATGATAGCCTAAGTTCCACCAGCAATTTTATAAGACAAATTAAAATTAATGAAAATAACACTACGGGAATTATGATGACATTGAACTGTTTCCATCAACAGACATTAAGAAAATTTTTAATGAAATAATAAAACTAGTATGTTGTGGCCACCACAAGACTTTCTTATACATATTCACTTAGTAACAATATTAAAAAAAAAAAAAAAAAAAAAAAAAAAAACGATTCTTTTTCGAAATTTTTTTTCGTTAAAAGTAAAAAAAAAAAATCGATAACTTTGTTTTAAATTATCACACATTTATAGGTCCACCATTCTTTTTAAAGCTATTGACGAGATCTTTCGAAAGATACCCATGGAAACCGATGTCCCCATATGCACACATTTTTTTTTCCTAGTTAACTATTACTATTATCAACGAGACCTTTCGAAAGATACCCATCTTGAAAATTTACTTCCCGGGGGGGGGGGGGGGACCGATGCCCCCGCATGCACATTTTTTTTTTCCAAGTTAACTACTACTATTATCAATAATTCATATTAATTTTACAATCACAAGTTTAAAATAACTCTCATTATGCACATTTATACGAAATTTTGTCCTATACTGCCATGTTAAAATTGTACATAAAATGCGATCACAGCGCCGCCTGTTCAGCGATTGATCCCCAAATGCAATCAGCACCATTTTATGTTGGGAACCAACTAAATACCAAGTTTGGTTAAATTTCGTTAAGAAAAAAAAAGTTTTTTTTCGTTAAAAGTAAAAAAAAAAAAAAAAAACGATAACTTTGTTTTAAATTATCACAAATTTATAGTTCAACCATTCCTTTTAAAGGTATTGACGAGACCTTTCGAAAGATACCCATCTTGAAAATTTACTCCCCCGGGGGGGGGGGGGGGTGAACCGATGCCCCCGCATGCACGAAATTTTTTTCCTAGTTAACTACTACTATTATCAATAATTCATATTAATTTTGCAATCACAAGTTTAAAATGACTCTCATTATGCACATTTATACGAAATTTTGTCCTATACTGCCATGTTAAAATTTTACATAAAATGCGATCACAGCGCCACCTGTTGAGCGATTGCGACTGAACATTTTTCGTGAGTGAGCGAAAATTTTTGCTCTGGTGTAATTGATGTTATTTGCTTTACTCCTGTGGAACAAGTGACTATTTTTTGGACTGTCCCAGAACATTCATCGAATAATGACTTATACTGTACGAGTAACAGCTTCAAATGTTTCCAGAATATTCGAAGAATTAACGCCAGCTATTGGACTTTTTTCGAAAATATTTGTTTTAATAATAGTTTTGTTGTACAGATTCGAGAAGTTCAAAAAATGTTTGATATTGCCAAGGAGGTCCCATACTAAAGCTCTGACGAAAATAGTCGCCAATCGAAATATATTCAGTTACAAAGAAATCATTTAAATATAGTGCACAGCGAAGTGGGCAAAGCCTGCTAGTAAATAAATAAAAATAAGAATAAGTTTAATGGGCAATATATCTGTACTGATAAGTATAAAGGATTTAAGTCCAAAAATGTCGATTTTGAGTTAAGTATATAGTCAGACTTAGAAAAAAATTCTCAATCGATTGGTATAAAGGATTTAAGTCTAATGTCACTTAGTCTTTGAGAAAATCCATTGGTAAAAAAAGGTTCAAGTCAGAAATTTACCATTCGTGTATGGTATAAAATATTTAATTCAATTTTTTCCCGTTATTAAATGAAGGTTGACAATCACTGAATGGTATAAAGTGTATAAGTCAACGAAATCCCTATTTCCTAATCGATTCTTCTGATTTGTTTTTAGTTAGTTTAATTTTATTTTTTGTCTCCTGATAAATCAAGAATATGGATTTAAATCCTTTATACTTATCAGTACAGATATATAACCATAAAAATATTAATTGTCTAAAATGCGGCAGAAATAGTGTTCATAGCATATTGTTATAAGGGATTAATTCTTTGCCCCGCATCATTAGCACTGTTGCAATGAAAGCCGTTTTACAGGCGAAGTGAAAATAAAAGGTCATTTCATTCATTCACTTTCAGTAGGGTCAGCCTTGGCGACAAACTTGGTGAGTGGGCGACCGAATTTGGTGAGAGGGCAACCAAGTTTTATGAAAAATGGTACTTTAGAATTCTTCAAGTTTCGAAGATCTCCGACACACGGGAGCACAGATCTCGAGCTTTTCATGGGATTCTTGATGGAATCGTCGCAAAAAGTTATAAATAGGAGCGAGTTGGTTTGTGCGAGAGAGTATGTATTCACTGCGAATCAAAGTTATTCAGAGACCTATTCTGAGTGATTGCACTTTAAGGATTGAGCTCTAAGCGAATGAACATTTTTCTTGAGCTTGCGAAGATTTATGCTCCGTAGTATTTGACGTTATTTGCTTTACGTGACTGTTTTTCAGAATGTTCGCGAACATTCACTGAATAGTGACTTTTGCTATATGAGTAACAGCTTCAACTGTTTCGAGAATAGTCGAAGAATAAGCTTTACTATTGGATTGTTTTCGAGAATATTCGTTTTAATAATAGTTTTGTAGTATAGATTCGAGAAGCTAAAAAAGATATTTAATATCACTGAGCAGATCCCATACTAAAGCTGTGGCGAAAAAAGTCGCCAATCGAAATATATTTATTTAAACGTTTCAATTATTCAATTAAAAAGAAATCATTTTAATGTCGTGACCAGCGAAGCGGGCAAAGCCTGTTAGTATTAGATAAAACAAAATCAGCACAACATTAATAGCAATAAACAGTTCAATTCTCAATGAAAATTACTTTAGATTTAAAAACAAATTATAAAAAAAAACAAGGGGGGGGGGAAGCCCTAATGGAATATCATCATTCAGGTTCATCACTGAATTAAAACTTACGTTAACAAAAGAGAAATTTTAAAGATGAAATATGCTGGTTTAAATACGCCATAATGTTTTTGATGTCATCGACAAAACTTGAAAAATACTAGAAAAATTAAATAAAATAAACCCTACTCACCAAATGTAATCCAGGGTTTATCAAAAAAAAAAGATACAACAGAATACAGAATCTCAGCACTGAACTATAAAGGCGTCATGAATCAATGGAAATCACCAAAGTCTGAATATCAAATAAAATAGTACCCCATACCACAACAACTCCTTGTTGTCAGATCAGGCGGCAGATGACAGTCAAGTATAGTTGGCACGTTTTTAATTTAAACCATAACAATATTAGTACTCACTTTCTTATTCATCATCCCCCCCCCCCACCCCCTTTTTTTTTTAACCGATTTTCTAATTTAATTGTAACGACATATTGGAGAAAATTATTGAACAAAAAAAGTGGTGTGAAAAAAATGGCATGTATTAACAACGTTACAGAATAAATTAAAAATGTGGCAATTCTGAGTAAAGTGAATGTTCAACTAATATCCTGGGCATCCATAGATATGTCTTTTGTGGTCATCAAGGTTGAATATGTAATTAGACTCATTACTGAAAATAATTTGTTTACTGATCAAATGCATCCAGTACAACTGTAATGGTTCTAATACTATACAACGGTGAGGAACAGTCTGCAAAACGGTCTTTTTAATGTTAGCCCCCCCCCCCCTCCTCCCAATCCCATTCACTGAGCTATCTATAAATAATAGTGTTCTTGCTACACATCAAATCACTTGGCCGCCAAAAGTTAATCATTTTAATATTCTAAATTATGTGCCTACACGATTTTATCGCATTTGAATAATATTTTTCCGCATAACTAAAACTCTTATGACTTTTGGTGGTGTGAGAGAGAAAAAAAAAGGGACTTAGGGACCATTTTGATTAAAAAAAAAAAAAAAAAAAGACTTTTAGGGACCTGGAAAGAGTCAAGGGACCACACTAAATGCCCTGCCTATATGATACACATTTAGAATACCAAGTTCTAACTTTCTGCTATATTTTGTTTTTGAGATAGGATGATAACAGACACACACCCACACACACAGATCAACCGCTAAAAACATGATTTTTGGATTAAGGAACCTCAAAACGTGTAAATATAAGAAAAACTGAATTTCGAAAATTGGACCCAAAAACATTACTTTCTCTACGTTATGGGTAAGAGAAAGTAAAAAGAAAAAAAAAGATATCTGCAGACGATAAATTACAATTCTAAATTCCTTTTTTCAATGAAAATATCTAAGATATTTTATTTATTTGAAGACGAAAAATTTCTTTGTTATTAATAGCAGCATTGACATTTATTTTTTTCTTTACGCCATGGATCACATTTTAATTTTCCTGTGGAAAATGATGCCATAAAGAATAAACAATATCATAAGAGAAACTTTTTGATAAATAGCAAATAGAGTACCTTTATTAGAGCCAACGTTTTTAATTAATAACTTTGTTAATTAAGATGATAGAAATTTCTAAGCAACTGAAATATCTTGGTGTATTCGGCAAACATTACTACCTCATCATGACGCGAAGGACAAAAAAATTGACGCCAGCGACAGTAACTCTTTTTTTTTTAAATATATAGAGATACCATTTTTGACGCTTTCTGTAAGTTGCTTTAAAGTCTGTATCAGCTCGTGTCCCATTTTTAAAATAGGGTCAGATGTTGTCTGGATGACAGCAGTGTAATGATTCCACTTCGATGCAATAAAATATTTTGCAATGTCCATGCTACGATCCTGTTATGTATTATTCTTTGAACAGGGTGTTTCTTTTCAAAACGTCGAGTCATTGTGCTCGACAATTTACGAAATTCCCTTTAGAGAATGGTAATTTATGTAACAAAATGAGAAGATCCAAAATTTTGAAGAATTGGATGAATCAGTCTATCCCAGTGCCTGATGCAGTGACATAAATTACAACAACGCAATTAGTAATGCAACGTTTATAGTTCATGGACAAAACGAATATCAACGAAAAACAGCTTTTGATTCCTTCTTATATCTTTTTGTCCTAGCATTCAAATGACCGTTCCAATGGAGAGCATTCGATTTTTGAAAATTTGTTTAAAGAATTAAAAATTCAACATTTCTAGGATCGTTTTAACTGAAAATAGATCAACCCTTTCAACCCCACTAAGGGCTGGAGATATTTTTTGTTCACTCAGTGAAATAAATAAGCGTGAAATTTATTGGAGTGCTTTTCTGTCATTACGTTCATATGTTAGTGTCATTTTATGTTTTTTTTTTTTTTTCATGCCTATATTTTGAAAAGTATTGTAAAAGTAAGTAGGGAACTGAACTTTTCACTCTATTTTAACTCCACTGTGTGCCATCCAGAAAGACCAGTGGAACATACAGGTCCCACTTCCGCAACTGCCCCTACAGTTAGTTTTCGTTTTTATTTCGGTAGAATTTCTATGAACTTCGAGGAACTATGAACTATGATTCTTCGAGGCTAAAGGCCTCGTTTTTGGAAAGGAAAAAACTGGTAGTTCATCAGAGTACTTATTTGAGATTCTGCAACAGTTAGGAAAGTAACTCTCAAGAGTATTAAAGCTGTTGAAAAGGACTTTGATTAGAAAAATGGGAGAATTTTTATATAAGCTTATCACTTCTTTTGTTAAAGATTCGTAACTCTTTCAGTTTTTTTAATTTCGTTATGTTTCTCTTTCAGATGGCCCGCTTCCTGACGTGATCCAAGAAGTGTCCCTGCCAGTCATCACCAACAAGGTGTGCGAGAACATGTATCGCGACGCAGGCTTCGTCGAGGACATACCCGACATCTTTATCTGCGCTGGCTACGGCGGGGGCGGAAAAGACTCCTGTGAGGTAAATCCTTCACGCAATTTAAAATGTCCGACTACCATGCGTATTCGAATGCCTTAAAACGGCGCTTTCGATTAGATGCCATCCGAAGTATACATACTCGGCATCGGCATACTAAACCGAATAAAATTTTTGAAATCTGTAGTACCGCTGTATATTAATTGCCGAAACGTCAGTGGAGGCCTCCATGTCAAGACTCAAAAAGATTTTGGGTTATGTCTGTGTCTGTCTCACGAAAATCACGCTGTTCACTTGCGACGGGTACACGCATGTTCATAAGCCACACGGAATTAGCCGTATACTTTTGGGTGTGTATTCCATTTGTAGTTTGTGCACAAGTTTTTCTAGGGCGGATACCCCGAATGACTTGCGAATTAGTACACATGTTCAGGATCTGTACAGAAATAACTGTTCTTATGTCTATATTGTTTATGGATTGTGTATAGGGGCACGCCAAAGTTTTTCTTATCATTATGGCCTATGGGGTGAATTTCGTGTCAACTCATTTTAGCATCACTACTCTGCATTCGACAAAATGAAATCAGCGTGCATGACTGAGATGCTTAAACTCATGTTTTCTGCAGCAAATATTACGGGCGCTTTGCCTTCCAGAACTTTACAAAAGTGTTTCGACACTATCACGTAATCATCTAAACTAGTATCGCCCAGTGGTCGAAACTCGACCATTTTTTTTGCAAAGCGAGGCAAAGCAAAGTTATTGCCTTGTCCTAAACGGAATGCAAATGCAACACAGCTGCGGCAATTGTTTGCCGATATTCACTCTAACTGAATATGCAGAGTTTTACTTAATATAACTATTTCTCTCTGTACATGTTAGCCTTTCCTGAAAGGAGAGAAAATCGCAACGTCAAGCCAACGTGAAAATCGCAACGTGAAAATCGCCTGTATCACCCTCGTTGGGTGATACAGGCCAAAAGCTAATCGGTACCATGGCAAACCAAGGTCCAACCAAGTGCCAAATTCTGTTAAATAAATTCGATTGGTTCATAAAGTACAGTGTTTGAACAAAAAAAAAAAAAAAAAAAAAAGACATTTTAAAAAAATGGTCGAATTGAGTTCGGGAAATTTCAAAACGTGTAACTTTATCGAAAACCGAAAATCTAAAATTTTTCTGAATCTTATATTTTCTACTTATATATGCAGAGGAAAGAATAATAACTCCACTTCTTAAAAAATAAAAATAAGTAGTCAATTTCACTTAATTAAAATGCAAGGAAATCTCAAAACGTGTAAATTCATCGAAAACCGGAAATCAAAAGTTTTTACGTATCTTCTACTTGCTTCTTATACCCACAAAAGCTAGCAATAAAGACACTTTTTTTAAAAATAAGTAGCCAATTTCAGTTAATTGAAACGCAAAGAAAGCTCAAAACATGTAAATTCAGCAAAAAACCTCTTCCGTTGCAACATATTAGTATCTTATATCAGATACTTTATTTAGACATTTAAAAACAAATTTAACTTCAAATTATGATAGAATATTTACCATTTTCCTTTTATTTAGTATATTAGTTGAATATTTATTGTTTAAATATCACCCATTCAAATGAAATGTTTATGTTTACATTCGAAACTGGAAGTTTGCCATTTTTTTTCTGGAGTTTTGTGATTTTAAATTAAAATTTTATCACTTTTACAGAAAAAATAACTCAATCGAACACATGTAGACAGCAGACAGTAACTTATATATAACCCAAATATCGGAATTAAATTCGGCAGATAATTTCCGTTATTTTTCAATAATTTTTTACAAAGAATCCAATGGACGATTAACGTAGAAAATCTTTTTCATGGCTCCATGGACAGACAGTGACGTCATCACTTCGCTTGCATATAGTGATGCTACAAATTACTGTGTCTATGGTTTTATTTGAGCTTTGTGAAATTGCCAGATTTAACAACTTTCTACTTTTAGGTATTTTTTAATGTAAAGGAATATGTGTTTAAAAGGGAAAAATGGGGGAAAATGTATAAAAAATAAATGTATTTTTAAATACCTTCTTGACATCGTAAGAAAATAATATTTGTATTCGCACCTTCCGGCTAACCATACCTTTCGAATGATACCATTTTCAACCCTCTACTCCCATAATTAATATGTTAAAAAGGGACAACAAATTTTATGCTTGCCTATTAATATATAGATTATGTCAAATTTCGAACAATTATTCATGAAAAACGTATAATAAGCTGAATAGTTTTTTTACTGGTGTATACAATGTTTGTGGTTCGTTTACAGATATATACAAAAGAATTTCGTGACGTTAGAGCTTATGAACAAATTTTTATTTAAGCACATTTTAACTTGTTTATGCTGCATTCAAGATAATGGAATTAACATACATCATGAAGATGCTTAAAAACATGTTTACTCTTAAAAAATAAATAAAAAAAAAAAAAAAAAAATCTGGAGTGATTCCACTTGACTTTCCTAACATTGAGTAATTAACGGTTCTGAAGATAAAATAAAGTAAGAGGAGTTGTTAAATAAATAAAGAGTGTAAATTATAATAGGGTGTTTGTGTATTTTTCGCCATATATTTAGATGTTTCATTTAACGCTATTGTACTTTGAGCCCATAGATCATAATGATAAAGAATTTTTCGCTGTGTCCCTGTAAAAACCTATAAATGCTAGAACCACTAAAATTCACATAGTTAGTGCAACAGTGACTTACAATATTTACATAAATTTTCAGCTCCATCGGATAAGCCATTTAGACGCTATCGCACTTCTAAGTTTGAGTCCACATACCACAATGATAAAGAAATTTCCATTGTCTCTCTGTAAAAAGAACCATAAGTTATAGATTCTCTCAAATTCATAAAGTTCGTGTGACGGTGACCTATAACACGTATATAAATTTTCAGTTCATTTGAATAAGGTGTTTAATCGCTGTCGCACTTCAAATAATTTCAAGCTATAGGCCATAATGATACAGAATTTTTTGTTGCGTCCCTGTAAATAAACTATAAGTGCTATATTCACCAAAATCTATACAGTTCGTGCAACTGTGACCTATAATATGTGTATAAATTTTTTGCTCTCTTTAATAAGGCGCTTAAACGCTATTGCACTTTTAAAATTTTGGTCCTATAGCAGTGGTCAATCCAGGTTTCAATTTTTGAGCCCCTTTTTTTGTGAAAAGCAAAGTATTTTTGTCAAATTTTTATTTATTTTTGTGAAAAATTAAAATATTGTGTAAAGTCTCCCATTTTTACAATCACTGTTTAATATCAAGTTAAAAGAGTTTTATTGAGCTAAATTAAGGCATTCATTAAAAACTAGTTAGCATAGGTGGACTCTGCTCAGTTCTCCATCATATATATGTTCTCATAAATTTTAGTACAGGACATTCTCTTAACATGATTATCATGTTAAGAAAAATGAAATTGACCAAACGCTTGACACAGTGGCAGAATGAAACCCCCGCCTAATACGCTATCCACCGTTCACTTCAATTTATCTTATTCTAATCTATTAATTTATATTATTCGAGTTACTTTCATAGTTTAGTTTTCATGCAACTGTTTTTAATGCAACAGTCCTCAAAATGCATACTTATATGGAAAAATTTAAATTTTGTTATGTTGATAAAATCTTAAATTACGAAATTTTCCTATTAGAATATTTGTAGCTAATCATGTGCAAACAAGTATCATAAATGTTATTCTGAAGTTGTCTGATATATTTATAATCCTCAAAATGGACGTTTATGCTCAATATTGCCCTATTCTGCCGTGTTAAGAAATTCGTAAATCTCCAATAACTTCGCTAGTTATTGGAAATTTTCAAATTAGCATGTTTATAGTTACTGGTGTTCATTCCGGCATCAAAACTGAAATTTTAAAACTGGTCCGACATTTTTACAGTAAAAAGCTTCCATTTAATGCACGTTTAAGTGAAATTTTGCCCTATTCTCCCATGTTAAGAAAATCGTAAATTTCTAATAACTTACGAATTTTTTTAATTCGAATGTTGCAAATGAACAGGGTTCTTGCCAGTGTCGAAAGTACTAATATTTTAAAACTGATGTGATTTCTCTGCGACAATTTGTTCTTGAGATATCGTGTACACAGGCTAACAAACTTACTAACGGATTAACAAACTAACAGGCACTCTACAATTTTTCTCATTTTCGGATTCCTCACACCTGAAAACGTGTAAAAAAGTCAAAAAACCGAGGTCGAAAATTTTCACGATTACCTAAGTTCTCCACACCTATAGTATGATGGGGAACTAAAAATACTGAAAAATGAAAACATTTAATAAAAGGACAGGACCATGTTTATAAAACAAAATCTTGTGAGGGGGCTCATTTTATAAATTTGAATTTTGTGAAGGGTCCTTTTATATGAATTTGAATTTTGTGAAGGGTCCCTTTTTACGAAAAGGAATTTTGTGAAGGGGCCACAAAAGGGACCCAAATTTTGCCTGGATCGAGTGCTGGATAAAGAACTTTTCCTTGTGTTCCTGTAAAAGAACTATAAGTGCTAGATTCACCAAAATAAATTGGGTTCGTGCTATGGTGATTTATAACGTACGTACCAACTTTCAGCTCATTCGAATAAAGCGTTTAGATGTTATTGTGATCACTCACACACATATATACATCGTAAAAAAGTGAAAATGAAATCAGGGGACCTCGAAACGTATAGAAACAATCAAAATCTGAAAGTCGGATTTTTGACACGATTACAATACTTTCCTTAGGTAAGCATACATTCAGAAAGTAAAAAAAAATCTGAAGTGATTCCACTTGACTTTCCAAACATGAAGTAATTAACTGTTGTATAGATAAAGCAAGACAAATCGTTAAATGTACAAAATAAAATATTATAATAGGGTGTTTGAGTATTTTTCTGTATATAGTAATTTGAGCCCATTAGTGAGGTCGTAGTGATAAAAATTTTTCGTTGTGTCCCTGTAAAAATATATAAATATCACTAAAATCTATACAGTTCATGCGATGGTGACTCATAACACGTATATGAATTTTCAGCTCATTCGGATGAGGGGTTTAGCCGTTATAGCACTTTAAAGAATTTTATCCCATAGGGCACAATGATAAAAAAAAATTTTGTTGTGTCCCTGTAAACAAACTATAAGTGATTCACCAAAATCACTAGGGTTCGTGCTAGTATAATACGTATATAAATTTTCAGCTCAATCCAATAAGGCATTTGGTCGCCATCGCATTTCAAATAATCCCAGCCCATTGGCCTTACGGACAAAAAATTGTTGTGTCCCTGTAAAAAAGCTATAAGTGCTAAATTCACCAAAATCAATAGGGTTCGTGCTAGGGCGACCTATAATATACGTATCAATTTTCAACTCATTCGAAGAAAGCGTTTAGACGCTATCGTGTTCACTCTCACACACATCTCTGAAAAGGAAAGTCGTGCTATTAGACATCCCAAATATAAATCTGCAACATTGTACGCGATACAAAATCCATTTTGCAAATCATAGGATTCCATATAATGTTCGGAAAGTAAAAAGGGTGTGTGTAGACTCAAAAATTTATTTATGGGACCACACAAAAGAATACTGATGACATTCAAATGATGTCAAATTAGGTTGAAATATCAATTAGTTAGAATTAATTAGGTGTATATAATAGCTGTGGCTCTTTTTTCGGGATACATAAAACAACTAGCTGTTACCCGCGACTTCGTTCACGTAGAAATTTTGATGTGTATGTGTGGGAACTGACGGTTTGATCATAATATGTAATGTAATGAAACCTTATCATTGTGGTGCTGTGCAAAATAGAGTCTGATAAAGTATACTCAAAAAAATTTGTAACTCATTGAAAGATCTACGGGAAAAATATACAATTTATTTTTATTTTAATACCGATCTGTATACAACATTAAATGACTTATTATTTTCCGTCAACACATGCAAGTTCTGGGACCGTGTGAGAAGCATGGAGTTCCTAAATGAATGCCTGCCACTTTTAAGGTTTGGCCCTGGGATTTGTTGATCGTCATTGTAAAAGCCAATTTCAATGGAAATTGCAATCTCTTGAAATGAAATGGCAAGTTGTTGGGAATAATAGGTATGCGGGGAATCAAAACGCTGTCTCCTTTAGCAGTTCCTGTAATAATGGTACATTAATATATATAATGACCCTCATCCTCATCTGTCATTCACGATTCCGGTTTGCACCGCTTCAAAACAGAGACTTTTGGCAGCCATTTTTTTTTTTTTTTTTTCCCATTTGTTCAATTCAACTTACGAAAACATACATATCATTTTCATACATGTTTTGTATCGCACATATTGTTATTTATTCCGTCTAAAACCTTGAAAAACTATTCAATTGTAATGTTTAAATGTTTAATTAAATATAACGGATCACTGGCTATTATAAACATGAACCTATAAATAGAATTATGTAACTTCATGATTATAAACAACGCAATGCCAAATAAAAACAAACATAATTTGTTGCCATTCAGAAAATACAAATTCCAAATGGACAACTCTTTAATGGACCCTATTCCCACTTTGGGTTCGAGGCTACAAGAATATCAGCTGGTTAGGGAAACAATCCTCAACTCTACCATGACTCTACCATAACAAAGCATGGCTTGCAAATTTTTATCTTGTAATTTTATTTCTAAGAGTTACAGATTATATGAAATTGAAGTAAGAGTGATATAGTGATAACTTTGTTTTGTTTTTAATCCAGTTTTAGTAATATACTTTAATATTAATCAACATATGTAATATTAAAAGTTGCCGTGTGAACTGTGTCGATGTTAACAAATTTAAATGGATGTTTCATTTAGTAAATTGAGCTAAATTGTAAAAAGTGATTGAAATTCTAATTATTTTAGCTTTAATGTCTATATATATGTGTGTGTATAAAATGTTCTTATTAATCTTTTATTCATTATATATATGTATGTGTGTGTATACATAAAATGTTCTGCAATTTTACGATATGGAATGGTCTTAACTTTATCATTCGATTCAGTTGTTTACATTTCTCTTTTGTTCTTGTTTGAACATTATTATTAAGTTTCACTGCAGAAATATTTAGGAAAATGTTATGCGTAACAATAAAATGGCATCTTGAATCTAATTTGTTTACAAAATATCGGCCACGTGTTCGGCGATTTTACCTACGGTGACGTCACAGGAATATTGTCCATTGCAAATGAACGACTCTTTGACTGTTTCATTAAAAAAAAAAAAAAACGCTTAAAATATTTCTAAAACATATTAAAGCCTTAAAAATCTTAAAATATATTTGTAAAAACATATTAAAGTCTTTAAATATTTTTATCAAGCTTCATTATTTGTTTACATTGTATGGTATGATTGGCGTCGAGTTCAGTACGTAAATGTCGCCAGTTGATATTAGTTTTGAAATTAATGTAAAGTTATAGTTGGGATAGAATGTTCGGTTGGGCAAGTAAAGGTCACCAGTTGAAATGAGTATTGAAAGTAGGGTAGTCTAAGGTGATAATATCGAGTCAAGATAAAATGTTCGGTTGAGAATGAGAAAGTCCCTAGCTGGATCCTGGATATTTTGGCGATGTTGTGGGTGAGATAGCTGGTTGGGAGTATAGAGTAGAGGTGAATTTGGGTTAGCATGGAGTGTCTGTAATTATTAGATAGTTAGTTAGAAAATACGCAAGCAAAGTGATGACGTCACTGGGCGTCAGTGGATGCAAGAAAAAGATTTCCTATGTTAATCGCCCATTGGATTTTTTGTAAAAAATTATTAAAAATTGAGGAAAATTATTTCCCGATTTTAATTCCCATATTTCGGTATAGATATGTATTAGTTATCGTGTGCATGCGTTAGATTAAGTTGTTTTTGCTGTAAAATTGATAAAATTTAAATTTTAAATTTCAAAACTTTAGAAAAATAAAATAGCAAATTTCCATATTTGATTGAAAACATAAACATTTCATTTCAAAGGATGATATTTACACAATAAATATCCAACTAATATACTAATTAAAAGGAAAATGATAAATATTCTATCATAATTTGAAGTCAAATTTCTTTTCAAATGTTTAAATAAAGTGATATAAGATACTCATATGTTGCAGCGGAATAGATTTAATATATGTCATCCTTGGCGGAAAAAATATATCGCCAAATTATTTGGCGAACATATTTCATTCTTTTCAAAAATCATGGTTATTTTAACTGAATTATATGAAACAATATATCGTACAATACGTATTACGAAAATAAACATCTGGCATGTATATTTTCGTAGTATGTTTTTAATCGCCAAATACAAAAAACGCCAAAGATGACACAGTTTTGAAATTTAAAATTTTGTCAATTTGACAGCAAAATAACTCAGTCTAACACATGGATACGATATCATACCTATACCCAAATACGGGTATTAAAATCGGAAAATAATTTTCTTCGATTTTTAATAATTTTTTACAAAATATACAATGGACGATTAAAATAGGGAATCATTTCTTGCATCCACGGACGGTCAGTGACGTCACATTTCGCTTACGTATTTGGAAACAGGATCTTCGATAGTCTTAAAAAAATATTTTGGTAAAATGAAGTGAATCGTTATTTACTTCCTCTTACCCATAGTGTCGAGAAAGTATTGTTTTCGGGTCAAATTTTCGAACGTGAGTTTTTGTTATACTTACATGTTCTGAGGTCCCCTGAATACGAAAATCACGTTTTTAGCGAATGGTCTCTGTGTCTATCTGTGTGTCTGTTATCAGCATATCTCAAGAACAAATAGTAGCAGAAATTCCAAACTCAGTATTCTAAATGTGTATCATATAGGGATGCTACAGTAAGCTTTTCGTTAAGATGAAGCAAATGGTTCGTGTACAGTGACATTCAAAAGTATTCAAATACATTACGGCGGTCTATGGGGGAAATTGCAGGTAAGTAGAATTTAACATCTATAGACTGCACTAAACCAAATGAAACGAATACATATTTTTTGTAATAGAGATAGTCAACTGGGAAATTTTTTTTTGTGTATGTAGGAGCCTCGCCCCCCCCTCCCCCCTGGGGTAGATGTCCTCCCTCGAGTGGAGTAAATTTTCATGATGGGTATCTTTTAAAAGATCTCGCCAATACCTTTAAAACGAATGGTTGAACCATTGATCTACGATAATTTAAAATAAAGTTATTGATTTCTTTCATTTTTAACATTTTTTTTTTTTTTACTTTAATATTGAGAATAAATTCAACTTTTTTTTAGATATTTAGTGTTATACTATTTCTCTAATATGGAAATCGTATGTATTATCATACAAGATAACTTTTTAAAATAATAATTTTAACAAATTATTTTTTTTAAACTGAATTATTTTTTAATAACCGAATTAAGTTCTATATAAATGTAGGTGCATTAATGAAACGGAGGGTTGAGGGGGGCCAGAACTAATTATCATATAAAACTCTTCCGAACCCTAATTTGAATTGTTTAACATAGGTTTACATAACAGTACACGTTATCTTACCTCTTAATCTCCAACCTGTACTTATAGCATTAAATTTCAGGGTAAGAGAAAGTCGTGTGAGTGACACACTAGATTATTCTTATTATGAGGACTTTAAATAGAGCACTTAACGGAACACTGGGATGTGTTATTGCTGTTGTGTTTTCGGGCCTATATTTTTTGTCAACCAGCAGTCTTTTTATTGTCATTCATATTTATTGATCGGGTAGAATTTTTTTAATTTCAGAACGAAAATTAGAAAATATCGAAACACATTTGATTTATAAACAAAAACTGAAAATACATTTGAATGATCACGTGGTAATCTTCATGATCTAAACATATTTTTCAAGATTTATCGTTCACATTTCGTCATTTTTGACGGGGCTATATACTAGTTTTATAATATTAATACCCAGCTCTGTGATACAACTCGTCTTTTGACTTCTAGCTACTTTCATAGCCCGAGCTTTATTATTTCTGTTGGAAAGATTAGATTTGCGTTTCCCGGGCATTTCGAAAAACTATCAAATAATAACAATAATAATAAAACCCTTAAAAGGGAACTAAAAACAAAGTACTACTATGAAATAATAACAAATCAAAAGAATTAAAACTACTAACCAAAGCGAGTACAATATTAAGCGGCACAGCATAATACAAAATAATGTCCGCTTACTGCAGCGCCAATTGCTATTAGCGGTCGGGCGGCAAATAAAAACAATCGTTGGAAAGGATAGCGATTCAGCCAAAACGTGTACCACATTTGGCAAGTTAGCTTTTTCTTAAATCGCCAAGATTTAATCGCCAATTTTGTTTGTTGTTTTTCTCGAACGTCGGTTTCTTGTTGCTTGTTGTGTGAGACGGAAGAAGAAGAGTCTGTTCAAGCGTACAAATATGATGTATACGCCGTAGAAAAAATTATGGAATAAAGTTGAACTTTTACAACAAAGTTTAATTTTAGGAAAACGTAAACAAATGATAAAAAGCTTGCTTTGATAGAAAGATTGTTTAGTATGATGGTTTTTAAATGCAAAATTATGAATTAACACCATTTAAAAACATATTAGAATATTTGAGATACATGAAAACTTTTAGTAGATTTAATAAGAATGAATCAGTTTTAGATGAGGTTCCGTTTTCAAATGGAATATTTTTAAAAATAACACATACTTAGTGTTTAGCTAATTTTAAAAAGCATTAAATGTAGTTCATTTATCTGTAAAAGTGTTACAAGGTAAAGACACCAGGGAAATATTTATCGCCACAAATGTGCTTTTGTCTTTTAAAATCGAACTGAGAATTCTAAATAAAATGTTAAAAACAATGAGTCAAAGTAACATTTTACAATTTATTGTGTAGCCTACTGTAATGTGTAGATTATATATTTTTTTCTTTGCTCAATAATTTTAAATATTAGTACTTTTATTTTCATCATTAAAAAGAAGTTAAAAAAAAAAAAAAAAAAAAAATAGCGTTAAGATAATAATAATAACTTTATAATAACTTGTTAAAGGACTAAATAAAGTTACATATTTAAACACAAATATTTAAAAGCACTCAATTCAATCATGAAAGAACAACAATCTAAAATCACATTAGTATTTTATTTTAGATGTGAATGTAATTGATTAGTATTCAACACATTTTAATGATAAAAATATGATTATTATTTAACATATGCAAAACTAATTATATTTTCTAAGTTGTTCTAAAATGATACCAAAATATTGCAAGAAAAGTAAATAATTATACTTCTAATCAAAGCGAACGAATCAAAACAATGTAAACGTAAACTTGTATATTAACCGAATACGCCAAGACTTTTCCGGTAACCATAAAGTGTGACATCGTTTGTTTACATTTGCCGCCCGTAATGGCCGACATTGGGAGGACATCTATCTCCATAGGAGTTGAGCTGCTTACTATTGTACGTGCTTTGCTACTAACAAATAAAAAGTAAATTATAATTCAAAAAAGTAAGAAAACGCACGTTAAATGACAAAGTGAAATAAAAAGTTAAAAATGAGAATAGTAATTAACCAAAAATATTGAACGTGTGATGCTTTCTACTTATCTATATAATATTTCTTTAACGTGGTCCAATAGGGCAGTTCCTTGCAGGGCCGGCTCTAACGTTTTTGCCGCCGTAGGCAAACCACAAAAGTGCCGCCCCCCTCCCCCCTTCAAGCTTTAAAAACTTTCAAATAAAAAAAAATACACACACACACACACACACATATATATATAAATCGTAAAAACGTTCTGATAGAATTGAGCTAAGTAAATAATACTCATATAATTGCCGAAACGTCAGTGGAGGCCCTCTGTTGAGACGCAAAACGGTTTTGGGCTGTGTCTGTCTGTCTGTCTGTCTGTTTGTCTGTCGCGCGATAGCGGCCGCAAAAATAGCGCTATTGACTTGAAATTTGGTACAGGTGTTCAAGAGCCCCACGAAATCAGCTGTATAGTTTTTGGTATGTACTCCATTTGTAGTTCGTATACAGGGACACGCCAAAGTTTTTCTTATCATTACGGCCTATGGGAGGAATTTGTATGTATCGCGATAGCGGCCACAAAAATCACGCTATTGACTTGCAATTTGGTACAAGTGTTCATGTGCTCCACGAAATCAGCTGTATAGTTTTGGGTGTGTATTCCATTTGTAATTCGTGTACAGGGACACGCCAAAGTTTTTCTTATCATTACGGCCTATGGGAGGAATTTGTATGTACCGCGATAGCAGCCACAAAAATCAAGCTTTCGACTTGCAATTTGGTACACATGTTCATAAGCCCAACGGAATCAGCTGTATAGTTTTAGGTGTGTATTCCATTTGTAGTTCGTGTACAGGGACACGCCAAAGATTTTCTATCATTACGGCCTACGGGAAGAATCTGTATGTACCGCGATAGCCGCCGCAAAAATCAAGCTATTGACTTCCATTTTTGCCGAAACGTCAGTGGAGGCCCTCTGTTGAGACTCAAAAGGATTTTGGGTTCCGTCGGTCCGTCCGTCGGTCCGTCCGTCTGTCTGTCTGTCTGTCTGTCTGTCGTGCGATAGCGGCCGTAAAAACCACGCTATTGACTTGAAACTTTGTACACATGTTCATGATCCCCACGAAATTAGCTGTATAGTTTTGGGTGTGCATTCCATTTGTAGTTCGTGTACAGGGACACGCCAAAGTTTTTTTTTATCATTACGGCCTATGGGAAGAATTTGTATGTACCGCGATAGCGGCCCCAAAAATAACGCTATAGACTTGCAATTTGGTACACATATTCACGAGCCCAACGGAATTAGCTGTATAGTGTTAGGTGTGTATTCCCTTTGTTGTTCGTGTACAGGGACACGCCAAAATTTTTCTTATCCTTACGACCTATGGGAAGAATTTGTATGTAACGCAATAGCGGCCGCAAAAATCCTTCGATTGACTTGCAAATTGGCGCACACATTCTAGCTTTCCATATAAGTAGCTGTATAATTTTCATTGCGATATTTTTTATAAACTGTGTACAGGGACACGCGAAAATTCTTAACATTACGGCGTATGGGGTGAATTTCGTTTAAACGCATTTTAATATCATTACTTTGCAATGAAGAAAATGAAACTAGGGTACGTGAGTAAGATGCTTAAACTTATGTCGCTTGAAGAAAATATGTGCTCTTAAGCTTTCTAATTAATGCACAGGACCTTACAAAAGTGTTCTGACAATGTCACTTAGTCATCCAAACGATGTTAAATTTGGAACAATTATTAATTTTAAACGCAAAATAAGCTGAATAGTTTTTACTGGTGTATACAATGTTTATGGTTCGTTTACAAAGACACACGAAAGAATTTCGTAACATTAGAGCGTATGGACGAATTTTTAATTTAAGCGCGCACTTTAATGCGTTTATGCTGAATTGAACTTAATAAAGTTAACATACATTATAAAGATGCTTAAAATCATGTTTACTCTAAAAAAAAGGTTATGTATAGACTAAATAATTTATGGGACCACACAAAATAATTCCGAGTATGTACTGTAATCATCCAAATGATGTCAAATTAGTTTGAAAGATTAATAAGTTATAATTAATTATATTTCTTCTTATTATTGGCGTTTATAATGACTGTGGTTACTTTTCCGGGATACATAAAGGAATTTCGTACTTTTATGGTGTATAGTCGGTATTTCTTAAAAGTGTATTTTAACAAGGTTACACCCCATCAAATATAATGAAATTTTATTAGAATTTTAAAAGCCTGTTTTCATGTTGAAAATTGTGGGCATAGAATTGATAATTAGTTTAAAGGTTACGCAAACTATTTCCGATATGCTATGTAATTTTTTTTGTATGAAATTCGGTATTTATGAATTTCCGGGAAATAATACAAGACCGTCGTTTAATAAGAATGCATATTGTTGCGTACTTGGGGGTTTGTAAGTTGTCCGAGAATGAAAGGCGAAACTTGCAAAAATTCAGTGATTTATTCACAGAAAGTTCCAGAAGAATACAGGTCTATAAACCAAGTATCAGCTTCAATTCAACCAGTAAACATAGCTTAAACAACAGCCGTTAACCGCAAAACAACAGTACAAACTGTTTAGCAATAACACATAAAGCAAGTCTCATTCAAAGAGGCTCAAAGCAAAGCAAGCATTTGACGAAACCGACACAGATCTGAGATTGGAAGCCTTGGCTAAAAAAATGCTCCTTTTATACTATTCTATCGAACACAGACTGTTCTGGAAAATTATCGTATCTCATCAGCCAATGAGATTAGAGCTTCCATATTTGGTATATCCCTAATAAGGATTTTCTCGCCAAGGTCGCCAAAAAATCGCCAAGGAAGGAAACAGCCGCAAAATTTGGCGCCAAATCCATTTCTTCCCTTATTGGAGCTTTTCAATTCGTTTTTAAAGAAAAATTAGGCTATTTTAACGCTAAAACGACTAGAAATGCACAAAATTAGCATTTTATCGACTTACTAAGCCTCTTTGAAAAAAATTATACAAAAATAAATGCAATTATTTACAATTCCGTAACACTTTATATAATATACAAATAGGTATAGAAAGAGAGATACAGCGGGGGGTTGAGGGGGGCGGTAGCCCCCCCTCAGGAATGTATCTGATTATGGTAATAAGTCGATCGAATCAATATATACTATTATATAATAAGAAATAAATAAAAATGACCTATTGAAAAATGTCTGATGCAAATAGGACGTTGAGGCTCCTGATCTGCAGATCCACTAGTATATATTACTATTTTTTTTTTTTTTTTTTAAGTTAAAAACATAAAATCTTTTAACTAATACTAGTACAGACAATATTTTCTAAACAGCAAAGAGTAAAGAATGCTAGTACAATATACAAAATTTAAACCTTAATAAAATAATCTCTTTCAAACTTTTTTTCTACAAATCTCGAATAACTTCTTGCATATCTAATTTGTTACTCGATTCATGTTCAATGGCCAGCATTGCTAACCCTTTGAGTCGATTTTGACTAGACATGGTTTTAAAGTATTTTTACTTTCTCTTACCCATAGAGAAAGTATTGGTTTTGGGCCAAATTTGCGATCGCGAGATTTTGTTATATTTACACGTTTTGAGGTCCCCTGAATACGAAAATCATGTTTTTAGCAAATGGTCTGTGTGTATGTCTGTGTGTCTGTATGTCTGTGTGTGTGTGTGTCTGTCTGTTATCAGCATATCTCAAAAAAAAAAAAATATATATATATATATATGGCAGAAAGTTCAAACTTGGTATTCTAAATGTGTATCATATAGGGATGCTACAGTAAGCTTTTCGTTAAGATCAAGCAAATGGTTCGTGTACAGGAGCAATCAAGAGAATTCTAATACATTACGTCTATGGGGGAAATGGCAGGTAAGTAAAGTTTAACGTCTATACACTGCACTAAACCAAATGAAACGAATATATATTTTTTGTAATAGAGATAGTCAACTGGGGAAAAAAATTATGTATGTAGGAGCCCCCCCTCGAGGGGAGTAAATTTTCATGATGGGTATCTTTCAAAAGAGCTCGCCAATACCTTTAAAACGAATGGTTGAACGATCGATCTGCGATAATTTAAAATAAAGTTATCGATTTTTTTTTTTTGCTTTTAACAAAAAAAAAAAAAAAAAAAGGTTTTTTTTTTTTTTTTTTTTTTTTTTTTTAATATTGAGAATAAAATGGACTGTTTTTGGATATTTGGTGTTATACTACTTCTCTAATATGGAAATCGACTGCATTATCCTAAAAGATAATTTTTTTAAATAATAATTTTAATAAATTATTTTTAAAAATCAGAATTATTTTTTAATAACCGAATTGAATTCTATATAAATGTAGGTGCATAATTGAAACGGGGGTTGAGGGGGCAATTATCATATAAAACTCTTCCGAGGGCTAATTTGAATTGTTTAACACAGTTTTATATAAGAGTACTCGTTATCTTACCTCTTAATCTGCAACCTGTATATATAGTATAAAATTTAGGGTAAGAGAAAGTCGTGTGAGTGACACACCAGATTATTTTTTTATCATTTTTAGTTTAGAAAAAAATCTTTCTCCGTTAACAAAAGTTATGGGCAAGGTTAACAAAATTTTTAAAGCAATGCTTAAATTCGGCCCAATGTTAAGGAAGGTAATGAATTTAAGGACGTCAACTGGACATTCTTTTTTTTCAAAAGTGCAGAAAATAAAGTATATTTTACCAGCCAATTTTAAAATGTTAAGATCAGAGGAGTCACCAAAGATAAAGTTTTCAAAGGATTCAACTGATCTTAATTCGTAAAATAATAATAATAATAATAATAATGAGCTATTTAATAAATCAGTGGCTTGGTATAAATCAAAAACTTTTGTTTCACGTAGCTTACTTAATCGGATTAATATGATTCAAAATTTTGTATCAAATGACTATCAAACATAAAACTTTAATTGTTTTATTATACAGTCGGCAGCAAAGTTATTGAAGCACACATCCGCATTTTTCATATATTAGATATATATATATTTCTTAGTTTGATCGCTTCTTTTTATCATCAACTTGCTTTTTTAAAAACAGTATAAGACTAAGATCATCACTCGACAAATATTTACTTAATAAAACAGTATTATGTGCGCATCTATTAAGTAGGAATTATTACTAAGTGCTTCAATAATTTTGCTGCCGACTGTAATCAATAAACAACTGCCACATTTTTAATCATATTATCTATCTCTACATTTTTATAAATGACTTAATAAAGCATCATGAATATTTTCTATTTTAAGAAATAAAGATATTGGGGAATCTACACAAATTTTTCAACTTCGCAATCATTCATTAACTACTAAGTTTAATAAATGGCTGCTGCTATGTACGTGAAATGCCCTGGAGTTTAAAGTTTTAATCCTTGATTGTACTCCAAATTTGTCGCCTCTCATATCTGAGCAATTTTCATAACCTTGACTCTCATATTTTATAATTTTAACCCATTTTTTTCCCCATCTCTTTTAATAAAACTTTAAGCAGTTCCTTACCAGTAGATCTTTCAACAGGAAGAAAACCTTAAAAAATGTTCTTTGAATTTGCATTGAAATTCTGATTGGCCAATGGAAGCATACCTTAACCAAAAATTTATCCCCCCTCCCCCATCCAATGAATTTGATGGACATTATTGCATAAATAAAGCATTGCTTTAAATGTGACATCACTGTTACCAATTCCAAATTAAATTTTACCGTGTTTTTACGGACAACTCAAAATGTCCCTATCTTATGGCTGAGGATGTCTTAGGACGTTCTTTCATACTTAGGATATACTGATAATGTCCTGGGGAGAAAGGGTACCTCCAAATAGTTCCTACATGCTGAAGAACACTGCTAAAATTGCCAACAATTGGCAAACTTTTGACTTTCTTTAATTAGAGAACAAAAAGAGCTTGTTAAACCAGCGAGTGTGCATTTCTCCCTTCGCGTCGCGGCTGCATAAATAATAACTGTACCTTACTGTACAGAACTTAGAAATTTGTTTATTCTTGTCTGCATTTCAAATTATAGCAATGGGCAGAGAAGCCTGTAAATTCTTGTTGTATTTATTTACTTTTTTTTCTATTTATTTATTTTCTTCATTCAATAATCGAAGTATTTCATTTATTTATTTTTTGTAGTTCAGCTGGTTTTGCCGCCCCTAATTTTTGCCGCCGTAGGCAGTTGCCTACCTTGCCTACCGCCTAGAGCCGGCCCTGGTTCCTTGTTTGTAAACAAACATCTCAACTTTTATGAGTGGTTGGCAAAAAGGCTTGGGAAAAGCATAGCGATGGAGGATCACCAATATAGTAAATTGCGCGGGAAAGTCGAGCGCGCTTTTTTGCCAACCACCAGACGTCACGAGGAAATGCTCTATTACGATATACATGGGGATAAAAAATAATATTTATAAATGGACAATATTTACACACGTGGAATAAGCTCAATAATTTAATAAGAAAAACTGACGACATTTGTCTGGTAAGAGTATTTTATATACTTCATGCTTAGTTAATAGTAGTTGGTATATAGAAAAATAAATTAATTAATTAATGTGTAAACTTGATCATGGTACAGCCTTAATGCCCTTGGCGACTTTTGAATTTTTGTTGCCGTTTTAGGCCAAAATAGAATTTATGCGATTATTGTTCCTATACGCAAGGGAAGTGTGACGTCACTGACAGTCCGTGGAGGCAAGAAATTGATTTCCTATGTTAATCGCCCATTGGATTTTTTGTAAAAAATTATTAAAAATCGAGGAAAATTATTTCCCGATTTTAATCCCCATATTTGGGTATATATATATATATATATATATATATATATATGGAATTAGTTATCATGTGCATGTGTTAGATTGAGTTATTTTGCTGTCAAATTGACAACATTTTAATTTTAAATTTCAAAACTCTGTCGTTCTTGGCGCTTATTGTATTTGGTGATTGAACACGTAATACGAAAATATACACGCCAGATGCATATTTTCGTAATATGCATAGTACGAAATATTGTTTCATATTATTTATTACTATCTTAATATAAGTTGTTAAAATAACTATGATTTTTGAAAGGAATTAAAATATGTTTGCCAGATAATTTGGCGATATTTTTTTTTTTTTCTGCAAAGGATGACCGATATCAAATCTATTTCGCTGCAACATATTAGTATCTTTATCAGACACTTTATTTAGACATTTGACATCAAATTATGATAGAATATTTATCACTTTCCTTTTAATTAGTATATTAGTTGGATATTTATTGTGCAAATATCATCCTTTGAAATGAAATGTTTGTGTTTTCAATCGAATATGGAAGTTTGCCATTTTTTTTCTAGAGTTTTGAAATTAAAAATTCAAATTTTGTCAATTTTACAACAAAAATAACTTAATCTAACGCATAGCCATGATTACTAATACATATCTATACCTAAATATGGGGATTAAAATCGAGAAATAATTTTCCTCGATTTTTAATAATTTTTTACAAAAAATCCAATGGGCGTTTAACATAGGAAATATTTTTCTTGCATCCACGAACGGCCAGTGACGTCATCACCTCGCTTGCGTATTTCTTTCTATCTTTTCCTTGGCGAAAAATGTCCGATCTACTTCAGCATCAAAATTAAAAAAATTGTCCAGAATTATCAATAACAAAATACCTTTAATATAATGATGAATTAGCTTTTATGCCAAGCGTGTTCATCCGCCGTACTCAAAAAAAAAAAAAAAAAAAAAAATCTGAAGTTGAGGTATATAAAAAAATGCTATGAAATAAAATTCAGAAGAAATATCTTAGATTTGTAATATTACTATTTTATTTTAAAACTAGCATATAACCCCGTCAAAAATGACGGAATGTGAAATCAATTAAGGTAGTGAATCAACGAATGCTTTGCCTGCTTCGCTGGACACTATATTTAAAGGGGACTAATGTGCAAGTTGCACCTGACGGGACTAATATGCAAGTTGTACCTGACGGGACTAATGTGCAAGTTGCACCGAACGGAAAAACTATTTCTTATTATTTTCATATTTTAATAAATTCTAAAATATCTAATCAAAACTTCGTTACAAATAAGGTACCAAATGAAAGGTAACATATTTGTAACGAAGCAACCTTACGTACCTTATTTGTAACCTTATTTATTTTAACTAATTTGATAAATATGACGTAACAATCAACTGTTTGTTTATATCCATAGAATAATAATAAAGGAAGAAGGAGCACGTCAATAGTCTAATGCTTACAAACCACTTCTAGTGAATTGCCAGCAAAAGCTATTTTTGCTACTCAAAAACTTAAAGTAGGGCACCCATACTCGGCACATTTATCGCTGATTGTTGTGGGTGCTGTCTCACTGACAGAGAGATGAGACGATTCAAAAATCTCGCCAATAAGTCGCCAACCAATGAGATTGAAGCATTGTAACAACCCTATACCCGGCATTCCTGGATTTTAATAACCGAAACCAAAACATATATACTCCTTCTTCCTTTATTATTATTCTATGTTTATATCAGATTAGATAAGTACATTATCATGATTGCAAGAAAATGATGTAATAACTATTAGATTAGTAGCCCATAATTTTTATGATTGAATTTTATATTACGTTTTAATTTTATCCTCCATGGGTATTTTAGAATTGCAATGGTAGTTATAAACTTTCGTTGAAATGTTTTTACATATTGAGATTAAGGGAAAAGTGAAAGCACAAAAAATGTTCAGTTTTGAAAGATCTTTTCAATGATGCAACATTTATGCAGATTAATAAAAAAATAAAAAAACATAGCATTTCTAAGGGGGGAAAAAAAAGGCTACCAAAAGTCTCTGTTTTGAAGCGGCCTAATCCGGAACTGTTCCAGACAGAAGATGGTCATTATTATTATTAATTAGTTCTGGCCCTCCTCAACTCCTCGTTTCATTAATGCACCTACATTTATACAGAATTTAATTCGGTTATTAAAAAATAATTTTGTTTTAAAAAAATTATTTATTAAAATTATTATTTAAAACACTTATCTTGTATGATAATACAGACGATTTCCATATTAGAGAAGTAGTATAACACTTAAAAAAAAAAAAAAAAAAAAAAAAAAAAAATGAATTTATTCTCAATATTAAAGTTAAAAAAAAAAAAAAAAAAAAAAATTATTTTTTGTTAAAATTGAAAAGAATCAATAACTTTATTTTAAATTATCGCAGATCGATGGTTCAACCATTCGTTTTAAACGCATTGTCGAGCTCTTTTGAAAGATACCCATCATGAAAATTTACTCCCATCGAGGGCGGGCGGCGAGGCTCCTACATACACACACACACACAAAAAAAAAAAAAAAAAAAATCCCAGTTGACTATTTCTATTACAAAAAATATATATTCGTTTTATTTGGTCTAGCGCAGTCTATAGATGTTAAATTCTACTTACTTGCAATTTCCCCCATAGACGTAATGTATTTAAATACTTTTGAATGTCCCTGTACACGAACCATTTGCTTCATCTCAACGAAATCTTACTGTAGCATCCCTATATGATACACATTTAGAATACCGAGTTTGGAATTTCTGCTACTATTTGTTCTTGAGATATGCTGATAACAGACACACAGACATCCAGACACACAGACAGACACACACACACACACAGACCATTCGCTAAAAACATGATTTTCGTATTCAGGGGACCTCAGAACATGTAAGTATAACAAAAACCCACGTTTGAAAATTTGACTCTAAAACAATACTTTCTCGACCCTATGGGTAAGAGAAAGTAAAAAACTATTCACTTCATTTTACCAAAATACTTTTTTTTTAAGACTATCGAAGATCCTGTTTTCAAATACGCAAGCGAAGTGTGACGTCACTGACCTTCCGTGGATGCAAGAAAAAGATTCCCTATGTTAATCGTCCATTGGATTTTTTGTAAAAAATTATTAAAAATCGAGAAAAATTATTTCCCGATTTTAATACCTGTATTTGGGTATAGATATGCTATCGTATCCATGTGTTAGATTGAGTTATTTTGCTGTCAAATTGACAAAATTTTAAGTTTCAAAACTGTGTCATCTTTGGCGTTTTTTGTATTTGGCGATTAAAAACATAATACGAAAATATACATAACAGATGTTTATTTTCGTAATATGTATTGTACGAAATATTGTTTCATATAATTCACCGCTCTCTTAATATGTTGTTAAAATAACCAATAGTTGTTAAAATAACCATGATTTTTGAAAGGAATTAAATATGTTCGCCAAAATAATTTGGCGATATTTTTTGTTCCGCCAAGGATGACAGATATATTAAATCTATTCCGCTGCAACATATGAGTATCTTATATCAGACACTTTATTTAGACATTTGAAAACATATTTGACATAGAATAATAATAAAGGAAGGGTAGGTTGATTTCTTTTTCCTTATCAAGCAGCCGTCATTTTGATTTAAAATGGCGGCTACAAATTATTAATGCACTTGGTAGAAATATTGATGCAGGCTACGCACATATGGAGTTTTAAGCAAATCGGTTCATAAATACATTTTTATGTGAATTTAAAATTTTCAAGTGGCCGGCGCTTGGAAACAAAATTATGGGTTAAGTTGACAAATATATGAAATGTATTTGTGAGATAAGTCTACTGTACACATATTGTTCGATTTAATTCAAAATCTCAAAAGTCATCGTGTTGAAAAATTAAGTGACTGCCACTTCGATCAAAATGGCAGAGAAAGTTGCTCATCTACGATATCGTTGCAAATTTGAAAATAATTTTTTTTGTAGAAATTCTTTCAAAGAGGCTCAGTAAGTTGATAAAAATGTTAGTTTTCTGCATTTCTAGTTTGTTTTAGCATTAAAATAGCCTAATTTTTCCTTAAAAACGCATTAAAAAGATCCAGTAACGCTGGTAATAGATTTGGCGCCAAATTTGGCGATTTTTCCACTATGGCGCCAAATTTGGCGACTTTTGGCGAGAAAATACTTATTATCGATATACCAAAGATTGACGCAATAACGTGATTGGTTCACGAGTTACGTGAATTTTCTAGATTTTTGTTGTTTGAATGATAAATCCAATTTTCAACTTTGATTTGAACATAGAATAATAATAAAGGAAGAAGGAGCACGCCAATACTCACTTACAAACCCCTTCTAGTGAAATGCCAGCGAAAGCTACTTTTGCTCCTCTCAACCTTGAAGTAGGGCACCCATCCTCAGCGCTATTATCGCTGTTTGTTGTGGCAACACAACAGCTTATGTAGAAACACTATGCTCCTTCTTCCTTTATTATTATTCTATGATATTTGACTTCAAATTATGATAGAATATTTATCATTTTCCTTTTAATTAGTATATTAGTTGGATATTTATTGTGTAAATATCATCCTTTGAAATGAAATGTTTATGTTTTGAATCGAATATGGAAGTTTGCCATTTTTTCTCTAGAGTTTTGAAATTTAAAATTTAAATTTTATTAATTTTACAGCAAGAACAACTTAATCTAACGCATGCAGACGATAACTAATACATATCTATACCGAAATATGGGAATTAAAATCGGGAAATAATTTTCCTCAATTTTTAATAATTTTTTACAAAAAATCCAATGGGCGATTAACATAGGAAATCTTTTTCTTGCATCCACTGACGCCCAGTGACGTCATCACTTTGCTTGCGTATTTTCTAACTAACTATCTAATAATTACAGACACTCCATGCTAACCCAAATTCACCTCTACTCTATACTCCCAACCAGCTATCTCACCCACAACATCGCCAAAATATCCAGGATCCAGCTAGGGACTTTCTCATTCTCAACCGAACATTTTATCTTGACTCGATATTATCACCTTAGACTACCCTACTTTCAATACTCATTTCAACTGGTGACCTTTACTTGCCCAACCAAACATTCTATCCCAACTATAACTTTACATTAATTTCAAAACTAAAATCAACTGGCGACATTTACGTACTGAACTCGACGCCAATCATACCATACAATGTAAACAAATAATGAAGCTTGATAAAAATATTTAAAGACTTTAATATGTTTTTACAAATATATTTTAAGATTTTTAAGGCTTTAATATGTTTTAGAAATATTTTAAGCGTTTTTTTTTTTTTTAAATGAAACAGTCAAAGAGTCGTTCATTTGCAATTAAAGAGTTGTCCATTTGGAATTTGTATTTTCTGAATGGCAACAAATTATGTTTGTTTTTATTTGGCATTGCGTTGTTTATAATCATGAAGTTACATAATTCTATTTATAGGTTCATGTTTATAATAGCCAGTGATCCGTTATATTTAATTAAACATTTAAACATTACAATTGAATAGTTTTTCAAGGTTTTAGACGGAATAAATAACAATATGTGCGATACAAAACATGTATGAAAATGATATGTATGTTTTCGTAAGTTGAATTGAACAAATGGGAAAAAAAAAAAAAAAAATGGCTGCCAAAAGTCTCTGTTTTGAAGCGGTGCAAACCGGAATCGTGAATGACAGATGAGGATGAGGGTCATTATATATATTAATTATAAAGTGTCATTTTCTCATCGACCAATTTAACATTTAGTAATTTTTTATTTTTCGCGTGAAAGCATATTTCATTTTATGTTGAAAAATAAATAAATAAAAATACCTCGTAAACTTTTTTGGCAACAATTAAAAATTTAAATGGCTTTTATTAAGTCAATTACCGGTTTATTATTTTCAAAATTACCGTTTTTTTTTTTTAAATCTAATCAAATTTTCGGTATAAATAGTAGCCTATGTTCTATTCCAGACTATTCTACATCTCTGTACCAAATTTCATCCAGAACCGTTTAGCCGTTGTGGCGTGATTGAGTGAGTAACAAACATCCATCCATCCAAACTTTCGCATTTATATATTAGTATAGATTTCTTACTATTACGGTCAGTGTTTCTTAAAGTTACACACTATTCAATAACTACTGAAATTTTATTAGAATTTTAAAAGCATGCTTTTCTGTGGGAAATTGGGAGCATAGCCTTGATAATCAGTTTACAGGATTACACAAAATAATTACGATACGTTATGCAATCCTTTTGCATGAAATTTGGTACAAGTAATTATGAATTACGGGGAATTAATACAAGACTGTCAGTTTTTAGGAATATATATATATATATATATTCCTAATTTATATATTTATTCCTATTATTCCTAATTGCGTTTGAAATTCTTATAATTACCGTGAGACAAGAGAAATATGAATGCTTTCTGGACATGCATAAATTGTAATAAATTTAATATTCACTCACACAGATTTTTTAAAAAATTATTATTCTAAGCTGTAGGGCCCACCAGCGGCTAAGCGGTTCTACGCTCAAAGCTGGTAGACGTGAGGTGCCGGGTTCGATCCCAGGGCGTTCTCGTTGTCCTAGCCGTTCAGAGTGTTTCGTGGTTTTTTCCGAAACTTGCATAAATACAGGCTAGAACCCTGTAGAAAGACCCACATGGAGGGCACTCCCCCTCAGGCCTAAGACCTAGAGTAGTCAATCAGCCTTACTCCCAAAACACCAAATGTCCAAGCTATAAACAGGTACAAATATTTATACAATCAATAATAATAATAAATAGATAAAAATTTATTGATAAGTGTAATAAATATAGATTATAAATATAATTACTTTCAATTTCATATTAATTTACTGCCCACATATTATGGTTTAGGAAAAAAAAAAAAAAAAAAAAAAAAAATCCAGTATTCCTGTGTTTTTTATGGCTTATGTTAAAATTTGTAAGTAACTTTGAAATTTTAGAATTTCATAAAGATTAATTTAAATAAACATAAGCATACAAAATATGTCTATGCATACTTTGTATATATTTCTTAGGTTATAAACCAACATATTTACCTAATTTTTTTATAAATTATGTATAAATTGTTTTAAGATTTGTTAATTCATAAACAGCATAATATTCAGATATTCACGTGTATATGGCAAATATTACTAAATCCTATTTCTAACCACATTCTAGCTCATTTATAGATTGTGAGTTTTGACAATTACAGATTTTTGATGGTAGAGGTTTCTGACGGTTTAAACCTTTGTCATGTCAAAAACCACTTTTTGACATCCCAAAACCAACCCTGGGAGACTCGGTTCTGTCTGTATGTCTATGTGCCTGTCTCGCAACAGCGGCCGCAAAAATCACGCTATTGACTCAAAAATTGGTACACATGTTCACGAGCCACACGGAATAGTTTTGGGTGTGTAATCTATCTGTAGTTTTGTGTACAGGGACACAAATAAAGTTCTTATTATTACGGCCTACGGACAGAATTACGTATTAAAATAGCAGCCGCATTAAAATCCACCGATTGCTTTCCAAATTGGTACACATGTTTATTATTGATACACACTTTATTATTTTGGCGTTTGTAGCATTGTTGTAATACTTCGCTGCATTTTTTTAGCGTGATATCACTGTTTAATATCTTTATATGTGTTAATTTTATTTTCACAGGGTGATTCAGGAGGACCTATGGTCATTCAAGAAGACGATGGACGATGGGTTCTGGCCGGAGTTATATCCTGGGGCATTGGTTGCGCGCTACCCAACCAACCGGGAGTCTACACGAGGATCACCAAGTTTGCTGAATGGATCAACCAAATTATCATCTTTTGAAAAACAAGACTCTTTATCGCCACTAACCTACATTTTGAAACCTGAAAACGTCACGACTACAAATTCTGCATTCCTCATTTCAAATGGGTATAAGCCAACCTATGTGAGAATTTTCAATGAAACATTTCCAATTATGTGGATACTGGGGGAAATGGCTTTATTCAATATTTGTGGTCAAAAATGTATTTTTTTATACTCAAAAGATTTTGTGAACATGAACGATGCCGATATTAGTAGATGTCGGGCGCTGGAAGCCGAACAGAGAGCCAATAGAGAAATTGTTTAGATTGTTGATTCTTTAAACAGCTGAAATTAGTTCTATTTTTGTATTGTGAAACCCACTGGATGAGAAAGCACATTTGGGAGCATACATATATTTCAGGAAGTCACTTTTGTTCTAGCTCATCGTCATTCAATGAATTTCAAAAGGTAGCCGTACACGTACAGGAAATCCTCAAAATTCGGACCTCTCCAGGAGGCATGTAACGTCATCTGCAGAAGCAGTTTTAAGGCCACTTGTGGATTGTGCAGTCCTCGCACAAATTCAAACGAAAAACAATTATTTTTCATCTCGAGACCGGAACTACTCAGTAAGATGAAGCATGTATTATCGTATTTATCGGCAATACATGCCACATTTTCTCGAGGAATCCTATCCGCGTGAGGAGAAGGCTTTTACACGAAAAATACTGAAGAAAATACACGACTTTTTTCCTTTTGGATTCTTAGCCACGTGTGAGGCCACCTTCAGAGAATTAGAATTTTTAAAGTACTCTATATTGGAGAAAAATATTAGTTAATTTTGTTCCTCTGATTTTTCTCCTTGAATGAGGTGCATTTTTATATATGACTCCGTCCATGTTTTATGTCATGCAATGTTCCTGGAAGAGCAGGTCTCTTCATACTATTTTTCTGTCTTTCTTACTGTTATTAGGTAATAACGGTATACGAAATGGAAAATTTTCAGTATACATTGTAGTTTATATTTAGGTACTTCTAAGAGCTCATTTATTTGTTTGTTATTAACTGACGTAACATCATTTAAATGCATTGTTTAATTGTAAAATGCAGAAAGTGTTAGCAATTTAGATATTTATATGCATTAAATTTTGATTATTCTTATTTTAAAACAAGAAGTTAAGCATCGCTTCTTCTATTTTATTATAAGTTAAAATGTGATAGTGGGGAAGCCACAAATTACATATTAAGATTGAAGTGCCGTTATCCACTGAATGTTCTTCCTTGGATCTTATTCTAATTTGCTGCATAATTTTATAGGTGTCATTTATTTTTCTTGCTCTTATGATGTTTTATTATTTTTATGCGAATTCCCATACTATTCTGAACTGTGATGATTTTCCCACCCCACTCTGTTACAGAAGCTTTATTTTTCTCTGCTATTTCAAATGCTCTGTTATAAAAGATATTTTTAAACTATTTTCCAAAGAATTCTGCACCCCACATTAAGAGATTAAAACGCTTTTGAATTCTCGTCACAACTTTCGTGTTAGAGATTCTGTAACAGTTAAAAACAATTGTTTGACAGAGGAATTAATATTGAACTTATAGTACCTAATATAAGATTTGCCGACTGATATGGACTCTTTCTGATGAAGGGCAAACAGATCCTTATGCATGGTTGATAAATTGAGTAAAATCTGATTTGTTATCCTTTTGGGCAATGATATAAGATGAGTTGGCAATACGCCCTATCCAGTGGCAGATCCAGAACTTGACTTTTAGGGGGGAAGATTTTTTTCAAAGTGTTATTCTAGACCAATAAAAAATTTACAATTGCAATATTCAATTGTGAATGTCAGTGTTTAGGGACTGGCCCTATCAGCCTGCTGAGTCAACGAAGTTAACTGTTCTCAGTTCAAGATGGCTGCCACTTCCAAAACATAAGCTTTTATTGAATAGCTTCTGCGGTTATGATTCCAGACATGTCATCTCTTCTTGGGGGTCCAGCCACTAGGATCCTGGGTTCGAATTGCGTTGTGGGCATGGATGTTCGGGGTGTCCTATATATATCCTAAGTTATTGTGCATTGTTACTGTAAATTAATGTAATGTGGATCATTCAAGACACTATAAGTACAGGTTTCAAATCTCCTCTTACACTGTTATGCCAAGGATAAAACAAGAAATAATTCCTTTGAAATAGGATTTCAACTCAAATAAAGAATTTCATTTTTATGTCACTGCATGACGTCTATCGGAGCTTTCAGATGTTGCTGTATAGATTATTGAGAATACAAATATATTGATTGAAAAGGTTGATGATATGTTTGATTAGGAGGATCTATTATTTCTGGATCTGTGGTAATGAAATAAATGATATAGTATACTTAGAAGAAATGGTTGTTTTTTAGTAATAGACTAATATTACAAATATAAAGGGATTGACTGAACTAAAGAGGTTTTGCGAGGCTACACGGATCAGCAAAAACAATTTTTTTAATTCCTTTTGCAATTCTCCTTTGTACTGCATTGCATTCATATTAAAAAATACTTCATCAGGGTGCATTAATGCCCCTCCTTTCTAAAGAATCCTCTCCCTCCAAATTTTGAATTTTATAAATAAAAAGGAAGAATGACTAATTTTAGGATTTTTTTTAAACAATTATTGGGTAGTTGTTAGAATGGTTATAATTTCATATTTCAGTAGGAAGTTATGATGCTGTTTACATGAGATGGTAAAATTGGATCCTATTTACCATTTTAGAATAGACAATTGATTTTTTTTTTTTTTTTTTGTTACATGATAATTGTAATAACTATTTCATGAGAGCCAAAAAAAGTCATTTATGACTTAGAAATGTCCTTTGTTGATCATTTCGATCAAAAATAGTTAAATATCAATTGATTCATTAATTGAAAAAAAAAAAAAAATCTCAAGAAATGTAATCCAATTTGACCATTAAGTTAAATAAATATATGATTTTTAAACTTTATTTTTAGAAAAAAAAAAAGAAAAAAAAAACCCTTTGTTATCTTATTTAATTTAAATATTAATTGTAGCCAAAAATAGTATCTATACGAAAGTGGATGTAGTGCAGAATTCAACATTACTCATGAATTTTGAAATGTGCCAATATGGGATTAAGTAAAAAGATATCGCTAACGAACATCTTATGTTAGTCAAGAAAAGCATTTTTTGCATCCTATACTCGCCTATTTATTGCTCCTTCATTTTATTTATTTGCTGGTCATTTGCTGTTCATCCTTATTTATTTATCATCTGCTCATTTGTTGCTTTTCTGATACTTTTTTTCCTCCTATGCCTGTCTATCTAATGAAATGTATTTTATTAACAGAAATAAACTTTTATTAAAAAAAAAAAAAAGTGTTTGATTTTGAATTTTTCATATGTGTAGAAATTCGCTAATACAAGTTCTATATCATAAGGAAATTAGTGTATACTTAACACATACTCAACATATAATACTTAACAGATACTCAAGGAGTATGTGTTAAGTAATCAGTCTAGGTTTCTGTAAAGTATTTATTAGGACACAAGATTTCAGAAACAAAAGACATAGAGGACTTAATCTCACAATAATTTCACATCAGTTACAATTGCTTCTTACGAGGCCCCACTGCCCAAAGTTATTTATTGCTCGAACACGTATTGTCTCTGAAGTTATACATGCATAGACACAATTTCAGCTCAATTCGATGATAGAAAGTCATTTAAAATTCTCTTGCAAGACAGGAGTCTGACAGAGATCAAATAAAAGGACCCTAAGTCTATTACGACTGGAGCATGTATCGTCATTCGAGTTACACATGCACGCATAACTTTAGCTCAATCAGATGACAGGAAGAAGAAGTATTCAGTTTCAAGATCAAAATTTATCTGGAGTCGGGTGCCCTTGGTTTCCAACTCCTTTCCTTAAGTCCGCTTATGCTTGAACCTATAGTGTGATCAGAGTATGTTTAGTTCAATCGGAGGACAGTAAGTGGGTTAAAATTTGAAATCCTATTTTTATCTAAAGTCGGAGGTCCAGGGTCCCCAGCCTTTCCCTCCAAGTCTGTTACTGCTCAATTATAGAGTGTCATCGATGTTTTTCATATAAGTGCAATGGCTACTCTACCTAATGATAGGCACCGAGTTAAAATTCGCTTGCATGATTTGACCCTGACAGACTGCAAACGAAAGGACCCAGTGCCTTTAGATGTCCTTTTTTAAGTCTGTTACTGTTTCAGCTGTAATTTTATTGAAATTATATCTGTAGGCACCAATTTCAGCTCAATTGGATAATGTTAAAATCCACTTGCAAGATTTGACAGTAACTGAAAACAAGGGCACCTGGGCCCCTCCCCTCACTCCATTACTGCTTGAGCATGTATTATCATGAGTCATACATAAATGAACAATTTCTGCTCAATCCTATTGTACGAAGTGAGTTAAAATGTGCTTACATGATTTGACCCTGATAGACAACCATCGAAGACCCCCTACCCTAAGTCCATTATAACTGAAGTATGCATTATCATCCAGTTCTGAGCAATGTTTCAAGTCTCTAGCTCATCGGGAAGTTAGTTTGAAACTGATTTCAAAATTCTTACCAAACAGACCAACAAGTAGATGGGAAACAAAGCTAGTTAATAAAATCGTAGTAAGAATAAAAAACATTAAGTGGTACACTGATGGCTCCAAGATGGATAATGGCACTGGTGCTGGTGTTTGCTGTCCTGAGGATGGTACTTCACTTTCCTATCCTTTGGGGAAGTATCCCCAGTAGCACATAACGTTGTTTTAACGTTTTAATAACTAATTTATCCCTATTCAGACTTATTTGCAACGTTATAACAACATTATGTGCTACCTGGGTATGCTACTGTCTTTCAGGCTGAAGTCTTTGCGATCCTTATGTGTTGTAGGACTTGCATGAATAGGGGCTATAAGAATCGATATATTGACATTTATTCTGATAGTCAGGCTGCCCTGTTGGCTTTGCAGAAGTCAGTAATGACTTCTTCTCTTGTTTGGGAGTGTTATTTCACTCTTTGTGCTCTTGCTGCTAACAATAAAATCTTCCTGTATTGGGTACCAGGTCATGCTGGTATCCTGGGAAATGAGTTAGCTGATGAGCTGGCTAGGAAGGGTTCTGATACACCTTTTATTGGTCCTGAACCTGTCCTGAGTATTTCTGGTAGTTTGTTGAGGGGCACTATTTTCTCCATCATGAGAAACTTGCAGTACTCTACTTGGCTCAAGACTGAGGGGAGCAGGCAAGCTAAAGAGCTTAACTGTGGTAATCCTAGTGCAAGGGCTAAGGAGCTCATGAAGCTCAATAGAAATAGCATCAGCAAGGTGATTGGTCTCCTTACGGGACACTGTCGCTTAAAAAGACATCTTTATGTCATGGGTATTGCTAGTGATCCATTTTGTAGGGGCTGCAAGTACAAGGAGGAAACTGCAACGCATATTTTATGTGAATGTGAAGTCTTCTCTGCCTATAGGTTTGAGCACTTGGGGCGGCATATAATTGAGCCTTGGGAGCTTCAGGATATTCCGGTTAGGTGTCTGCTGGGTTTTCTTTCTGCCACAGGTCTTTTTAAAGATTAGGTTTTGTGGGTTAGTACAATAGACCTCTGGTCGCAGTGCTTGGTTTCTTGTAAACCACCCACTTATAATTCATTCATTCATTCATTCAAGAATAAAAAAGAAATGTTTTATCATTTCCTTTCATAATTTATTATCGTAGAAAATGAAAAAAAAAAAAAAGTTGTGGCCCAGATAAAATATAATCTAGGCTCGGCCAATCAGCCAGTCTTAAATACACAGAAAATAAATGAAGCCTGAGACAGGTCCGTCTCGAATTTAATGACAAAATATCGGCTAGATAACTGGTCTGTCTGTCTGTCCTCAATCTTCTAACCCAGGCTTGTACAGGTCTCTAGTGCAAAGTATACAAACGTTTATAATGGTAAAAATAATGCAAATTTATAATCAGAAAGGAATGTCAAGTATTTTAAAATTAAAAAAATTCAGATATTTTATCTGCAGCATGCCCCCTTTGCTGGCAGGCTGTGACCACCTGAAAACGGCCATGGGGCTGTTCTCTTCATTTAATTTTAAATTCACTTATTTGTTGTAAATAGGTTTTCACTGTTAAGTATTATTTAAGAATAAATACTTTTTTTCAAACTTATTCCCAAAATCTAAAGTCATTTAACGTTTAAAGTATTTTGTGATGACAAATCATCCACCTTTGGTTAGGATGTTGGGGGTAGGGTAGGAATGGGAGTTGGGGTTACGGCTATATTAAAAAGAGCCATGACTAACTAGATTAACTTTTGGAAAGTGTCACAACCTGACATCAGAAAGAACATATTTGTGACCCTGCCGTTGCATCTTTAGAGCATTCCTTTTCAAAAGGTGCACCCATTGACCTTTTTGGAATGCACCTTTCAGTCTATTAGAAATTTAAGAAGCAACGCAAACCTCTGCATCTTATAAAGAGTATGTCTTTTCGTGCGGCCAGACAGGTGACAATTCTTTTTCAAATCCAAGCCTTGATCTCGCCACAGAATTGAGCAGGCGAACAACTTTTAAAAATTTGCCTTCAAAAGTTCGTTCAAGTTAAACTTATTACAAAAGTAAAGAAGAACAAAACACATATGATTTGATGACACGAATAATATCTCTTGACATCAGCTATTTTTCACCTTTTGTCAAGTTATTCTTTCTTTTTTTTAACTTGATGATTTTCTGTAACTATGGGTGTATCAATTGTTGTGTATTTTTTAAAGTACAGATTCTTATCGCAAACGCCGAAACACATAAAGAAGGGTGGGGTAATCTCTAACTAAGACAGATTGGCCAATGAGCTCTTTGCTCTGTAGGATGGCGGTTATCTAGAGGATTGAACACAACACATTACTTTATCATAAATAATGTCGCTCATTTAAATCTATTATATAACACAATATGTAGCTACAAATAAAATAGAATAATAAATGTTTTAATATTCTTACTTGGGGATAAGTATAGACCATAGTGAATATGATTAATTGAAAAAAAAAAAAAAAAAAAAAAATGGTGCTTAATATCTAATTAAAATGTTAACAAATTATTATTACTCTCCTCTTTTTAGGAATGAGGTTGTAAATTTCACACATTTATACTAAAGTGTTCTGAAATAACACTTTGGTATAAAAGCTTTTTTATTGTAGAAAAAACAGCCTGCCGCTTTCATGCTAAAATATATATACATATTTTCAAATATAATAAATTATTAATAAATAAATAAAATAAAATTTAGCCAAATGATCTTTAAGTGGATGGTAGATTGTATATTTTCTTTGGAGACTACTGTCTTAGAGTTATTAAAATTTGCAGACACATGCATTGAAATATAACATTAAGAAATTCCTCAAAAACTATTCATATTAAAAAAAAAAAAAAAAAAAAAAATCCCAAGATTTTCTTTATTGTAGTTTAAGGGGATTTGTCACCTATACTTGACACACTGAAGGTTTCATATAGCAGCTTACATTTCCACTTAGTAATTATATATTGAACTATATTAGGTTTGTTCAATCTGTATATATATCAAAATTTCATGTCACGATGTTTGTCCGCGATAAACTCCTAAACTAATGATCCGATTTTAACAAAATGAGTCAATTATTCATCTCACGAAAATTGACGTCATAATCACTTTAAAAATTTAATACACATTGATAAAGTGCTAATGTAGTTATACACGAGCGAAGTGTGACGTCACTGACCATCTGTGAAATCAAGAAAAAGATTTCCTATGTTAATCGCCCATTGGATTTTTCGTAAAAAATTATTAAAAATCGAAGAAAATTATTTCCCGATTTTAATCCCCATATTTTTGTATAGATATGTATTAGTTATCATGTGCATACATTAGATTGAGTTATTTTGCTGTCAAACTGACAAAAATTTAATTTCAAATATCAAAACTCTGTCGTCCTTGGATTTATTTTTTAAATTGGCGATCAAAAACGTAACACGAAAATATACAAGCCAAATGTATATTTTCGTAATATGTATTGTGCGAAATATTGTTTCATTTCATTACTCTCTTAATATAAGTTGTTAAAATAACTATGATTTTTGAAAGAAATTAAATATATTTGCCAGATAATGTGGCGATATTTTTTTTTTTTTTTCCTGCCAAGGATGACAGATATGAAATTTATTCCACTGCAACATGTTAATATCTTATATCAGATACATTATGTATATGCTACAATTTATTTTACGTGACACGTGTGTTAAAAATTTACTTACGACATAACCTTGCTTTTTCAGTTTTTGTTGCATTATTGTAATCTGTATCACTTCGTTTTCTTTAAGAAATTCGTGATCTATACATATAATGTTCTAAATAAAAAGTAATCATTTCAATATTATAAAACTTATTTAAAAGTCTGGAAGATTTTATGTCTGTTTATTTGTTTTGTAACGCTAATCTATATGATCGATGTTTGAAAATTTAAATAATTATTTCTCTTATTTTTATTTTATTTTTCTTTAATAACTTATCTATTTACCATTCCTTATTAAATTTGTGATTTATACATGTATTTCATATTAAATTTTGACTCATATTTTTTGCTAAAAAAATATCTTAAAATCTTGCAATTTTCTTATCTTAATCCTCAATGCTTTCCCTCTTGATTAACTTGAATTTACTATCAAAATTTTAACATACTCAAAATCTTCTCATCACTTCGTTAAAATATATCAATCTTGGCAAAATTTTAATTTTAAATTTCGAAACTCTGTCATCCTTGGCATATCATCGGCTACAACGTTTTCGTCTTTATTTGTAAATAATAATTTAACTGTACTGAATAGTTTGTTACAATATAATTCAACGTTTGACTTAGCCACAGCAACGCGTGGCCGGGTCTGCTAGTAAAATATATATTCAGGGAACAATTCTTTTGGTTTTTGATGTAAAACATTTTAACATAATGTGGCTGGATTGCTATGGCAAATAAAAGCCGGTAGTGGAAAATTATCTATGGAAAATTTTTCATCAGGGCTGAAAATAGTACCGCGTGGATTGTATGCAAGAAAATACGGTAATATACATTTATTTGTTTAGGATTTGTGTGTTGCATGATAAAAATGAACCAACCAACCATCCAATCCATTTTTAAAATTGGAGTGCTACTAATTGTCAATTTCAAATGTTGGCAAGGTATGCATAGCCCATATTTATGTGAGTTTCGAAGAAAAATACAGAAAGAACAGCTTGGTCGAAGAGTGTGGGATGGGATTGAATCCGGCACTTCCTATCCACCAGCTTTGAGTGCAGAACTGCTCAGCCATTGGTGGGGCATTTTTTAAGGAGCTTATAACAATTTTTTTCCCCCTGAAAGTCCCATCTTCTTCCCCAAATCTATAGGAAATGCCTTGAAATTTTTGAAAATCGTAAAAAATGTGCATATTAAATATGAGTCTGTTAGTAGAACTTTAACCCTTTACGACCTGAAAGTTTTTTAGTAGAAATTGAAAGTTTTGTTAGTTTCCCTTTAGTGGATAGGATCGTATTTGACTGAAAAAAATTTTAAAAAAATACCTGGTGTTAGATTTAGCCTCAGGAGGACCCAAACAATTGTGTAGGTTTGGCCTTACTGAAGACATTTTTAACTAAACCTACACAATTGTGTAATATATGAATAAACATCTAAAAATAACTCTGAAATAATTTTTGTTTTTGGAAAGACGTCCAATTTTTCGCATCTCATTCTGGTATGGCTGGCACACACTTCCTAGCAGTTTTAAGATCATCGAAACAAGACCAGTGACTTGTTGCATCTAACCTCTTCCCTCCAGAAGGTAGCTTTTTGAGTGGATTGTAAAACTTTGATCTACATGACTGAGCAACATCATCTTCGCTGGCACTGAGGACCCGTGTTGCCAGATCTGGTGGATTTCTTATTCAATAATCACTAATCATTTTTAATTGTATCACTTTGAAGATGGATAGTCTATTATGTGTACATCAAATATCACTTCTCAAAATTATTGATGATTATTGAATAAGAAATACGTCCGATCTGGCAACACTGCTGAGGAAAGCCCGCAATCTCTTCCTGTTTGGTAGTCGTACCAAAACAGTCTCTCAGCTACACATAGACGAAACGATAATAAATCAAGTGTGTTTTGACGGCATAACTTGTATGCTTTGGCATCTCATACATACAGAAACCACGAATTTACCACAGCCAGGTCCAGGAAGTGAACCATTGTTTTCTAGGTTCATTTCTTTGTTTTAAACCAGGCTCGATAGGCCTCCATTAGCTGGACACGAATATCTACACCCCCCATTGATGTATTGTAATTCAAATGCATTAAATATTGTTTTCAGGCCATCTAAAATCCCAAGAATAGTCACATGTGCATATTATTCCTGAAGTGGTCAATGCCGGACTGACACAACTGTGTAGGTTGCTAGTTTTTCCAACTTTTTAAAAGCCTAATGAATATTATCAAGGCTATAATCCATTGAAATCATGAATACAGTCTATTAAGATCCATTGAAATCATAAATACAGTATATTAAGATAAAAACTGAATCAAAGTAAAACATTAAATAATTACAAGATAAAAAGAACCTTTTATATACCATGTTTTTAAATTTTCTGTTGAATCCTATAAACACTACCAAAGGCAACGTGGACCCGAAATAATTGGCTAAAAGTATTAAAAAAAAATGTATTGTCACCGTGTTCTGAGCTATTCTTAAAGTTTCAAATGTCTAGCTAGTCGGGACCTGAAGCAATTGGCTAAAAGTATTTTAAAAAATGCATTGTCATCGTGTTCCGAGCTTTTCTAAAAGTTTCAAATGTCTAGCTAGTCGGGAAGTTAGTTAAAAATTAAAGGTAAAATAGGCATTATAAAAATGGAGTACTTTTAAATCTTGGGTTAAATTTTCGTTAGTCCCCAAGAATTTCAAAGTAACAATGATTCAGAAATCGGAACAATTTATGAAACTCTCCCGATTTTATAAAGTATTGTAATAATTTAGAGATAAAAAATCATAATCTCACAGAATAAATTAGGCTAACAAAATTGTAATTTAAAATTTTTATTATCCTCTCAGAAATGATGTTCATTTTCTTTTAAAATACTTGAACATCTAATCTATGTTTGCCTAAGTAAATAATTTATCCTATAAAAATGACATTTGAATGGTCAGTGCAAAATGTAAACAATCCTGTGTAAGAAAATTTAAGCTTTCATCACACCCAGATTTCACAGGAAAGGGAGCGAAAACAAAGTGGTGTGCTTTTTTAAGTATCTATTGGAGAATTCATTTAAATTAAAAGGCAAATAGTAGCTTCATAATATTTATTTAAATTGGTAAAATACAATGGAAGCCTAAACAAATAGGACACAGAAGCTGTTTTCTAAATTGTCAAGTGAAGGTTCTGCAAACATAAGATGAGAAATGATGATGATGATGATGATGTCGTGTCTATGAAAGTGCAATTAAATGGCTCCGAAGCTGTCGAAGACAGCTTTAGCAACCTCGACAGCCCTATCTGTATAAAGTAGGTCTACTGGGTCTTCAAAGCCGATATTAAGAAGTTTGGCCTGGATTGCTGGGCAGCTGAAGATGTGTTGGGGAGACAGTGGGATGTTGTCTCGGGGGAGCCTGTAACCCCTAGAGAGCGCGTCCCCAGGTGGCGGATAGGGGAACGCCTCCATAGGTTTTCCTTTGGGTGGTAGGAGGGAAATAAAATACCTCCCGCGGACCAACAGGTAGAAGTCCAACCTCTCGAGGCTCTGGCAACCCTCTCTTCTATGAATTGTGCAATGAGAAATGATACATCACATTTTTGAATAAACTGAAATATACAAACCCATAATAATGATCAAAGTAGCTATTTCTTAAACAATGAGCAGAGTAAAATTCTGAATTATTTACTTTTAGAAAAAGTAACTTATGTAGGCCAATGCAAATATTTCCCTGTCAAATCCTCATAGAATAGAAATGAAACACAAACTGAAATCAGCTATACGCATACAGGAAAGGGTCAGGGAAAGGGCCAATTTCTTCTAATGAAAACTTTCCCCCACACACACTTTATTAAGAAATCCTTCCAATAGTTGAGCCAAAAAATAATTGCTTTTGTTCAAGATTCCAGGAGCAGCAGAGAATGCCTTTAAGTGTGAATTGCACAGTTCAAATATCTCCATTACATAGGAGGTTTTAATTATTCATTGAACTCGGCTAAACAGACATATTAAACTAAATATATCAGATAAACATCGCTTTTATGACAACATCTACTTAAAAGAGAGCAATATTTAAACAATGGAAAATGTAAATAACACGAAATAGAGAAAAATGAAAAGTTCAAATGTAATTAAACAGGGTTCCCACTCTTAAAAAAGAAAAAAATTCAAGGACTTTTCAAGGCCTATTTGAAATTTTTCAAGGACTAGGGGAAAATCTTAGAACGCTAGGCATATACACAAAACTTTAGTGACTACTTTCATTAGTAATACTTTTTTTTATAATTAGAATAACTTTGCCTGTTTTCACAACACATTTTTGATGGATTGACCAAATTAACTTTTACAAGAGTCAAAAAACGATTAATTCAAGTTTTGGAATCATTATGATTATTCCAAAGTTTTTAGGTTTGAGTCCTGGTCTGGTCACTTTCTATTCAAAATTAATGACCAGTCCATCAAACAGGTATGAGACTGGCAAAAAAAAAAAAAAAAGTTGAAACTATATGCAAAAGAAAGACAATGAAATAAGAATTTTATGACAAAATCATTTTAGACAATGGCGTGCGCATGTGAAGATGGAGATAGTTTTGCCTTGACAGAGTTCGCACGAAGCCCATCTACTGGAGCGGAAAATTCAAGGATTTCCAAGGACTTTGCACAAAATTCAAGTACTTTCAAGGGCCCTTGAAAAAGAAAATGAAATTCAAGTACTTCTTAAGGACTTACAAGGACCGTGGGAACCCTGTTAAAAAAAAGAATGTTTTAACTGCAAAAATTTTAAATAATAATGGGGGGAGGACTAGTACAACAAATAAATCAACAAAGTAATACATAACATTTAAATATCTGACACACTATAACAGAAGTAACAACCGCTTTTTTTCTTTTCTAAATATTTGCTGTATACATATAGGTTCGTTTTCTCTTGTTCAAAATCAAATGGATCATAGTGTAAAATTCACAATAAACTAGAAAACTAACAAAAATGAACCTATAAAACCAAGTCAATAAATAAAAAAAACCCCACTACTTTATAAGACTACAAAATGAAATGTGTTAATGGCAATAGGGCATCACAATGAAAGCCAAACTAATTACTTTTCAACAGCAAAGAAATAGAAAGTTCAAAATCCCAATACAGATATAAAACGGCTCGTTAGAAATTTTCCCAGTGATTCTACAAGGAAGGGAAAAATTAAATGATCAGGAAAATATTTTGGAGTCTAATATCTTGTGGCAGAAAAGCAAATATTAAGGAAAATTCAATTCAGTACATTAGTTTTAGTATTACTAAATTAACATGTTAAGGTGCCCCATCAGTCATGGGTGACCATTTAGATTGCATCCATCACCACTCTCCATTCAGACAGCGTCAGTCACTAGTGACTGATACAAGATGAAACTTTAAAGATTACATTTTATATATTTCAAATTTATGTTTACTTCTACACAGTGCACATGGCCAGAACTCAGTGTGTTAAAATAGAATAAAAAACTGTATACAGGGTTGCCACTCAAATAGAAGAATGAAATTCCCTGACTTTTTCAGGTTTTCCAGACGTGTTCTAAGAAAATTCCAGTCTAGCCCTATATTGTGCATTGGCAGTGTTAAAGGCAAAATAATTATGGTACCACTTGAAAAAACAAAAGTTATATTACTTTGACCTAAGGAGAGATTGCTCTCCATGGGGGTCCTTCTAAGAGGTCTTGTTTAAAAAAATGGCAGAAGCTAAGAAAAATGACTATGTTGGAGGAAAAATTAGTTTATGTAGATATTAACTTTTCTTTTTCCTGTTTTTAACTGAATAAAATTTCAGGAAAAAGAATCAAGAAACTGGTAATAAAGTGACAATGGCTAAGAAATTATGTTAACAAACAATGCATAAGAACATACCAGACCGAAATAAGCACAACTCTTCATTAAGAGAGGGGGGGGGGGAGACCATAATGTGAAAGGCAACAATTCACTCATACCTACTTTTTTTTTTATATATATAAATCTGATGTAGAAGTGTAATTATTTAAACCAAAAAACAAATGCTGTGCATGGATCCGTTTCAAGATGCCTTTTAAGTCTCAGTCTTCCTTTAAATAACTGTTACAGAGGAATAAATTAAATATTGAAAACAATTTCAATATTTTATGATATCTCTATATTTTTCAACCCAGATAATCATAAGCTTAAATGGCTCCTTAAAAGAATCCAATAAAAGTGTTACTTTTTTCATACACTTCATTTAACTACAAAATTGGAAAAACAATGAATTTTGCATAAGTATCAGTTGAAATTTTAAAGGAATCAAAATTTGAAGAGAAGCAATCATTTACATAATGATACATAAAAAAAAGTTTCTTATTTGAATGCGATTGTTGTCAACTGTTTTTTAAAGCTAGTCATCCTTATTATCATCACCTGTATCCACCATTCCAGAGAACTTCTTGTAAGTTAAGTATTTGTGATCCAGCAAAATATCAACTGAGGGTGGTAACAATGCAACACTTTGATTCAAACCATCAGGTAATGGTTGGCAAGGATCATCACTGTGTGGAATTAATGTTTCAGTTTCAATAGAAGACGATGGACAGGCACCCTCTTGAATCCCCTTATGGTCCATCCACTCACCACTCAAATTATTTGAAACCACTATTGTTTTTATGACAGACGACGGGCACAGACTCACTGAAATGTCTGAATTCAACATCTCATTTTCTGTTACTGGAGCAACTGAATTCGAATTATTGCACAATGGCAGATCACTCCCTTCACGAGTAAGGAGCATCTTATTTTTGGAGTCTCCTTCAATCTCATGATCGACGACTACGATGGACTGTGAACTGTTTTCAGTGTATCTTTTTTTCATAGAAATCCTTTCGATTTCATTCCCAGACTCCATGATTTCTAATTTCCTTTTCAAAACTTGACTGAGGGTTACTTTTTTGCCTCCCGCATTAACGCACAGTTGATCTAAAGAAAAACTACGAATGCCATTATTAAAATCTATTCCTGATTTCATCACGAGTGCATTTTGTTCCAGATTCATCAGACCACTTTTGAAGTCGTCCATGAAGTTTTCCTCCATTGCATCAGGTACAGAAGGTGCAAGTGTAGCTGCCACGGGATCATCAAAAAATTTTTTTGAACAGGCATAGCACTGATTTCTGTCTTCTGTTTGTGTTTCTGCGGAACACTGATTTTGAACTCTTTTTTTCTGCACAAAGAAAAAAAAAAAAGGGCAATTATTATTCAGAGACAAAAAAAGGAAGAAGAAAACATAATAATTAAAACACTTGCAACGACAAAATTGAAATCCATCACTGAGAGTTTAGAATTGCTCCCAATGGCTATTTCTATCCCTACAAAGATGGAAGAAATAGGTCCCTAATTGTATGAACAATTACATTTTCATTCTAACACAGATGTCTTCTACATATGTCATTATCTATAATGTAGATGGCGTTCTGATTCACTTCCTCTACCTAGAATATCAGAAAAAGGATTCACCCAACTTTATTTCAGAGGGCCTACTGCAAATGTTGAGGGGGTTTCCATAACAGGATTTGCAAAGTGGGCTATGATGAAGTTTCTTCATTGTGTTCAGCCAGATTCTTACTATTTTAAGAAGAAAGCACAAAGTAAAAATATATGAATGGCAAAGTTGTCAGGAAGTCCTTTTATTAGTCAAATATTTCCAGTTACAGCAAAAGAATATTAATATGTAAATGCATTTCTTCTACCTCCAGAATTTCAAGGAATAAGAGAGAGGAATCATTAACAATGCAATCTATCTACGTGAGAACCAGAGATCAAAGTCGAATCGTTCGGCTGCGAAACCATAAGCGTAGAATTCGTCAATGCAATCACCCGATAATGCTCTAATCTTAAGTGCCAAGAGCATGTTTTTAATGGATCAATTGAAAAATCTTTAATCTGTTACTAAAAAAACAAAGAATAGTTAACGATGCAACAAATGCCAAGCGTCAATCAATTTAAAGGTGTTTAATCAATTTAAAATATTGTAATGCTGAAATAAATGTAATTTATAAGTAGTTAAATTTTTGGAGATGCCATCAAGTCTGGAAAATAAAATTATTACGAGCATATTGACAGATAAAATGATTAAAAAACTGAAATTAAATAAATTTTGTAATTTAATTGTTTATAATAGAGTCATTTAGACAAATTATTTTTATTGAAACGATAACTCAGCGTTACTCCTGCCGGGCTTCCAAGGCCTGATCAATTTGTTAAAACTTTGCAAACCCTACCCAGTTCAGGTGAGTTCAAAGTGACCTTCGACACAAAGGAGATGTTTGTGGAATTTTGTGTTATTCAGTTCGTAGAAAACGGCATTTCTCGGGTCGCTGAGGCCCGGTACGAGCACTTGCATACATACGATTAGCGCAAGTAACACCAGGTTAAATGAAATCTGCAATTCAAAGTTGTTTAAAAAAGAAATAATAAAAATTACCAAATGTAAGTTATTCCTGGTACAAGATCGGAAAAAAAACACTAAACAAAGTTTGATTTCTATGATAAATGGATTAATTTTATAGAATCATTTTCTACAGAAAACATGCTTATGTTAATTTTATCCTATTGAATGGAGTGGAACCATGTTAATATTCACTTAAAAGCAGGGCTGCCAGATTTTAGCCAAGCTAAGACAAAAAAAAAAAAAAAAAAAGGCCGGACTTTTCTTTTTCTCATTTAAAAAACACCTGTTAAAATTAATTTAATTTTGTTTTGAAAAACATTAGAATGAAGAATAAAAGTGATGTTATAACATTCATATATTTATATTATTACCATAATAAAAAAAAAATCTGGAGTGACTCCACTCGACTTTCCCAACATTGAGTCATTAACAGTTTTGTAGATAAAGTAAAGAAAGAGGAGTTGTTAAACAAACAAAAGAGATAAAACCATAATAGAGTCTGAGTATTTTTCTCCATATATTACACGATGTTTTATTTAACCCTTTGCGGCACAAGACAATTCGGATCATTTAAATTATACTGCCACCGGAATTCATAAACTAAATTAAACTAAAAGAAATTTTAAATTTTACGGTTAAAAAAACTGGCCTTTTCTGCTATGTTATAAACATAAATTTTTGCTAAAAAATTTCCGGGATGAATTTTTGCAGCTGGATCTTAAATTTTGCGTCCTTGCAGCAAGAACACCGTGCGTTAAGGGGTTAACGCTACTGAACTTTGAGCCCATAGATCATAATGATAAAGAATTTTCCTTGTGTTCCTGTAAAAAACCTATAAATGCCAGATTCACCAAAATGCTTATAGTTAGTGCAACAGTGATTTATAATCTATATACATAAAAATGAATTGCTGTTCGTTAGTCTCACTAAAACTCGAGAACGGCTGAACGGATTTATCTTATCTTAGTCTTGAAATGTTCGTGGAGGTCTAGGGAAGGTTTAAAAGGCGAGAAAAAATCGAATAATTTCCGGGAAAACCCTAAAAACAGCCCTTTTCTATTTCCCATACAAACGTTTTCTAGAGTCAATTTGAACTTTATTGCTATTCAATAAAGTTTAGGTGTGTTCCTAACGGCTGATGGCTGAGCTACAAAAATTTGCATGTTGATTCGTAATGACCTCCCCTGATGCACCTCGAAGCCGGATTTTCGAATTTTGTTTTAGTTTTCTTTTAATTAATTAAAATGTTAAAATAAAAACCTTCTAATAACTGATAAATTGGCCATTTAATTTTAATCCTTAATTTAATTGTTGCCAAAAAAAATTATTCTTTTTTGGACAGAAAAAAAGAAAAAAAAACGTGAACAATAAAAATTACATTTATTTAAAATATTTAATTTTATTCCTTAATTTAATTGTTGCCAAAAAAATTATCATTATTTTTTCGATGGAAAAAAAAAAAAAAAAAAAAAAAAAAAAACGTGAACAATAAAAATTACATGTATTTAAAATGAGGAAAGTAAATTAAAAAAATTAGAAATATCAGTCGTATATCGTTACAAATAAGATACCAAATGAAAGATGAAATTTTTGTGAATCCAACGGATTAAACAGCTTATCGATCGGACAATTAGATTTTTTAAAATTAACTAATGTATGTATTTTATAAATTTTCTTTCACAAACACAAACGTGTAGTATACAGCCTGTACAACACTAGACCAAATTGAAGTTCAAATTTCATCAATATTTAAATAAATAAATGAAAATAAAAATATGCTTAATGGGAAATATATATAACCATTAAAAGTTTAGTTGTCTAAAATATGTCAGAAATAGCGCTCATAGCATATTGTTACAAGGTATTAAGTTTTATTTTTACAAGGGATAAAATCTAAAATGGTGACAAAAATTCAAAAGTCGCCAAAGAGAGCTATATTAAGGCGGTACTATGATCATGCTTACAAACCATGAATACTAATAACCACAAAAAATTAATTGTCTCATGCAACAGACGTAGCCGGTCATAGCATATTATAATATTTAGCGTGAAATTGTTATCATTTTTATGGTTGATCGGGGATAAACAAAATAAACATAGGAAATAACATAAAAGCAAATATTATGTGCACCACATATAGTGTTGTTCATATGTAACTGGGATTCAAATATAAAGGGGATACTTCATTTTTTTTTTTCGATACTATCTATTTCGAAACTGTTATCTAATAAGGACTTAATGCAAGTCTCAGGTAATAGGGACGTAAACCATTGTCTCAGGTAATAGGGACAAGCGCCCGAGTTTTAGCGGATGACCAAATCGCTACCGAAGGCAGCAGGGATCCAAAGCGAGCTTTTGAGCAATTTTAGTATTTTATTTTATTTTTATAAAGCTATATAGAAAAGAGTTTCCTTTAAATTTAGTGACCAGCGAAGCGGGCAAAGCCTGCTAGTATTCATATAAATTTTCAGCTCAATTGAATAAGGCGTTTAGATGCTATCGCACTTTTAACTAGTATGTACATGACTTTCTTCTATATTTTCCTATACAAATTCATTCAGTAAAAATAATTTATTAAAATTATTATTTAAAAAAATTATCTTCCATGATAATGCAGATGATTTCCATATTAGAGAAGTCGTTTAACACCAAATATTCAAAAAATGTCCATTTTATTCTCAATATTTAAAAAAAAAAAAAAAAAAAAAATACGATTTTTTTTTCCAAGTTTTTTTTTTTGTTAAAAGTAAAAAAAAATCGATAACTTCATTTTAAATTATCGCAGATCTATGGTACAACCATTCGTTTTAAAGGTACTGGCGAGCTCTTTTGAGAGATACCCATCAGGAAAATTTACTCCCCTCAAGGGGGGACTTCCCCCCCAGGGGAGGTGGCGAGGCTCCTACACATACAAAAATTTTTTTCACAGTTGACTATCTCTATTATAAATTATTCTGGTAAATTTCATAATGATCACTAAAAAATAATTCTCTTTATGCACATTTATACAAAATTTTGTACTATACCACCATGTTAAAAATTTAGAAAAAGCGGGATGGCAACGCAACCTGTAAGACAATTTTTACCAAAAGTGGATAGGCACTAATCTATGTCAAGGTGCAACTACATACCAATTTGTATGAAATTCAGTGAAGTAGTTCTTGAGATACAGTTGCCACAAAATTTTGTCACACACACGCAGAAACTGACAGACAAACAGACAGACATTTTCTAAAAAATGTCAAATCGTGTTCTACAGCTCTCAAAACATGTAAATCCATCAAAAACCCAAGGTCGAAAATTTTTACGAATCCAATACTTTCTTCTATTGAACATAGAAGAAAGTAAAAAGTTGGTCCCACAGGCCATAATGATAAAGAATTTTTCTTTGTGTCCCTGTAAAAAAACTGTAAATGCTAAATTCACCAAAATCTATACAGTTCGTGCAACTGTGACCTATAACATGTGTAAAAATTTTTTGTTCAGATTAAATAAGCGTTTAGACACTATCGCACTTTTAAAAATTTGGCCCCATAGGCCATAATGATAGAGAATTTTTCTTTGTGCCCTTGTAAAAAAATCGTAAGTGCCAGATTCTCCAAACTCTATACAGATTGAATAACTGTGACCTATAATATGTGTATAAATTTTTTGCTCAATTGAAGAAGGCGTTTAGATGCTATCACACTTTTAAGATTTTGGTCCCATAGACCATAATGATAAAGAATTTTTCTTTGTGTCCCTGTAAAAAAACTATAAGTGCTAGATTCACCAAAATATCAATAGGGTTCGTACTATGGTGACTTACAATATGCGTACCCACTTTCAGCTTATTTGAACAAAGCGTTTAGACGCTAGCGTGTTCACTCACACACATACACACATACATACACACACACACATACATACATCATCGCAAAAATAGTGAAAACGGACTCATTGGACCTCGAAACGTATAGAAACATCAAAATCTCAAATTCGGATTTTTGACATGATTACAATACTTTCCTCACTATAGTGTTCGGAAATTAAATAAATGAAATAAGAGTAAAGTTACTTAATAAATAAAATTCTAAATTACAAATGAAAACAAAATCAATGCTCTTTATTAGAAAATGGATCCCCTTCATCAGAATTTAAATTATAAATAAATAATTCTTACTCAATAACATTCTAAATATAAATTACCAAATCAGTATTCTGAAACATGAAATTCACACGTGTCATTTTCGCTGAGATACAAGGTATTTGTAATGAATATTTTTTTTACTGTGCACGCACAAAAGATAGAATTTTTTTTTTTTTTTTTTTAATATATTGAACATATATTACTGAACATACAACATTTATTGAACTATATATATTGAACAACTTTTGTCAAAAGTTCATTTGAATAGAGGAGTTGGCCACAACATTACTTTCTTCTATATTTTTCGATAGAAATTCACTCAGGAAAAATAATATCCATGATGAATGCAGACGACTGCCCTTCTAGAGAAGTAGAAGTCTAAATATCCAAAGAAAGTCAATTTTACTCTCTGCATGACATCTTAAAAATATGTGATTTTTTTTTTCATTTTAAAGTTATTCACAAGCTCTTTTGAAAGATACCCCTAGTGAAAATTTGCCCCACTCAGGTGTGTGTGTGTGTGTGTGTGGAGGGGGGGGGGGGGGAGACCGATTTACCTACATATACAAATTATTTTCCCCAGTTGACAATAACTATTATAAATAATTCTTTTTAATTTCATAATGATTCTTAAAAAGTAATTCTGTTTATGCACATTTATACGGAATTTTGTCCTATACTGTCATGTTAAAAATGTAGAAAAAGCGTAATGGCACTTGATAATTTTCACTAAAGGTTGGTAGGCACTAATTTATGCCAAGGTCTACATATCAAAATGAAATTCTGTGCAGTACTTCCTGAGATACAGATGCCACAAAATTTTGTCACGGACAGAAGGACAGACAGACCTATTCTAAAGATGGTCAAATTGTGTTCTAAAAATTTAATAAGGGTTTTTTCACATACTATGCATTTAACTTTGAGATCCAATTATTCCACCTATGTGTTAAAAGTACCATAATTTCGAAGAGATAAGCCGCCCCTGCCTATACGCTGCATTGGCGAAAATTGATTAACAAAAAATAAACAGTCATCGAATACGTCACACCATCAGATACACCTCAGAATTTTTTACTACAATCTTCATCAACATAATGTTTCTCATCATTTTAAATTGAAATAATACCTCTTAATCTCCAACCTGTATTTATAGTATTAAATTTCAGGGTAAGAGAAAGTCGTGTGAGTGACACACCAGATTATTTAACATTAGTTTCCAACCCCATATTATTGGTTGGTAAGATTTGTAGCGAATTCCCCACCCCTGACACACATACAATCCAAATGAATCCTAAATGAATGGTTCGTTGCAAATGACAATAATTCTAATTACACTTTATATTTCTTAAAACAAAAAATAAATAAATAAATAATATTAGGTCTTTGCATAAATTCGTGCAGTTTTTTATTGCTTCATTTCATAAAAATACATCAAATCAAATGACAATTTTTAATCAAAATACTCTCCATTACTTTCTACAACATTTGCCCATTTTTCAGGCATCAAATGTATAGCACGACGATAGAAGCTCTCGTCTTTGGTGGCAATAAAATGATCCGCGTCCGCACGAACTTTTGCAACGACCTAATAGTAATAATCACTCAGATAACACCTCATTAACAAACTACATACTTCTTTCAAGGCCACGTTTTCCTCAGTCTCTTTCAACCTATCTTTAGCTTTCTGGAGTTCCTTTTCTGAGACATGTAATTTTTCTTGAAATAATTCAAGTTCTGCAGCAAGCTTCTTTTCCCGCTCCTGAATTTCGGAAAGTTTGTCGATAAATTTTGTGAGCAATTTGTTCGATTCCAAGAAGTTGTTGAGGGTTTTCTAAGGTAGAAAACCAATAATAAACCAACAGTCTATAATGCTTTTACATTCTATGTTAATCTGCATCTAACATTAAAAATTTAATTAATATATCAATAACAACAAATTAAATATAACAATGTTTGTTTTTTTATACTTTGAACTAGAAGTCTGGCCTGCAACCCAAAAGTGAATTTTTCAAGTGAGTTGGCAAATCAAAAATGTAATTTTCTAACAAATCAATCAATCGTTAGAATCCATTTCATTGAAAATATTTAATTAGCAAGTTAGATACAATGTAAAAAAAAAAAAAAAAAAAAAAAAAAAATGTGTCAGGCAGCTAGTTGAAAAATTATAGACTGAGGATTTCTTTTGCAATCCATGTACATGTTATTTTGTAAGGATATAATTTTCTTCCCATTCTATTAAAAATTTATCTTCCTTATCAGTCAATTCCTATTAAAGTCTTGTCTCACACTAGTTGCGCGTTTTTAATGACTTACTTCAGTTTTACAGATTTTTACACTAAATAATAAATTTTTAAAATACTGAAATCCAATGGTCCATTGCACTATTAGTATTCCTCAATAAGCTAGGCCAGGGGGAGTCGACCTTTTTCACACCTACCACCCACTTTTGTTAATAGAAAAAACTTTCCGAGCAACTACTGGTAATGGTGATTTATAAAGTAGGGAAGTAATTTTTCCTTTGAAAATTTATGAAGCAAAGTTAAAGCATCTATCCATTTCCATGTTTAAAAAAGTCAACCCAATTTAAAAGAAGAAAAGGCTTCAGTATTAGACAAAATTTCTAACGCCCACTAGTGGGTGATTGACTACCACTAGGTTAGGCTTTTTCTTTCTTTCTTTGTTAACTGTAGCACTGTATAAAAACGAATCCTCCAGTCTGAGTTCAATTTTTATTGGGCTCTCTATTTATTTTATTGTACTCGGGTGAAAATTTTATCAAGTGTTGTATCATCCATGACAGGATGGCTCTGAAGATATTATTCTCGGAATGCAGAATTTGAAGATACATACTATAAGGGTAACTGCTTGAATCAAATGTTATGTGAGTCCCTCACAAAACTGTCTTTTGCAACCACTATTTTCCAATGTTTGGTAACATTAAACGGTTAAAACATGCAAATCAGGTGGAAACTCGAAATCGAATTTTTGGACCGAATACAATGCTTCTATTACCTATGGCAGCACAGTAATGGAAGTAAAAATAAATAAAAAAAGAAACATAAAGAAAATAAATATATCTAGCCATTTTCTTTCAAGATTGTTTATGAGAAAGTGCACTGTGTGCAGGCCTTTTTCAAATGGATGCAGGATACGTATTGATCGGGTCATCTCGCCTTAGGAGCACTTAAAGCCCACGTTTTATCGAAGAAAATGGATTTTAGACACAAATGGTTGTGGGGGTGGAATGAGTCGAATGGTGGGGGAGCCCTAATTTAGCTGGGAGGCCTGCAGGGTTCGCGCTAGAGCGCGGGATCGCGGGAATCGCGCAATATTAAAAAAAATCCCACTTAAAAAATTTTCATATGCGCGATTTTCCCGCACTTATTTTCCCGTGATTTTTTTTTCTTTTTTTTTTTTAATCTAATTCATTGAATTCCGCGAATTTACTTTTCCGTTTTTAAAAAAATCGCGGATATCATTCGTTAAAAAATAAATAAATAAAAATGGAACAATCGGCCATCAAATGGTCTATAAAAGCTTCCGATTCCTAATCTTTCTCCATCCACAACATAAATATCAATATCCATTTCAAACTTGCTTTATGAGATTCTAGAACCTGTAAATAAATACAATTGTTAAATATTTTTTGCTCATGTAATTATTTTTTGCCCACCTCCCCCTTCATTTATCTCCATCTAGCGATCAGCAATGAAATGTTCTGCAAAAGTCTTGTTTCCCAATATTTACCCATCTGAAACATAAATTATATTTATAATATTCATTTTAAACTTGCTTTATTAGATTCTAGAAGCAGAATTGAAAGAGTTTAATATTCTTACTCTGTAATTATTTTTTTAATCCCCTTTTCCCCTCTTTCCCATCTCCGAAATACGGATTGTGGTCAAAGATCAATTCTAGAAACAATTAAGCGATAGAAGTGCTCAATATTTCTGACATATGTAATTATTTTTAGACCTTTAGTGCTGAACTTAATGAATCTATTTATTTTTTCTCAGTTAAATTAAATCTTTATTTGGGTGTCATATCTATACCAAATTTGTAAACATGGGGGAAATGAAGAATAGTTTTTTCAGGTAAGAAAATTTTTGCAAATCAATATAAGAAAATTAATACTCAGGCTAATTTCTAATTTCAGCAATCCCATGTCTGTAATTTGCATATTTCTTGAAAATACTTTTTTTCTGTAAAATGTAATTACTGACTTAAATTTCAAAAATCTCACTTAAATTTTCAAAATCCCACTTAATTTTTTTGTTAGAGTGGGAGAATCCCTCTCATTTTTTTTCCTTAGTGCGAACCCTGCAATGCTATTTTTCTTCTTTGGCAACAATTAAAAATTAAAATAAATGATTTTAAATCTTTATTATAGAAGAAATATCTATATTATATAGAAGATATACTATAGACAACATTATTTTGCTTCCTCCCTCTCTCCTTGGGAACTAAATTTCTAAAATTCCAACAATTGGTTTTTAGGTATTTGTGTTAGCTATATTTTAAAGACATCTTTTTTTTCTTCTTTGAGATATAAAGGTCTTTGTGAAATCACGTTTTGCCCCCTATCCCCCTTTAGGGGCTGAATTGCTAAATTTCCAGGAATTAGTTTTTAGGTATTTAAGTTAGCAATATTTTGAATAAAAAATCTCATGTATATCTGTTTTTTTCTTTGAGTTGTGAAATTACTTTTTGCACATGTGGGACCACATTTTGCCACAGACCCCCTCTTGTGGACTGAATTTTCAAAATTCCAGAAATTGAATTTTAGGTATTTGTGTTAGCTATGTTTTAAAGCAAAAAAATTACGGATATCTGATTTTTTGTTTGAGATATGAAGGATTTTGTGAAATCCCGTTTTGCGCCCGAATTTTGTAAAATCACTTCTTAGTGGATGTCTACGTCATAGAAGGAACATTGTCACAAAATTTCATGCTTCTAGGTCCAGGGGTTTGGGCTGGGCGATGATGAATCACTCACTCACGCACTCAGGACAAACGATTTTATATAGAGAGATTAAAAAAAGAACCTTGGGGAATTTTCATATGCTATTAAAAAGCATCATTCTCATTAATGAAGAATGCCATGAATTATGTTGATGCTGTATGCATTGGAGGTACCGTAAGCCAAGCATCCATTCCCATAAGTCCTCATGCCTCTAGCAGCAATATTCCATTGAAAATTCAATTAGAGGGAATGTTTGATGGACGAACAGTTTTTCTTAGTGTGCGAGATGTAGCAGTACTCTGATATTAATTTAATGCTAGGAGACTGACCGCACTATTCCCTGAAGTTAATATAGTGATTGATTTTTGGATGTGCCCTTGCATTCGGTGACACTCTCAGCAGTAGAAGATTTGGGGAAAGAATTCCGTGATAAATGTTTTAAGGTCCAGCAGAAAAGCAATAAAAACATCCATGAGCTATTCTTCAAAATTTCTTCATTGCTGATTCGTGCCGGAAAGTTTAATCTCATGAATTCACCTTGTGAATAAAAGTTCTAAAGCCATCTTATCCCCACCTTTAGACTGTTGTTACTAAATTTATAACTACTAATGAACTGTATAATCGTGGACATTATAATAATGGATTGAACTGCCGACTGAGCATAATATATTCGATATTGTGTGATAGTAAAGACTCTCCTTCCCGCTGGATCCTTGGTTAGCCATTTGAAAAATTATTTACTGAAAAAATTTATTCTTTTAAACTCTACTTTCTTTTAATAGGAATTTTATATATTGGATCTTTTACCTTTTGATTGTTGATATCATTTAGTGTCTTCATTATTCAAGAAGAAATTAACTAATTTTAGCATTACATGATTTCCTATCTCTGTTATCTCCAATGCAAATAAATGATTTGAGGTCACATGGAATTTATTAAGAGTAATCATTTACATTAGTCTACTTGTGTATTTATTACGAAATGTTGATTTCAGAAGGACAGTAAATATTTTTTAAGAATCTGTTAGTGTAGAAAATGAAGAGGTTAATTGAGAAGATATTTTTCATTCATTTATAAGATTAATTTGCTGGCGTTTAATATGAATAACTGGAATTAAAATTCATTTCCAATGATTAAACGTTGGTCCTCTTTATAGACATAAAAAATAAGGACACAACATCTATTCATTTTTGTATTTATTTTATTAGTGAAAATAATTTTAATAATTAATTAAGAATTTAAATGCAGGAATTTCACGAGCACGAACATAGTGATATAATTGTATTCTTGCCACTCTACGTAAATATAAAAGCTTAATTCAAATCTAAGTTTGAAAAATTTTTTAATGAGTTTAAGTAGAAATAAAGAATTAAAAATAATAATAAATCAAAATAGATTTTGATTTCTGGTTCATCAAATTAATAAAAATAACAGAAAATAATCATAAAAATAATTATATTTAACTTGTTAACAAAATAATACGACAAAGACCACGTACAATTTTCCTAAGAACTTTCGGCCAAACACCTTCATGGCCATGATCATAGGTGAATGACATCACTCTTCATCGGTTTGAGAGCCTCAGCATGCAGCGCCATCTTTTGTCCATCTCGGCTTCGGTTGTGTTACAGGTGTTTTCACGGGTAAGGATCGCCACTGCTTCCCTTTTTATTGCGTAATAGTGGCTATTATAATTAGAGATTTTTTTTATATTATCGAAATCGATATTAATATTTTCATTTTGGTGAACCTGGGCAAGGGCAGTTGTATTTTTATTAAATTTAATGTCATGGAATTGTTCCTTAATCCTTTCATTTAATTTGCGTTCAGTCGTACCTATGTAAGAACCAGAAACTGCCCCATATGGGGGCCAAAAGTTCTGAGGAAAATTGAGTGTTTGGCCAAAAGTTCTTTGGAAAATTGTAAGTGGTCTTTGTGGTATTATTTTGTTAACAATTTAATTACGACCACTTTTATTCATATTTTATGTAATTGATAGCCAGTACCAGGCTTTTGAAGTCAAATAATGATGATTAATGAAATAGCGGCATTTGAACTTTCACTTCTATCGGCAAAATATGTTTATTTACACTGCTTCCCTACACACATTTTCTTGCATCATTGTTTGCTTTTCCAACTATGACATGATTTTCGGCGGCCTGTAAGTCGTTTTTATTAAAGCTTTGTAAAATTTTTTATTACAGTCTTTTAGTGTTTTATACATTATTTCAAGCCTTTTACTGACTTTGACAGTTTTCCCACTATTGTGGTTTTTTAATGTACAGTTTTATTGCGTATACCGCTTTTTAAGTCTTTTCTTGCCTTCTTTGAGCTTCTTTTTATGCTTAATTATGAACAATTTTGTGGTTTTTAACAATTGGAAACGGACTTAAAGAAATTTATTAGAGAGAACACACATTATGCTTTTTTATGCGGTTCTAAGCATTTTAACATTATCTAAAAAATTATACATATTGGAAATAAAATTTTAAAACACGATTTTAAAAACGAAGTCCATAAGTTTGAAGGTATTGTTCTTAATAAATATATTAGAAAAAAGGCATCCATTAATTATTTCAGTAATAAATTAAAAATTATTGAAGAAAGTATGGTTGGCTTATGTGACGCTTCTGAGTTTCAACTTTTGAAAAATAAAATCATCGATTTTGGACGTGTTGAGGAAAATAAATACACATCTAAACATAATAAAAAAATTAAAATTTTGGCCTAAAAAGAAAGGTTTCGATAATCAAAACAATAAACATTATGATATTCCGTACATTAATTTTTCTGATTACAAATTAACTTCCCATGAAGATTCACAGCTGAAACTTGGGCATAAATTTATTCTCGATGACCCTATTAATCTTAAAAATACTATTGCTAGTGTCGAAGCAGTTTTGCATACTATCCCAGATAAACATAAAAATAACTTGTGTAACAGTTTCCAAAACGAAATCAATAAAAAAAGTAAAAAATAACTACCAAGACTATAAAGAAAGGAAAGCTCTAAATTCACTTCAAAATAACAACAACGTTGCCTGTGTTCTTACTGACAAAACTAAAGGAATTGCTATTTTTAACAGAGATGACTACAACAATAAAATGGAAAAGGCTATACAGGAAATTGGTGTTTCTAAAGATAGGATTAAGGAACAATTCAATGACATTAAATTTAATTAAAATACAACTGCCCTTGCCCAGGTTCACCAAAATGAAAATATTAATATCGATTTCGATAATATAAAAAAAATCTCTAATTATAATAGCCACTATTACGCAATAAAAAGGGAAGCAGTGGCGATCCTTACCCGTGAAAACACCTGTAACACAACCGAAGCCGAGATGGACGAAAGATGGCGCTGCATGATGAGGCTCTCAAACAGATGATCATGGCCATGAAGGTGTTTGGCCGAAAGTTCTTAGGAAAATTGTACGTGGTCTTTGTGGTATTATTTTGTTAACAAGTTAATTACAGCCACTTTTATTCATATTTTATATAATTATATTTTTTCACCTAACAGGTTTAATACCCTGCGTGTTATAATTTAAAAAGTGGCAATTTTTTTTAAAAAGAAACTGCATATCTCCATGAATATATGCATCAGCCTCATAAAAATTTATACAGATAACAAGAAGAAGCCTCTTAACCCTATAAGCGTTAAGCCCGTCTTTTTCCGGCCTGAATAGTCAAAATAAAAGGCTGGTATAGCTAAATTTTGAAATATATGTTGCTTTTTTCAAGAAAATAAGATTAATAAACATTTGTAGTATACAGTATTAAATTTTCATATTCATACTGTGCATAGTATTAATTTTATGAATCTTTAAACAGATATACCAAAAAATGACTAACGCTGAAAGGGCAGAACACATTTCAACCATTATCTCCAAACATCTTTATTTTTCTTTCATTTTTTGCTTTCACACAAATACATTAAGTACAGCATGTTCTTTACACGACTGAAGTTTCAAGATCATTCGCCCAATGTTTTTAAAATATTTGAGAAAACGTCTGAAAACAAAAGTGTTCATTTATTTATGGAAAGGTCCTGCAGTTAAAATGGGATGCTTTTAAAGATGATTTTTCAATTTAAAAAATAGTTTATTACTTCACGCAAAAATTTCAAATGAGCATGAGTATTTGAATCTTCTTTGTTTGCTAATCAAGTAAAAAAAATACTGGTAAACAATTTTAATATGCATCATTTTTATTTTTAAATCTAAAATTAGCAATTTTATTTACATGAAATTATTCAAGAAATTTTATGTTTTTTCGTCTGAATCTGTATAATGCTTTATATTTGTCAACTTCTAAAGTATTCATTAAAAAAACAAATTTTATGAATTTTTATTAAAAATCAGGCTTATAAATATCCTATCATCATCCTATATCATCCTATAAAAATCATCCTAATCATCATCCTAAATCATCCTATAAAATCAGATTAAACATGCTGACTCTATCCCCCAAAAAACAGTCCACACAGAAAGGGTTCAATGTTGTAATCAAAGCTATTACACCACTTCAATGGCAATACATACATATACAGTCGAAACTCGTTAATGTGATTCTCAAGGAGAATAGAAAATTTGTTCCTATTATCAGTACCTCCTGCTATCAGTAACTGAGAAACTGATGTTCATTTTGACAGAGACTGTGGAAACAGTTCATGTTAGAAGTAATTTGCATTAGTGTGTTTCCATTAATGAGGTTCGATTGTGTATATATATTTCCAAAGGGTCAAGCCATGCGTTGAATCGTTTATTAGTTCAAATTTATAGGAAACTTGAACTACTGACACTCCTGTATTGCATAGTTATATTTAGACAAAGACTGCTTTCTGCGAGAAACTTTTCTTAAAGCTTGCGTAACATTATATTTTAGAATTTGACAAATATAACACTAAAAAATGTATAAATTTATAATTTGATTACTTACCTCATTTTCTTTACGTGACGTTAGCAACACATTTTCCAAATCCAAAATTTTGTTCTGTAACTGTAAAATGAAAATTTCAATTATGGAATATTTATGCAGCAAATAATAATGTTGCAAAATAGTGGTAATAATTGGTTTCAAAAACCAGTTTTTAATGGAAAAATAATACATATTAAAAGTAATAAGTAGTAAAAGACAATATTATGTGACAATATTAAAAGCAATTATATGACAAAACAATTATGATTGATTATATGTGACACTGCAAAACTGTAGGACAATAATACTTAAAATGTTCACAAAACAGGAATGATTATGAATTCATGAAAACAATACCTGATATTTTAGCAGTAAAAAGATTTTATGGTGAGAAAACATGTAATTTATTGCTCATTATGAAAAATATTAATTTTAAACAGGTTTAACAGTCATATGAAATTCATATTTTAGTCTTATATTATGAATTTAACTATCGGAAAAATTGGAATTTCAGTACTGAAAATAAAATAAATATCTGAAATCAGGTAAGTTAGATGAACACAATAACCCCTGATGAGCATAGATGATATATATATATTTTTTTCTGTATTTTCCATGAATCCTAAAATAATGCATTGCTCCTCAGGATACAACTTTGAGAATAAATGTTACTTAAAAAAAAAATAATAATAATAATGATAATAATAATAACAATAATAATATTTATATAACATAGCAACCCTTTAAATAAATCTTGATTTACTAGAAACCTGTGCAAATTTTTTGCAATTTATTTCTTTTCTTATTTACTTTTAAAATTTCAATCTCATACATATTTTGAATTCATCAAAGGCCAAATTAGTATTCAAACCAAATTAATACTGTGCAACAGTAAAACCAAAATCATTCAAAGAAAGGGTTCAAAATAAAATTCATGTTTGACGGCTCAGTTTTCATATTTTCCCAGGTAGCAAAGATTTAGTATAGAAACCCCATGACGACTTTTAAACTTTTGTTGTCATGTTGGCAATGCCTTTTTATTCATTTATTTTTTTTTGGCATAATTTGTTTAAAACACCTAGTACCTATTTTGTTTCTTATTATTGCATTTTTTAGTTAATTTGTGACAAAAGTTCACATTCTGTTCATATCTTTAAAGCATATCAAGGTTTAAAATGACGCTTGCAAACATGGTACGGATTCAGCTTTTAAAAATAAAATTTTCTACAAAATGATCTCATCAGAAAAATGCAGTCTTCTTTCTGATTATATCACTGAATTCAGTCCACATGCTTAAATATTGTCCATGTACAAATATTATATTTATCCTTGCATATTTTACTAATTTCTTTTCTGTTGTATTATTTTGACAAAATTTAATCATAACCGGTTCACATTAGGGAAATATTTATAAAGATATTTTAACTGACACATTTCAAATGAAAATAAATGGCTGATCAAACTAAAAACTATACACACACAATCCATTTGGTAAAACCTAACAAAAGCTTTAATTCCTTAAATACAGTGGTAGTGGTGGTGGTGACTTGGGGGTCCTCCTACAAAATATTTGAGGCCTGCCCACAAATTAATACATGGAGTTTTTTAATAGTTCACTTTCCACTATTTTTAATTTATCAAATTATCATACAGCTAATAAGAGAATAGCAGAAGTTAAGGTTATTTTTTTAGAGATTTTTGCCGTGATCAATAACAGTTATTATAACAGTAAAAAATTAGCGATTCAAAAATATTTATTCAGATTTTTGAATAACCTCTTATTACTCTTCAAAAATATTCTATAACTTCCTTCAAGAACTTCAGAAAAGAAATTGTATAGTACATACCTGTGAAAGAAAAATGAATAAAAACATAGTACTTCAAGAATTAATGGTGAAAAGAGCTTTAATTATTTTAAAGGGATATTTTGTTTAATATTTTATTCTAAATAAACAAATCCTTAAAATTAGAAATATCAAAAGATTTAAATAACAAAGGTGAGTTTTAAGATGGATTGATTTTTTCGGCCATAAATTCACAGCCCAAAGATAACTGTTATTAAAATGAAGGAAAGAGAGAGACTAAATGCATCCTAGCATCTCGGCTACAGCACTAAAAACGGAAAAATGTTTACATTTTTAATGGCAATTCAAAAAGCAAAAACAATCGCCTGTGATCAGTTGCAGCAACCAGCTGCATCATGACGTCATGCATGAGGCAATCTCAAGCTGGCGCTCTTGTGGTGTGGAGTGTGGCTAAACGAATGTGGATGCAGTCCGAGAAGAAAAGGAAGATATCACCAATATAAAAATTAACGGAAACTGCCACAGCAAATTTGAAACTTCCTGTTTCTTAACAAAGAGTGGATTCTAAATGAAGCTGGTGGATCTTAAATACGTTATAAAAAATCGAAAATACTGTTCACTTTCTATTTTTACCAAAGTAAAACGAATATTTATCATACTAAAAAATATTTTTGTTATAAATAACTAATAAAGATATACATAATTTTTACTTTTGTTTTTCCAGAAAATGCAAGCATTAAACGTAAAGCATAATAAAAATAAAAAAAAATAAATCTGTTTGAGCGAGTGTTTATGAGTAAGAAAAAATAAACAAATTAAACGAAACTTTTAGCTTGACCGTGCTAAAGGTTTGATTGGGAAAATGCCTTAAACTTTCTGTATATATGAATCTTCATTCTGTACATAGCATCGCACTTATTGACGGACTGAAATTTTGAGTAAAAACAATTACAATGGAATGAAAAAGAAAAATTTTGCATGGCCAGGAGCAAAGAAATCGTGTCATTTCTACTACTCTCCTCATAACTAAGCTTACTCTATGAGAATGCGGCATTCCATCACAAAATAAAAGGTGAATCCATCAAGTTGCTACATTTTTACTACCGAAAAGGAAGTTCCACAGTGAATAATAAAAACACTAAAATATTTTTTTCATTTAGTTCTTATTTTTGTTGTAATTTTAATTCTTCCATAATAAATAATAATTCAGTTGTACATTAAATCAAATAGTAACAAGAATTCCTTTAAACAAGAATGAAAATTGAGGCGGCTCACATTGACTATTAACACTTTCCAACTGTACGTACTCGTTGCATCATTTTCAAACTTCAATGTATTTTGCTTGTACGTGATATAAATAGAGACACATAAAATAATTGAATTCATAATCACTCTTAAACATTGCTGAAAAGTGTTAAAAAGCTTTAATGGAAACAAAAGTATAGTTCTAGCAATTTTCAGTTGTATCTGACTATTTTAGTATGACCTCATAAATCTTAACGCTAAATATATAAGTACCTTTTTCTGTAGAAAACTTTTTTTTTTTTTTTTACTATATGAATAATAAATGTAAATTTTATTATAATTTGTAAAATACAAAGTTTTTTAAATATGATTTATAAAAATTCATCTCGTAGAAAACAATGCATTGTCATTCTTTTAGGTATCCCTGTACACAAGACAGTTGTGCCATTTCTACCATTTTAAATAAAGAACATTCCATAATGAACATGAATAACATATAACAGTTTGAAGAAATTTCGAAAATATTTATGAATGCTAGAGGCGAACAGATGGGCAGAAAGACAGGCAGGTAGACTAACTGAATTCGTAGTCACTCTTAAACATTGTTAAAAAGTTTAAAATGTTTAACGAAAACAGAAATGCAAATCCAGCAATTTCTTATCATAACCTTCAATATATCTGAATATTTTTGTTTAGCCCGGTAAATCTTAATGAATGCTAATCATACTATGTTCTAAAAACAAATATTTTATTTTTGTGTGCATGTGAATAATAAATGAGACGCAAATATTCAATCTGTGTTCCCCCCCCCCCCCCCAAAAAAAAAAAAAAAGAGTTAGTGATTTTTCTTTAAACTTAACATAAAAATAATACGTCCACATATTTTCCTAGTATCTAGTAGAGGTGAGTTCGGGCTCTATTTTGGCAATCCGAGCCCGCCCGGGCCCGAAACATTTTTGAACTGAGCCCGCCCGAGCCCGATATTGAAAGTGGTACGCTATGCAACGCATACACAATAGTAAAATTAAATACCGTTTTCATTTTCAAATAAATTTTCTTGTTATCAATCTTCAATTTAAATAACTATAAATGTTATTATAACAATTTATAATGTCTGTGTCTCTGTATACATGCATATATTTATATAATAGATATTTATAGTGCAGCCCATTGTTTATAACACGCCTATCGGGGGGAAAAAAAAATTATCCGAATGAGTGATATAATGAGGCCCGATATAACGAAGGAGGAAGGATTACTGCATAACACTATGACATAATATGCATCCCGTTGAAAAAAGAGTTCTATTTAGAAAAAGGAAAGTCAAAGCTACTAAGGTTTGCAAGATTATTTTGTGATTTATAACCTATCATGACTATTATGACATTACTAAAGGTGCTCTCAAAATGAATATTTTTTTTTTTTTTTTTTTTTTTTTTTTTTTTTCTTTTACATTTTCCAGTTAGTGAAGAATAAAATAAACGGAACTTTTAGCTTGAATCCGAGCCCGCCCGGAGCCCGAAGACTTGCGTAAGATTTGAGCCCGATCGGGCTCGGGCTCGGGCTTACGGGCTCGGGCTGAGCCCGTCTCATCTCTAGTATCTAGTACTAATATATCTACATAAATGATAATTAGATTATTTAGTTATTTTTTAATTTATGAGTTTTTGTGTTGTCTAAAAAATTGTATTCGAAGAAGAAAACATGGTTTGAATGTTTGCTCCTCAAATGCCAAATTTGTTCTGATGTGTGCAAAATAAAGATATTAAAATACGGTTTACAGAAATAATTCTCCTAGAATGCAGTGCCTTGAAATTCTTTTCGGTGTCCCTGTACACAAACCAGTGGTGGTATTTACCCCATTTTAAATAGGGAACATTCCGCAGGGAACTTGAATAACATAACTAGGAACTCTATGAACATTTACGATAGTTAAAGCGTAGACAAACAAATAGGTAAACAAGGCTGTAAACAAGGTAAACAAGGCCAGAAAAAAATTCAGTGGGGGTTTCAGGCTTTAGTACGAGTGTTAAAAATAATGTATGTACAACTGAAAAATGCTCTAAAAATATGTAAAATTTCGGGGGAAGGCTATGGCCATGGCCTCGCTGTCAAATTGAAGCAATAATTTTTTTTAAACTTTGTTGAAAAGTGTTAAAAACGCTTACCCATTCGTTTTTGTTTCAACTTTCTCCTTATTGTAAACGTGAAATAAAATTTTTCATAAATTCATTTCGGGGTGGATATATTTATTAGATGAAGTTTTGTATAGACTATTAATTTCAAACACAATTACGAAGCTTTTTTATTCATAAATGCATAACATAATTAAGTATTCTCATTTAGATAGGATGATACGAATCAAAGCCTTCTTTTCGTATGAAGGTAAAGCCTTTTGCAAAAAAGGCTCAACACTTTAAACAGATTTTCTAGACACGATAGTCGGAAAAAGGTTGTCCTTATATAATTTATATTTATTCTTACTTATTTTTAAATTTTAGTTTGTACATTTTGCATAATTTCAATCTATTTTTAAGACTTTCTGAAATCTAAAATATTTTCTGACTTATTTATGAAGTTATTTTTCGCAAATGTTCTAGGTATTTCCATTTCCATATGTAGAAATTGAACAGTGTTTTTATATCTTCTTATTCTCAGTTAGCTAATGGATGAATTTGATATAAGAAATTGAAATTTGAAATTAGATGAGTTTAAAAATAAGGCAAGATTGTTGTGTTAGCAATGTGAATTAAAAGGGCTCCCACTTTTAATAAAACTATCATGAATGAAATCTGGTGGCTGGTGAAATGCGTAGGTCTAAAACCAAGTAGTTGCAATTGCAAATCACTTCATTCCTACCCCTCTTCTTCTTTCCATCTAATTTGAAAAAGTCTGCATTCATTATCACAATACAATTCATAGCATGTATTATTAAAAGTCAATATTTTTTGTACCTTATGCTGTTTTTCCTTAATCCTTACCGTTAATCCCTTTTAATTTACAATTGAATAAACACGTATACAGAAAAAATCCAAAGTTGGTTTATGACTTTCACTTTTTTCTTCCATCCTTTCTTTACACTTTTAAGTTTTTGTGCAGAACTTTTTTGGCGGCCCAAGGTTCGCTTAATGGTAAAGCGGGGCCTGATGGCGAGCTATTTATACAGAACACCTATCAATTTTCTTCAACTAACCAACTATATCATTCGAAAGGGCATCTAATAGAGTGTTATATAGCAAATTTGAAGAAAATCGTTAGAGCCGTTTTTGAGATACAGTCCCACTTCCTGTTTCCGATGTCCCACTTCTGGTTTTTCAATTGTCACCAAAATTTGGAAAATTCATCTGTACACCAGAACTGCCTCAATTCTGAAGTTTTGTAGTTCTTTGTTTATTAGTTTTTGAGATAGGATAGCCAGAAGATTCCACATATACACACATATACTGACCCATTGCCAAAAACCACTTTTTTAAACTCAGGGGACCTTAAAACATGTAAATCAGGTGAAATCTCGATATTGAATTTTTGGACCGAATACAATACTTCCATTACCTACGGCAGTAGGGTAATGGAAAGTAAAAGAAAAATATATTTATTTTTGTGTTTTGTTTCTTTGATTTATTTTTGCTACATTTTAAAAATGGCTCTTAAATTAGGAGACCTCCCTTTAGTCACGAAATCACTAAAATATAATAAGACAAACACTATAAAACTACTTAATAACACTAATATAACTATTAGGCCCAACTTTTGATCCTAACTCCTGAAAATGTATCAGAGGTTTATCCAGTCCTAAGCGAGAAAAACCTTCATTGATTCACTACCTTCATTGATTTCATGAATTAAAAAATGTTCATTAACAAACTTTGATCTATTGGCATGCAGCCAGCATCAGGCCAGGTTTAGTACATTTCGAGTTCGATTTTGAAATTTTTCCCGCATTCAGAATTCAGTTCGTTCCGTAACCGGGGCTTTGCTAGTAGATAAAATGAATGACTTTGCAAGTTATGTCTAAAAATAAAACAAAGAAAAAAAGAAAAAGAAAAATTTTTTTAATCAAAAAAATTTTGATAAAATGCACCCTTGCATGGGAAAGGTCATACTTTGCTAATTACTTTGTATGATTTCTCTGCCACTGGTACCCAAACCCCATGTTATTCTATGGAGAAATTTGTTATGAGAATTACTTTTTTTTTTTTTTAATTCAGTGTTTACATTTAGAAAATTCACAACCACTGAATTTGTTCTTGTGTTTTAAAAAACATTTTTCTTCAATTTTTAATGTTTTATTTTGTGCATTTTTTTTAAGTGCAAAAAAGCACTTTGTTCAATCTTTAAATCTTCTAATGTGTTCTCTGGGAGTCACACAATTTATATACAACCACACAGGTCTCGGCGCACGGAACGGAACATCACAAAACAGAAAATCACAAAAAAGCGGAAGAATCTCATGCCTGTGCATTTTAGCGAAAATTGTAAAGAAATTTTCTTGCCAGGTTAAACCCTGATTAGAATATAAAAATATCAACTATCACATGACATAGGAGGATTTTTAGTAAATAATGTAAATAAAAAAAAATCCTTGGCTTAATTTATTAACCAAATGTATATGAAAATTAAAATCAAATATTGTGAAAATTCAGAGAGATATGTCATAGAATGAGCTAGATTTCTCAAAAAGAAGCAAATCCACAAAGGATTTGCTAATAATATCTAATTTTTTATCCAAGTATAAATTTTTATTTTGAATCAACCTATATTCTATTTCCCTTAACCCTTTAACGTTCACTACTTAATTTATTCTAAAAATTACTAAACTAATTTATCGACAACAAAAACTCGTAAAAGTTGCATAGATCCCAACATTTCAATTTATTCCGGAGTATTTTAACCCTTTGCGGCGCAAGGTAATTCGGATCATTTAAATTACACTGCCACCGGAATTTACAAACATAATTAAAATAGAAGAAATTTAAAATTTTCATGTTGAAAAAAGGGCCTTTTCTGCTATGTTATAAATGTAAATTTTTGCTAAAAAATTTCCGGGATGAGTTTTTGCACTTGAAAATTAAAATTAGGTGTTCCATCAGCGGGAACACTGCGACTGAAAGGGTTAACTGGTCTCCTCTCTGAGTTCAAGCCAAAAGTTTTGGTGAAAATATGTGGTATACATAGCACACCAATACATTTCAAGAGAGTCTTTTTAGATTATTGGACAAGTGTGATACACAGTTTCAATTATAACATTATAATAAAGAGGAATCTAAAAATGTTGCTCAAAAATGAGGGATATTAAATATAAAACATAATGAAGTAATAAAATCCTGTTACCTTTTCAACTTCAAGATGATTGTCACTTTTCTTGCTTGTAGTTGGCATAGATTGCTTCAAAATAGTGTTCTCCGTTCTAAAGAAATACAATCATTTTATTTCTCTCATCATCAAAGTTTAAGTGAAATAGAAATTTAAAAGATGAAAATGTTATTAGCCAATTGTAAAGCTACTTTCATATATAACCACATAAACTGAATAAACAGAGCTAAGAATTAACAACCAAAGCTGATTCACTATTATTAGACAACTTTTAATTTTTGGAAAATCTGTTGAAAATGAATGATTTTGAAAGGAAAAAAGCTATTGATCACTCGAATTCAGAAACCTTTGACATGAGTTGGAAGCACAACAGCTACAATAATCTCAGATCAACTGTAAAAAATATCAATACACTGCACTTTATGGCTATAAGAATTAGAAATACGGGTCTTAAAAATAATGATATCAAATTTTCAGTGACGCATTGCTATTAATTAAAAAATACAGAGATTTTCTTATTTGAATTTGTTTTTTTCTTCTATTTATTTTTACAGTGTAAACGTTATTTTCAATATAAAATAATATATAACATTTACTTACCTATACCTTTTCATTCACATCTCTTATAATATCAAAATATGTGTTTTAAAAGAAATGATATGAAATTCCAGCAATGCAGTGATGTTACACTAAATGATTTGTTTTTAAATTCCACTGCAATTATTTTGTATTGCATGCACATTGAAATATTGCTTTTAATTTTCAAATACGCAGTCAAATATATCACTTTCATTAAGTTTATATTATGTACTGAAATGTATTTATTTCAATGAATTATTTTATCTTTTGCGTCACGCCATACAAAACTACAACTAAAAATTGCGATTTTTTTTTTTTTTTTTGCAGCACACTATCTACTTGCATGCTTTTTCAATTAATTTGGATAAGATGGCACAAAATAAACATTTCCATAAATTTTACTTACAGTTTTGGATAGCGTGACGCAAAAGATAAAATAATTCAGTACATAATATAAACTTAATGAAAGTGATATATTTGACTGTGTATTTGAAAATTAAAAGCAATATTTCAATGTGCAAATATACTTTAATATGCAAAACAAAATAATTGCAGTGGAATTTAAAACAAATCATTTAGTGTAACATCACTGCGTTGCTGGAATTTCATATCATTTCTTTTAAAACACATATTTTGATATTATAAGAGATGTGAATGAAAAGGTATCGGTAAGTAAATGTTATATATTATTTTATGTTGAAAATAACGTTTACACTGTAAAAAGAAATAGAAGAAAAAAACAAATTCAAATAAGAAAATCTCTGTATTTTTTAATTAATAGCAAAGCGTCACTGAAAATTTGATATCATTATTTTTAAGACCCGTATTTCTAATTCTTATAGCCATAAAGTGCAGTGCTGCGTCACAAACTTTTAACCCGTTAAGGGTTTTTTGTATTGATATCACTACTTTTTAGGGGTTAATGATTAAAATGTGAAATTAAAGGAGCATGGCAATGAGTTTGTAACCCTTAAAAAGTGCAGTTTCATAGTTCATACCACATTAAATTTTACCCCGAACAAAATAACAAACTAAATGAAATTTTAAAAATTTATGAAAAGTGATAAATAAAAAACTTTAAGAAAGAATATTTATTGTGTGATGGAAACACGCAACATTACAAAGGCATAATATATTTTAAAAATAACAAACAATTTCTACAAAAAAAAAAAGAGACAGAGAGAGAGAGATTTATTTTATTTTATTTAATATTCAATTTCTTTGGTTCAACGGTTCATCTGTTTCTTAAATAGTTCAACAGAATATTTAAAATAAATGTTCAAAAAATAATTTGTGTACGAAAGTTTTTGTAAAAAAGTGTTATGAATAAGTTTTTAAAGAGCTCCATTCACCGCATAGATTTTGGTTAGATAAAAAAAATTAAACACAAGTTTTTAAATGGTCCAATTGAATGAACAAAATATTAATATTTTGTTATATTTTTAATTGGAGACGTTTAAAGTAAAATGTTGTAAGGATTTGACAGAAATTTTCCAAAATACCTAACACCATGGGGGTGGGGATCAGATCCTCCTTTGGAAACTCTGATAATTCTAAAAAAGATGCTTAATCAATCTGAGGGAGATTTTGTTTGATTTTAAATTAATTCAGATGGGGAAAATAGGAGGGGGGCAATCAGTTAGACCACTTTGAAATTTTAATCGGGAAAATGTTTTTTAGAAAATGTTTTGTTGAATGTAGTTTTATTCCTATCTGGTTAAATATACTGTACATAGTTCCCACATTCTTCCTGGCTAGAATTCCTGAAAATTTTCTAAAACGTGGTAAAGGGATTTTGGACATTGCCTCATTTTCTAAAATTGGGTTATGGGGGCAAAAAGTATACTAAGAGATCTAACATTAAAATTTTAATTGATAAGGATTTTTTAGCACTGCGAGAAACCTTCTAGATGCAATCACTTCAACGATACTTTTTTAAGGTTGGTTGGTAGTAGGTTTTAAGGCCAACTGACTTCGCTAAGGTCCTAGGCATATAGGTAGAATGGCCTCCATGAGGTCTTTCTAAGGGGTCGAGGCCCGTATTTAAGCGAGTTTTGGAGAAAAACACGAAAGGAACGACCAAGTCAAAGAGAGCGGGATGGGATCGAATCCGGCACCTCTCATCTACCGCTCGGCCACTGGTGGGGCATTTTTAAGGAACTTCTAATTTTTTTTTTTCTAAAAGTCCCATCTTCCTCCCCAAATCTATCGGAAACGACTCAAAATTTTTGAAAATTGTAAGAAACGTGCAAATTGAATATGAGTCTGTAAGTAAGAACTTTAAACGAGCTTGTAACCCCCTAATTCCCCTCCAAATTTTACTGTTTGCTTTCTAAGGTTCCCCCTATCGTAATACAGCTTCAATTTCTTCTTCTTCTTCTTCTTTTTTTTTTTTTTTAAAGAAGTTGTTTACGTTTATAGAAGACATTTTCGACAAACTGAAAAAAGCAAAATGCATTTGCTTAAAATTTCAAAGATGCGCTTTTCGCTGGTCCCTGTTTTCGAAATTTCCAAATTTTTTTTTCAAAATTTCCAAACAAAACAATGATCCTTCAAACTGATTAAGCCCCCCCCCCCTTTTTTTTAGGTTTTTAGAATTTCCAAGGTGTTTTCGAGACCCGGGGGGAAGAAAAATTTTCTTTCATATTTTTCTAACTAATAATTATAGAGAAAAACATTTTTTGTTAAAATGTTGTTTAGAAAAGGTCTTACCATCAAATTAACAGATTTTCCCCCTTCCCCCAATTTTCACATTTACAAAATTAAAATTTGCCCATGTCTGACACCTTGTGCCACCCCCACCCCCTTCCCCCACCATACATATCTGCTTTTTTCTTAACTAAACAAAATCCCGTAGAATTGTAGAAGACGTGTTTTACAGTTTTTAGAAATTCCGAAAATTACTGGATATAGAAAAACAAATTGAATAAATTCATATTCTACACTATTTTTCAAGATTTTGTATAAACTTCAGAAACACACTTTTCTAAAATCGATTAACCAGGAAAGTCCTAGCGGTACCGTTTGGTACCAGCAATCACTATTTCAAAAATACCCATTTTAGGGGAAAAAACCTGATGTTCTGAAGGCAATAAACATATACTGAGGGAAGGCAATAAACTGCAATATCTGAATAAAGGCAATAAACAAAATTTGCAAAATAATACAAAATTTGAAATGTATTATTAATTTTTAATTTAAAGGTTGCAGATGCATGGTCATTTCATTTTATATAAATATTATATGTAAGAAATAAGTCTGTACAAGTGAAGGACGATTTTTTTTTCTTTTTTTCTAGAGTAGCTTATTCATGCCTGCTCCCTACTATTAAATTTAAGAAAGAAATAATTATTATTTTTGAAGTATAGATTTGATTTAAAAGAGAAAAATAAATAAAAATAGAAAAATCTTTAAAATGTGAAACTTTTATACTGGTAAATATTTAAGTAGTATAGTTTTTTACTGGAAATTTAATGAACAAAGTAATTTATAAAATAATACACTGTATATAATACATAAATAAAAATATTTTTATTTTACACTGTATATAATACAGTGTAAAATAATACACTGTATACTTAATTATTTTACCAACTAGCAGGCTTTGCCCGCTTTGCTGGACATTAAACTTAAATGAGTTGTCAAAATCCCATATCTTTATTAATAACCTAAGTTCTCGCTGTGATTGGTAGAGATTTTCTCGCTCGCAAAGTGAGGAGTCTGGGTCTTCACTGTCTTCGGCACAACTTGCCCACTCCTTACTTCCCCTTCCTCAGCGGGTGAGTTCGAAGTTTTGCAAAATCACACTAATGTACATAATGCGTACACTTAATAAATATCCGTACACCAAAATTCGCCAATCTAAGATAATTCAAAGCGAATTCAAACGGAAAAACATGTTTTTACACATGTTTATTGGGAACAACTTCAGTATAACCCCACAACGATATTTGGCGATTTTTTTGTTGGCGATTATGGCTAAATCATAAATCTAAAAATCATAAATCATATATGATAAATGATAAAATCATAATCTAAATCATAAAACATAAAATCATAAAACCAAAATAAACAACATATTAGGCTGCCATATTATATCTCAAACAGTCCAGAACGACATTGTTATCCTTCAAAACGGTGCCAAAGGAAAATCGCCAAATTCAGCTGTTGGGTTATACTGAAGTTATACCGTTTATTGCCCTCCGACTCCGAGAAGGGGGTGGATTTCGAATTTCGTGAAATCCAGTTACAATAAGTGCCGGATGCAAACAAACAATTTACGCACCAAATTTCGTGACCACAGAAGTCTTTATAGAAAATATTACAAATAAATAAATACAAAAACAACAGCTTTAGTATGGGATCCCTTTGGAGAATTTAAATATTTTAAGTCATTTTTGCGATGAACTGAATTGGCTATCTCAATTGTGCAATTAAAGATCTTGGCGAGAAACGTCCGAGCTACGTCGGTTCCGAATTTCAAATTTTGCCAAAGGGATCCAATACTAAAGCTGTTCCATACACAAAATAAATAAATAAATAAATAAAATAAAATAAAATAATAAAATAAAATAAAATAATAAAATAAAATAAAAAATCTTTTCTGATATTTTCAAAATAAAAGAAAAAATCTTAATAAAATCCAAATTATAATCATTTACAATTAATGGGAGAACATAAAAAAACCCTCATAAGGTACATAATAACAACAAAAAATTTTGTTTTACTGTACGAAAGAAAAGTACTGCTTAATTAAATACAAATATTAAACTAATGCCAAATATCTCTATGAAAATATTTATCTACGTGCAAATTCCTCATTAAAAAAAAATCACCAACTTTTGTAGGTATTTTGCTCTCTAATTTTTATTATTATTCACGTGAAATTAAAAATATTTCATTTTATTTCTTGAAAATAAAAATATATATAAATGCATATTTATAAATATAAAACCTTTTACCGAATCCGTGTTTAAAACGGAAAAAGGGTAAAATAAATTAAATATCAGACCTATATTTATAAATTTGATACCAAATGAAAGGGGTGATTTTTCTGAATCCAGGGGTGCAAACAGTTTTTCGATGCGACAATTAGATTTTTAAAAAATAACTAAAGTATGAAATTTAAGTGGCAACGGAAAAACGAAAAAAGGGGAAAATATATTAGAAGTATCAGACCTATCGTTACAAATTCAGTACCAAATGAAAGAGGTGATTTTTCGGAATCCTGGGGTGTAAACAGTTTTTCGATACGACAATTAGATGTTTTAAAATTAACTAAAGTATGAAACTCAGACGGCAAAACTTCATTTCAATCCATAATTTGTAGTGCGAATCATGCGAATAAAAAAAGTCTTTACCTTAAAAATTTATTTTTGCATTTTATTTTTCCATTCAAAGCGTTTTAGTGAAAAAATATTTATGGCGCATGCGCAGGCGTTTTTTACCCACAATTTAAACACTAATCAGAATTTTGAAAATTTTTATAGATATAATTTTAAGTTGGTTGAAGACCTAAGTTTCTGCCAAGCGTCGTTGAATTCGGTCCAGCCGTTCTCGAGTGATGCCCGGACAACGTGTTTTAGTCTTTTACCCCCCAGGGGGGAACGGGGGGGGGGGATTTCTGAAAAGTTGATAGATATAATTTTAAGTTGGGTGAAGACCTAAATCCCTGCCAAGTGCCGTTGAATTCCATCCTGCCGTTCTCAAGTGATGCCCGGACAAAAAAAGCGACATACGGACACGATGACACACACACACAGGCAAAATTTTCTGAAGTCATTTTCGGCTTTCATGGGGTGTGAAACGTGAAGATATCGCAAAATTTTTCGATTCCGACAAATTTACAGACAAAAGTCTGATTTTATTAATATAGATATGCTTTGCAGAAATGTATTATTTCGTAAAATTAAGTATCACAATGCGAAAAACAAAATTAATTTTAATTAATATTTTTAAAAATATATTATGGGTTTAAATTAAAGTCAAATAAAGATGTATTTTACTTCATTTTATTTTATTACTTATTTTACTTATTTTAATTCTGTTTTCAGAGTTTTTCCAATGCATTTAAGTGTTTGGTAACAGAGTTTTTTTTTTTAATTTTAATTTCATTACAATATTATTTTATAAAATTAAAAAATAATAATACTAACAGAAAACATGAAATTTTAGATTTGGATTTGATATATTATAATTATTACAATCTTTGTAAAATTAGAAATTTAATGAGCAAATTAATCAATTAATTATTATTATTATTATTTTTCAGGATTTTTTCTATCCATAGTTTAAGTGATTTATCACTTAGTTTAAAAAAAAAAATTACAAATATTTGCATATGATTATGATATTATCTATCATTTTTATGAAAGTAAAGAAAAAGGTTTTTGTTGTTGCAATCACTTTTTAAAATAAAACCAATTTTGAAAGTTAACAATGTATCAACTTGAAAACAATGGAATTGAATGAATATTTTTGATAAAAAAAATATTATATAAAATACAAATCTCTAAATAAATAACTCATTTAATATATATATTAAAGAAAGAAAAATATTTTATTTTGTAAGTTTGTTTTTGACACTAACTGCCGATAGATGGAGCCTAATTACCTATCTGAGATTGAATATTTCAAATGGAAACGAAGACTGTATACGTCCGCGAACATTCCAACCCGGATTACATTCTTTTCTTTTGAGCGATGCGAAAGAAAATAGTGTAATCCGTGAGGTAATATAGTTCCATTTTTAAAGTGAAATATATAAAAAACAAGAGTTTTTTGGGAAAAACGAAGCACGTCATGATTCTCAGACAAAATAAATTAATATCATATATCAATTTCATGAAATTTTTTCGAGCCGTTTTTGAGAAAAAAAACTCACACGATAACACATTTTTCTTTGAAGTCTTAAATTGCAACTCCAGATCTCAAAATATATACAATTGGTAAGTGTGAAACTTTCAGGATAGCATCATGCAGAAGATAAAAGATTATTCTGAAAACATCAGATCAAAATATCTCCTATTTACTGAGATATTAAATGTCGGCGTTTCCAAATTCCTTTGATGTAAAACTAGCTGTATAATAGAGTGTCGCTGCTAAGCTTTGTTTGAGCTTTGCTGCGTCACTCAAAAAACTGTCGTTTTTTATGATAAATTACAGCAAACTGCACCAAAAAACCAATAACTATAATTTCTTATCAAAATCATTCAAGCAATTTCTTAGAAAATCAGATTTCGGCTATATTTTGCTTCAGGGAAAAATCAGTGACAGTTAATTTTTCTAAAGAAGAAGGAAGATAAGTGAGACTAGTTTTCGAACTAAAAACAAGTCCTTCCGGCTCATTCCCAAGGGTAGGTTGATTTCTTTTTCCTTATCAAGTAGCCGCCATTTTAAAACAAAATGGTGGCATTTTGTTTCAAAACATTAATACAAACTATCAATGGATTTCGAGATATTTGAATGATAAATACATTTTTGAACTTTGGTTTGAACTGATTAATTATTTCAAAAGTTACCGTAATAGCAAATTTTCAAATGGCTGCCACTTGGAAACAATATAATGGAGCAAGTTGCAGGGCAAACTCATCCAAGATACTTAAAGCATAAGTTCACTGTCAAACTTTGGTTCGAATCAGTGCAGTGTTTCAAAAGTTATTGTTACAAGAAATTTTCAAGAGGCAGTCTAATTGACTGACACTTAGAAAACAAATTGCCGAAGCAATTTGTAAAGCGAAATCATACAAGATATTTGTACATTAAGTTCAATGTCCAATTTTAGTTCAAATTAAGTCAGTGTTTCAAAAATTATCATGGTAAGAAATTTTCAAGTGGTAACATGATTTCAAGTGGCCTCTACACCACTTGGAAAAAAATGCAGAATGAGATGCCAAGCGAACTTATCTGTGATATATGAATGGTAAATCCACAATCCAAAATTGATGCAAATTGATTTAGTATTACAAAAGTTATAATGGCAAATTTTCAAGTGGCTGCCACTTGGAAATAAAATTACGGATCAAGTTACCAAACGAACATATCCAAGATATTTTAACAATAAATTCACTATCTAACTTTTGTTTGAATGAATTTAGTATTTTAAAAGTTATCGTGGTGGCACATTTTCAAGTGGTAGCATGATTTCAAGTGGCTGCAACTTGGAAACAAGAAGTTAGAACAATTTGCCCAGTGAACTTATCCAAGATAATTATATGATAAGATCACTATTCAACTTTAGTTCAAATTGAATTAGAATTTAAAAAGTTATCCTGTTTATAAATTTTCAAGTGGTAGCCTAATTTAAAGTTGTCTTGCTTAGTTTATAACATCCACACTTTGTTAGAAATGACAGATAAAGTTTTTTAATAAAGTTGATTGAAACACTTATATAGTCTATGTGTACATCAAAATTCAAATAAATTCGGAATACAATTTTTACAATTTGAATTTGAAATTTTCAAGTGGTCTCCACTTGAAAATAAAATGGTGGAGCAACTTGGTTAAGAAACTCATCCAAGATATTTATAAGATAAGTTAACATACTGTCCAAATTTGTTTTGATTTCGAGTATTATTTTGGAAGTTATCATGATTTTAAATTTTCAAGTGGTAGCCTGATTTCAAGTGGCCCTGCTCAACTTAAGATATCCACCACTTTATTAAAAATTGCAGATAAAGTTCATCGAAACACTTATATAATCTATGTGTACATCAAAATTTAACCAAATTTGGAATACGCTTTTTACAATTTAAATTTGAAATTTTCAAGTGGTCTCCACTTGATTTTTTGGGGCCACTTGCCTGATTTCAAGTGGCCCCACTTAACTTAAGATATCTACCCCTTTATTAAAAATGGCGGATAAATTTCATTAATAAATTCATTGAGACCCTTATGTGGTCCATATTTACATCAAAATTCAAACAAATTCGGAATACGCTTTTTTTGAAATTTTCAAGTGGTCTTCACTTGAAAACAAAATTGCAGAGCAACTTGGTTAACAAACTCATCTAAGATACTTCACAATATCACTTCAAAGCATGAAGTTTTTATTATAATGTTTAAAAAAGGAATATATAATCTTTGACTTATCATTATTTACCTTACATAACATCCTTTTCAATTTTTACACAAATATATTTCAAGCATCTTCGTGTTCATCATCAGTGCTGGATTCCAGCAGTGTGGCAACAGACACACAGTTAAAGCAAAGGAAACGAAACAAAGAGAGCCGTGACACCATGAAGGATTCAACTCTAAAGATCAGCGATCACTCAGCACTGATGATGAGCACGAAGATGCTTGAAATATATTTGTGTAAAAATTGAAAAGGGTGTTATTTGAGGTAAATTATGATAAGTTAAAGATGGAGTTCTTAATTAAACTTAAGAATTTCAAAAACAACCTTTTTATCAACTTCACGACATGGTCGGAGTACTTTCACCGGGTTCCCTGGCTTTTTCGACGGCAACTCTAGGTGCTGGAGGGTTTGAAGTCTGTGCTGTTTCTTTCTGGTTCCTCTGCTTAAAAGCATGTGACGCCATTGTTTATCGAGCCTGGCCACATCGTTGCCATTATGAGAATTTGGAAAATTAATTATTTCTATTTCTTCATGATATGCGGCATACTTATGATTTTTGTAATTTGCGAGTTTCGCTACGCTTTGGAATTGGATATTAATATATTCCTCTCTATTTACTTTCATTAATACAGTAGTTGTTTTATCCATGGTGATGTCATGGCTATGTTCTTCGATTCCCATTTTAATTTTTCTTTTTGTTTTTCCAATGTAACACCTGTAGTTATTTTTATTGTCGGTAAAAGGAATCTTATAAATACCTGCGGTCTTTAAATGGTTTACTGGATATTTATCATTTCTGATCATTTGGTAAATATTGGGGTTAGGTTTTATAGGGATATTTATGTTGTTTTTGGCTGCTATACTTTAAATTTTTCCGGAAGCTTTAATATATTTTTAATTTCGCGGTGCCCATAAAAAATAAAATTATTTTGCACTCCTACTTATTGAGTACATTTCTTTACAAAATAAATACACAGAGCTAAACCAGGTTACAAGAGAGCGATTCCATACCAACTCACCTAATGAGGGTTGCATGACCGACTTGGATTTTCTTTAAATTTGGTACACAGATTGATGATATAGAGGCATGAAAAAGTCCAAATTTTTAGCTACCTGCTCCACTTATTTATAGATATATAGGTCCTCAAAGTTTGTCCGTTCCCTCAAAATACTAAAAAATTGATGTTATTTAATTTTTTTTTCTTAAAAATTGTACTCATGCAATATGAAAGTGTTAGGTATCTATGGAAACTAGTTATTCCAGGCATTCAGAAAAAAAATACTACAATGTTTATAATGAAAATCGTTAAGGTACAGTACTTTTAGAAGTTGCAACCACAAAAATTTGATTTTCCGGATTTTGTTAAAATTGAGACATTAATTCCAAAAAATCTGATGTGGGCACCACATGACTTCCTTATACACTTTTAGAAATATACATAGCGTTAAAAAACGTTGACATTGGACCCGAAACAGTTCGCTAAAAATATTTTTAAAAAATGAATTACCACCGTGTTCTGCGCTTTTCTGAAATTTAGTTAAAAACCGATTGCAAGATTAGTACTGTTAACGCTGACGAAGGCAGCAGAGATCCGAAAGAATTGGCTAAAAGTATTTAAAAAAGGCATTTTCACCATGTTCTGAACTATTCTGAAAGTTTCAAATGTCTAGCTAGTCGGGAAGTTAGTTAAATAAATTTTCTGTTGAACCATATAAATGCTGCCGAAGGCAGCAGGGACCTGAAACATTTGGCTAAAAGTATTAAAAAGATGCATATCCACCGTGTTCTGAACTATTCTGAAAGTTTCAAATGTCTAGCTAGTCGGAAAGTTAGTTAAATTAGTTTTCTGTTGAACCATATAAACGCTGCCGAAGGCAGCAGTGACCCGAAATAATTGGCTAAAAATATTTTAAAAATGCATTGTCACAGTGTTCTGAGTTTTTCCGGAAGTTTTAAATGTCTAGCTAGTCGGGAAGTTAGTTATAAATCGATTCCAAGATTTGTACTGGTAACGCTGCCAAAGGCAGTAGCGATCCTACACAGTTGGCTAAAAGTATTAAAAAATACATTTTCACCGTGTTCTGATCTAGTCTGAAAGTTTCAAATGTCTAGCTAGTCAGGAAGTTAGTTAAAAATCGATTCCAAGATTTGTACAGTTAACACTGCCGAAGGCAGCAGGGGTCCTACACAGTTGGCTAAAAGTATTAAAAAATACATTTTCACCGTGTTCTGATCTAGTCTGAAAGTTTCAAATGTCTAGCTAGTCGGGAAGTTAGTTAAAAATCGATTCCAAGATTTGTACTGGTAACGCTGCCGAAGGCAGCAGGGATCTTACACAGTTGGCTAAAAGTATTTAAAAAATGCATTTTCACCGTGTTCTGATCTAGTCTGAAAGTTTCAAATGTCTAGCTAGTCGGGAAGTTAGTTAAAAATTGATTCCAAGATTTGTACTGTTAACGCTGCCGAAGGCAGCAGGGGTCCTACACAGTTGGCTAAAAGTATTAAAAAATGCATTTTCACCGTGTTCTGATCTAGTCTGAAAGTTTCAAATGTCTAGCTAGTCGGGAAGTTAGTTAAAAATCGATTCCAAGAATTGTACTGGTAACGCTGCCGAAGGCAGCAGGGATCCTACACAGTTGGCTAAAAGTATTTAAAAAATGCTTTTTCTCCGTGTTATGATATAGTTTGAAAGTTTCAAATGTCTAGCTGGTCGGGAAGTTAGTTAAATAAATTTTATGTTGAATAGCATAAAGGCTGCTGAAGGCAGCAGGTATCGGAAAAAGTTGCCTAAAAATATTTTAAAAATGCATTGCCAACGTGTTCTGAGCTTTTCTGAAAGTTTCAAATGTCTTGCTAGTCTGGAAGTCAGTTAAATTGCAAGATTTGTCTAAACCGCTTTTGAGTTATTATCGTTTTTTGATACATTATGGCCAAAACCTATGTATTTTTGTCATTATGAACTTAATTTTCCTAAATATCTCCAAAACGGAAAATCATACAAAGTCCAAAAAGGGAGGTGCACAACTAGATGTTATAACAAACCTATGTACCAATTCGCAACTTTCTACGTCCAACCGTTTTTGAGTTATGCAACATACACACTCACAGACACACACACACACATACAGACGTCACGAAAAATCGTGTAAAATCTCTTATATCTCCAAAACGAGAGCTCGTGTTAAGACGACACTTGCATGTGTGCAAATAGACATCATGACAGTCACATGTATAAATTGGCAACATTCAGCGATCATTCGTTTTCGAGCAATGTGAAATACAAAATCCATTTCGCAAATCGCGATTACTATACTTCCTTATACTTTGTATAAGGAAGTAAAAATGAATTATCACCGTGTTCTGAGCTTTCCTGAAAGTTAGCTAAAAACCGATTGCAAGATCTGTACTGGTAACGCTGACGAAGGCAGCAGGGACCCGAAAAAATTGGCTAAAAGTATTAAAAAAAGGAATTTTACCATGTTCTGAACTATTCTGAAAGTTTCAAATGTCTACCTAGTCGGGAAGTTAGTTAAATAATTTTTTTGTTGGATCATATAAACGCTGCCGAAGGCAGCAGGGACCTGAAACAGTTGGCTAAAAGTATTTAAAAGATGCATATTCACCGTGTTCTGAACTATTCTGAATGTTTCAAATGTCTAGCTAGTCGGGAAGTTAGTTAAATAAATTTTCTGTTGAACCATGTAAACGCTGCCGAAGGCAGCAGTGACCCGAAACAATTGGCCAAAAATATTTTTAAAATGCATTGTCACCGTATTTTGAGCTTTTCCGGAAGTTTTAAATGTCTAGCAAGTCGGGAAGTTAGTTACAAATCGATTCCAAGATTTGAACTGGTAACGCTGCCGAAGGCAGCAGGGACCCTATACAGTTGGCTAAAAGTATTTAAAAAATGCATTTTCACCGTGTTCTGATCTAATCTGAAAGTTTCAAATGTCTAGCTAGTCGGGAAGTTAGTTAAATAAATTTCCTGTTGAATCGCATAAACGCTGCTGAAGGCAGCAGGTATCGGAAACAGTTGGCTAAAAATATAAAAAAAATGCATTGTCAACGTGTTCTGAGCTTTTCCGAAAGTTTCAAATGTCTAGCTAATCGGAAAGTCAGTTAAATTGCAAGATTTGTCTAAACCGTTTTTGAGTTATTACCGTTTTTTGATACATTATGGCCAAATTTTTGTCATTATGAACCTAATTTTCCTAAATATCTCCAAAACGGAAAATCATAGAAAGTCCAAAAAGGGAGGTGCACAACTAGATGTTATAACAAACCTATGTACCAATTCGCAACTTTCTACGTCCAACCGTTTTTAGTTATGCGACATACCCACACACAGACACACACACACACATACAGACGTCATGAAAAATCGTGTAAAATCCCTTATATCTCTAAAACGAGAGCTCGTGTTAAGACGACACTTGCAGGTGTGCAACTAGACATCATGACAGTCACACGTATAAATTGGCAACATTCAGCAATCATTCGTTTTCGAGCAATGTGAAATACAAAATCCATTTCGCAAATCGGGATTACTATACTTCCTTATACTTTGTATAAGGAAGTAAAAAAGGAAAATAAAACCTAAGGTTTACTCACTTTCTGGTAGAGTACAGGTGTTCACCATAAATTACTACACAATAAATTACTTGGGTTTCTCACTCCTTCTTGGAAATATTTAAGCTTAAAGACAAACCATAGGACAAAAACATGCGATTTCGGCCATCTTGGCAGCCATTTTACTCCTAAAGGGGGAGCACTAGAAACTTTTTTATTTTTTTTAAATAAGCTACTGATGTGTTAGCTATTCACAAGAAAAGAGTATACTTTTGATTATTATTTGCATAAAGATATATCCTGCTGATAGTATATGCATGTTTTTCTCTAATACCATATGCTTGTGTTCCCCCTCTCATAGACTTAACATTAATAAAAAGGAAAAATAATAAGGCATATATTAATAGCTGCACTATCTATACAAGAATTCAAGAAATTTAATATATTAAATTATTTAATAATAATTTAAAAGAAAATCTACATTTTATAGCAAAATTAGATATTTGATGAAAACAAGAAATAGAATTTTGACGTTGTCCATCCGTAATTATAAAGTACTAAATACTTTCTTGAAAAATCAATCAAAATAAAGGAGCTATAAATATTTATTTCATAAGCAAATATATTTGAAATACAGCAGTATATTAAAAATTGATGTGTACAGAATTTTATTCAACTGCAAGCATAAGTTCCTGTATTTTTTTCACAGTATCATTTGATATTAAAAACATGCATCCTGTGGCTGCTGCTGCTGATGGCATTGGTACTATATCTAACAGGTGCTTGTATGAAATCCAGCATGTATCTGGTTTCTCTGGCCAGTAAAAGTTTTGGTAGGGGCCATGAGGATGCATAAATTGTAATTGAACATCACCTTTTTCAAAACAGTTTTCTAAGACAGCTCCTAACCACCATTTCTTATCATACATGCAAGCAACATAAAAACCTTTAGAAATGTTATTAAGACTAAATTTTTGACATGTTGCTTACCTACTGCAGATACTTCAATCTGATTCGATATGTTTGTAATGTAGATACAATGGAAACTAAAAGCACAGATTTACTGATAGGAATAAATTTATGATAATCCCTGATACCCTCAATTCTTACAGCGAAAGTTAGTCTTTCAGAAAGCAATGCTCTTGTTTCTGCTACATATTCTTCAGATGCAAAGAAAAACTTTATATTTTTAAAATTACCTGTGCAATAATGAAACAAATCACATGGGGAAATTATCTGATCCTTGTAAGGACGTTGCAAGCTGGTTCTGTAAGCAGACCTTTTAACTGTGCCTCCAGTGGCATCACAGGGGCTTTTGCCATGGGAAGTGGCAAAAAAATGTCACTCAGCATTTAGTTTGAAATCAGCTTTATGTTGGCATAAATTTAAAAAGTTTTTCTTATTTTTGTACTGCGCTGAGCTACCACCACTGAAATAAATTATTTTCTATATGTCTGGATATTGTGATGTTAAATATGGAATTACAGGCCTTTAAAAAGAAACTACTGCCACTGTATCATGTGTCAAACAGTCACCTGATAATACACATAGAAATAACTTTTAGGTTATCATTTGGCCGAACATATGCTAAAAAAGGATGGAGTGTAGCGTGCGTGTTTTCCCAGTGATATCCGTGTATTGCATCCTGTACAATAAAAGTAACATTTTCAGAAAAATCAAGTAATAAAATGCACTCATCTGGTTTTAGTTCTGCTTTTCTTGTTTTTAAATACTCTGATTGAGATTTTGCAATGTAATGGTGTTTTGCCTAGGACTTCATTTTCAATAAAAGCTCCGATTTAAAATCAGGTGCAGACAAAGTAATTTAATGAGTGTTGAATGGACTGTAGTTATTCACCGTTGAAGCGTCACTTCAGATTCTTCATCATAATCATCCATTAACATATCTAAAAATTCTTCAGATGCAGTTTGGAGTGGACACTGTGAACAAAATCCTAGCATACATGCTTCATTGTTAATGTCACACACATAATGAGACAAAAAAATCAGATAGATGGTTTAATAGATTATTTTAGAGATGCCGTCATTAGCCTGTTATTTTAGTGAATCATACAGACAGACTGAATGAATTCCTGTACTACCAGCTAACACACACCACTTCGGTCGCAAATCAGCAAATTTAGATAATCCAATCTTGTGATTGGGATATTCCTGTTTAAAAAGTGTGTACCCTTCTTTGAGATTACATAAAATGAGGTGTTTCTGTTTTGTAAATATTTTATTTCTTCACTAAATACTAACTTGAATTTTTAAAATATAAAAGGTTTCCTACATCTTTCTTTCAAATATCACAAAAATAGAGTACACATTAGTTTTGTTTTAATACCAGAATATAATAAAATCAGAATGTTGCACCCTTATTCAATGCTTCATTCACCTAATAACACTATTTCTAAAAGTAACTAAGTAACGTTCAAAGAGTAAATAAAGTCTTATACATGTATTAAATCAATATTTATATAATATTCAATAAGTTTTGTTTTTTTACATCTTTTTTTATCAATGTTAAGTCTGTGAGAGGGGAAACACAAGCATATGGTATTAGAGAAAAACATGCATATACTATCAGCAAGATATCTCTTTATGCAAATAATAACCAAAAGTAAACTCTTTTCCTGTGAATAGCTAACACATCAGTAGCTTATTTAAAAAAAATTAAAAAGTTTCTAGTGCTCCCCCTTTAGGAGAAAAATGGCTGCCAAGATGGCCGAAATTGCATGTTTTTGCCCTATGGTTTGTCTTTAAGCTTAAATATTTCCAAGAAGGAGTGAGAAACCCAAATAATTTATTGTGTAGTAATTTATGGAGAACACCTGTACTCTACCAGAAAGTGAGTAAACCTTTGGTTTTATTTTCCTTTTTTTGGAATTGATGTCTCAATTTTAGCAAAATCGGGAAAATCAAATTTTTATGGTTGCAACTTCTAAGAGTTCTGTACCTTAACGATTTTCATTATAAACATTGTAGTATTTTTTTTTCTGAATGCCTGGGATAACTAGTTTCCATAGATACCTAACACTTTCATATTACATGAGCACAATGTTTAAGAAAAAAAAAATTAAATAACATCAATTTCTTGGTATTTTGAGGGGGCGGACAAACTTCGAGGACCTGTATATCTATAAATAAGTGGAGTAGGTAGCTAAAAATTTGGACTTTTTCATGCCTCTATAACATCAATCTGTGTACCAAATTTAAAGAAAATCTGAGTCGGTCATGCAACCAACTTTTATTTTTTTAGGTGAGTTGGTATGGAATCACTCAAGATGGAAATTAATAAATACAAGTACTTGGATGCAGAATAAGTGGATATTTCTCTGATCAAGAAATCAAAACAAATAAACGAGAAGCATCTTTAACCAAAGAGAGTGGAGTGAATAAACCAATCCTGGACCAAATGCAAGGTAAGCTTATCTTACTTACCTGATCAACAACTTCCATGCACGATAATATATATAAAATATACATTTCAATTTCTCTATGCTGTTTTTTTGTAACAATTATAAAATAAAAGAAATTCAATGCATGAAATTACATCTTAATTTCGAACATTTTATAAGACTTTTGAATGATAGAGTTTGTTAGCTCAGGAAAATGGATAGGTGTCCTGTATAAATAGCTCAATTTCAGGTCTCGCAAGTGCGTTCATTTAAAAACGGCTGTATGGATTTTTTTCAAACTTGCCCTACTAACTCCCTCTTAAATATCCTTTTGTATGTAATTATTGTTTTCCAGTCAATAATTGAGTTTGCCAAGTTTTGGTAAAAGTTGGTATCTGAAAAAAAGCTTTAACGATTTTCTTGAAAACTGTTGCATACATCTATTTTAGATACCTTTTCTCATGTATTGCATGGTTAGTACAGAAAAAATAATGGTCATTTTGATTGGACAGTTTAGTTTTAGATCTCGGAAATGGGTGTTTAATAAAGAACTCTATCATCATTTTTCTTTTAACTCGCTGTGTAAACTCTGTTTTATATGTCTTTACAAGTGTATCAAGTTTCTCTTACTGGAAAATTCCAAAAGAAGCATATAATATGTGTAATATTGGGTAATGAAAGTCGTGTGGTTGTTTCACAGCAGATTTTTTCCCTTTCAATCACAGCTGATTTACCCCAGTTCACTCACACTGCTGCTAGTTTCGATTTTAAATGTTTTGACTATGAGTATACATACTGCACATGTGACACAGTGATATTTCTTGATGGTCAGACGAAAAGTTTGTTAAATATTATTTGTAATTATTACACTTTTTTTTTTAAATGACCATTGAATGACAAAATAGGCATTACCAAAATAAGTGACTTTAAATGACCATTTACTGAAAAAAGTAACTTTTAGTGACTAATGAAAAAAAAGTGACTTGGTGAGAACCAGGGTTGGCTGAGTTGGACCCAATTGGGTCAAGCCCAATGGGCTTTTTCTAAAAAACCCATTTGAAAAAACCTACAATTTTGCCCATTTTTAGGTTTTTTTTCAATTTTATAAGACTTTCTTTGATAAAAATAAGCAAAATATTAAATCAATGAAACTCAGTTTTTTCATTTATTTAAAAAAAAAAAAAAAAAAAAAAGTTTACAAAAAAAAAAAAGTTATTTTTTGAGTTATAATTTTTACAAACAGAAGATTTAGCATTGAATTTAAGTTTAGATGCTCACTACAATAGTGTGACAACTAGAAAATAGCTGGCATAGGTAATATCTGCTCAATTCTCCCTCCTATATTTGCTCTCATAAATATTTACTGTTGAACATATTATATTCAAAATTATAACAATAAACTTTGCTGGTGGCCATTTTCCAGTCACAGATTGAAATGCCCCACATACTAGGCTAATCTTCACTTACTTTGACACATTTACCTTTACTGATTTGTTGCTTAATCTTATAGATGTCAATTTTGCATTTAATTGGTCCTGCATTAATTTTCATAATGTGAAATTTTGTCTTATTTAGCTATGTTATGAAAATTTTAAATTTTGTAAAAATTTACAAAGATCACAAATAAGAAAATTAAAATCAGAGTTATGGCCAGTTCATAAGGAATACTATTTTAAAACCGGTCTAAATTTTTTACATCGTTCATTTATAGTAGTCTACACTGTTAAAAATTTCGGTAAATTTAATGTAAATATTTATCCAGAGTCTCTGTAAATTTACAGTAATTCTTAGTTAAAAGTGAATACTCGAGATTCTCAATCTTTATTCTGTATTTTTACATAATTTTACTTACAAAAATATATACCTAAATATACTATCCTTTTTTAAGAAATATGCACTTACAGCTTTAGAGCAAATATATTTCAGATTCATCGTACCCATCTGCAGTGCATCATTGTGACACCTCCTTCTGTTCTGGATCCCCCCCCCCCCCAAATGATACACTGAAGATGGATACGATGAATCTGAAATATATTTGCTCAAAAGTTGTAAGTGCATTTTTCTTAAAAAAGGGTAGTATATTTAGGTATATATTTTTATAAGTAAAATGTAATTTAATCCTTTTTAAAATAAATTAATATTTATTATTTAATTTTTTAATTAAAATCAAAAATGACTGTTTCTACTTTAGAAAAAGCATTCCAAGTTCAAAATATATTCTCACCAATAATTAATTAAATTAATATTAGTTATTAAAGTGAATGTATAAAATAAGTTTTTTAACATCTCCGTTTATTTTTCTCTGTCATTTTACGTAAGATTTAAGATAATAGATTACACAGAGTTTTCTGTTGAAATTTTTAACAGCGTACACAAACTAACAATAAGTTGACTAACTTAAATACAGATACTACCTCTTTTTTGTGATTTTAGGATTCCTCGTACTGCAAAATTTATATAAATGTCAAAAAATTGAGGTTAGAAAATTTCATGAACACCAAAGTTTCCCATACTTACAATACAACAGAAACTAAAAATAATTTTTTTCAAAGATGAATACATACATAATGCTTATTATTTAAAATGGGTCAACTAATTCAAAATCTTTCTATCAAAAGTCAAAAATTGCTTTAACATTTGTTATATTACACAATTTATTTAAAAATTTGTAGATAAAAAGGTTGCATATCCATAAATCCTCATACGTAAACTGCTCATCAGATTTTAGGATTTTTTTTTTTTTTTCAACTTTTTGGCAGTTAAGATAACTAACTGCATAATGGAAATTTAGAAAAATCTTTTATAAATAATCAAAATAGAGTCACAATTAGCCATAAATAAAAGAATTGTAGAACATAAATTTAGAGAACAACTGTTCTTAAATTTTAATTTTTTGTGCTTTTCTTTGTTTTTTCTTAATAATAATAATTAGTAAGACAGGTGGTGCGCTTGCACGCCCCAATACCGACTGTCCCAGATACTAAGGGTATCCATGCAGTAAGGTATACTTTCGTATAAGGTATTAGTAAGGAATACTTTCGTATCAACTGCATGTCATGAATTTTGGTTAACAAAGATCACCATAAGAATAAAACAAGTTGTGATAATTAGAACATAAAGAAAAAATTAAAATATTTTTTACAATAACTCCTAAAAGTTAAATTTAGCCAAAAAATACATAAACATATAGGCGGAAGAAAATTAATTAAAATGTTCGATCTTCAAACTTCTTTTAAATGTTCTCAATACTTACTTAAAAAAAAAAAAGATTTTTTCTAACATCCCCCCCTCCCCACACACACACACAAAGAAAAAAAAAATCTTGAAAAAACCCATTTTTTTCTCAAAAAATCCCAAAAAAACCCAGGTTTTTGCCAATTTTGGTGAGAACCCTGTTATTTATTTTATTTCATTTTTTGGAATATTTTGTCATCTTGTTTAATCTTCCTACATAGTTTGAGGCTATCCTTGCAACTAGATCGCGTTGCAAAACACTGTAAACATCGCCAGTTTAATTATGCCCACCTGTGCATTTCCGAGTAAATCCAATTTTTGCCATATTTTGCAACAGGAGGATAAAGGAATAACAACAAATGTGAATTTTTCTTATATGAGAAAAATCTAATAGATTTTTCCCTTAACCACAAACTTTCATCAAAATCATTATATTTAATTATTTCCAAATAAATAAATAGATTTCTGCCAAACATTGCAATCAACGGGACAGAAAAGGGTTGACAGCAAATGCAAGATTTTCTGAAAATAAGGATAAGTCTAATTAATTTTTCACCCCTAAAAACTCAAAAATGTCATATTCTTTTTTCCAAGTAAGTTGAATTTCTGTTATATTTTGTAAGCAACACATAAAAGGTTAACAGCAAACTATAATTTTCATAAAGTATACCAAATGATTTTTTACTCAAAAGAAAAAAAAAAAAAAACCTTAACTCTAAACATTCATCAAAATCATTAAATCCATTTTCAAGGAAACCCAATTTCTGCCATATTTCACTAATGGCAGTTAAAGTGTTAACAGTGTAAATTTTCCTGAAGATGAGGGTGAATCTAATGTATTTTGTACCCCATGGAACACTTAATCCCAAACTTTCATCAAAATCATAACATAGATTTCCTAGTAAACCCAATTTTTTTGCAATAAAGGGTTAACAGCAAGCAATAATTTTCCTAAAGATAAGAATAAATCTAATCAATTTTTACCTCAAAAACACTTCAAAACTTTTATTAAAATCGTTATATCCACTTCCGAGTAAGCTCAAGTTTTGCTATACGGTGAAACTAGCAGATACAGAGTTAACAGAGAACATATATTTTCCTGAAGATGAGGATAACCCCAATTGCTTTTTCACCCCAAAAAACCCCTAACCCTAAACTTTCATCAAGATTATTAGAGCCATTTCCCAGATCCCCAAGAGATAAATATGTAGCAAGTCACATGATTAACTCCTTTAATGTAAAATAAGGATATATTGTTAATTTTACCAAGTTTTATTAAGAAATACTTACCGGCAATCAACGAGCTCCTTCTTCAAACCATCGCTCTTTTTTCCTATCACTTGAATGCATTGTAACAAGTGCTGGTTGCATAAATCATACTTTTTAAACATGAACTTGGCAGATGCGACTGAAAAATAAAAAACAGTTGAAACTAAACAGAATTATAGATTATTAAATCTTAAATTATATGCACACTTATGCTTTTTTTATTTTTTCTGTAGATCATCAAAAATTATTTACTTATTTATTTTTAGTGAATATATAATATTCATTAGCTCTTTCTGTTGATGTTTGATAAAATTAAAATGGATCCTTTTTGCAAAATAAAAAAGTGAAGAGAATTAAAGAAAACTCAAATCATAAATTAGTGTTGATTCACTTTTTACTTTCTTCTATATGTAATATAGAGAAAGTATTGGATTCGCGAAAATTTTCGACCTCTGTTTTTTGATGGATTTATACGTTTTGGAAGATCCTGAACACAAATTGATAGTTTTTAGAAAATGTCAGTCTGTCAGTGCGTATCACGATTCTTGTGGACACTGTAACTCACAAAACAATAAATGATTTTTAACCAAACTTGGTATATAGTAGGACTCTGACATAGAATGGTGCTGATTAGATTTGGGGATCAATCACTCTGCAGGTGGCGCTGTGATCGCATTTTTTGTAAATTTTTAACATGGCAGTATAGAGGTCCCCTGAATCCGAAAATGTTTTTAGGAAATGGTCTGTGTGCGTCTGTCAGTTTGTGTGTCTGTTATCAGCATATCTCAAGAACAAATAGTAGCAGAAATTCCAAACTCAGTATTCTAAAAGTATATAATATAGAGATGCTACACTAAGCTTTTCATTGAGATGAAGCAAACGGTTCGTGTACAGGGACACTCAAAAGTATTCAAATACATTACATCTATGGGGGAAATTGCAGGTAAGTAGAGTTTAACATCTATAGACTGCACTAAACCAAATGAAACGAATATATATTTTTACTTTCTTATATATTCAATAGAAGAAAGTATTGGATTCGTAAAAATTTTCGACCTCGGGTTTTTGATGGATTTACACGTTTTGAGAGCTGTAGAACATGATTTAGACATTTTTAGAAAATGTCTGTATGTCTGTCTGTGTGTGTGTGTGTGTGTGTGTGTGTGTGTGTGTGTGTGTGACAAAATTTTGTGGCAACTCTATCTCAGGAACTACTGGACAGAATTTCATACAAATTGGTATGTAGTTGCACCTTGACATAAATTAGTGCCTATCAACTTTTGGTAAAAATTGTCTTACAGGTTGCGTTGCCATCCCGCTTTTTCTACATTTTTAACATGGTGATATAGGTCAAAATTTTGTATAAATGTGCATAAAGAGAATTATTTTTTAGTAATCATTATGAAATTTACAAGAATTGTTTATAATAGAGATAGTCAACTGGGAAAATTTTTTTGTATGTGTAGGAGCCTCGTCAACCCCCTGGGGGGAAGTCCCCCCTCGAGGGGAGTAATTTTTCAAGATGGGTATCTTTCGAAAGGTCTCGTCAATACCTTTAAAACGAATGGTTGAACTATAAGTATGTGATAATTTAAAATAAAGTTATAAATTTTTTTTACTTTTAACGAAAAAACTTAGATCTTTTTTTTTTTTTCTTAATATTGTTACTGAGTGAATTTGTACAGGAAAATATAGAAGAAAGTCTTGTGGTGGCCACAACATACTAGTTTGTAATAGAGACAGTCAACTGGGAAAACAATTTTGTGTATGTAGGAGCCTCACCTCCCCCCTGGGGGGGGAGTAAATTTTTATGATGGGTATCTTTCAAAAGAGCTCGCCAATACCTTTAAAACGAATGGTTGAACCATCGATCTGCAATAATCTATATAAATAAAGAGAAGTGTCTGTGTGTGTGTCTGCACTCTGGCGCTCACACTACTGATCGCAGAGCTTCCAGATTTGGCATATAGGTACCTGGGAGCCTGCAGGTGTGCACCTCATCGAGATTTTTTCGAATTTCGAATTTGAATTTTTTAAATTAATGTTTTTTCGATTTTAAATATTGGCTTTAATGCTTCATTTTCATAGATTTATTTTTTTGCTTCAATCGTCTGCGTATCTTAGCAACGGCTATTATGCAACTTATTTTTATTACATAAGTATTACTTGTTAAGTATTTTCACTTTAAAAATTTTATACACATTGATATGTGCTAATGTAGTTCACGATGCTAATATACATTGTTCTAAAAGGAGTAATATTTTATTTTTACAACCAACTTTTTTTTTTTTTTCACTATTATTATTATTTCAATGAACTGAGTCCACGTTCTTAAATATTGCTTAAATATTATTTTTTATCCTCGTGCATTTTACTAATGATTCATCAGAAAATTTAAAAACATGGTATATAAAAAGTTTTTTTTTATCTTATAATTATTGTGTTTTCATTTAAAGAAAGGTACTTTAAATTCACAATACCTTTTAAACCCTTAAAAAACACATATTGGAATGGGGTATTCCAGAAATGTTTTAACTAAAATAAGATTGACTGACAGTATGCATATCTTGTAAAAAAGCTTGTTGCTGATTTCCTTTTCCTATGTGATGCTGACAAAAATATTTTTTCAATTCCTCCCCCCCCCCTCCCCGTCACACACACAAACACAAAATGTAGAGGGATTCGGGAAAATAGAACCTTTTTTAAAGTTTAAAATTAGAGGGTTCAGAAATATTTTTGGAGGGGACCATCCACGCAGATGAAATTTTTTGGGGGGACAAGGCCCGCCCCCCGTACCGTTGTCTGACTCTGTTTGCATTCTGATTTCTGGAAAATATTTTTAGCCTATTTTGAAACTGGTATATGTTATTCACGGCCGCAATAGCAGGTCTCCTATTCAAGATAATGTGCATGGCTAGTTTGCGCATAAGTAAAAACAAAAGAAATTAATTAATTATTAAAATTATATATAATACTACGTATGAGATTTTATGTCCTATGGCTTCTAGAATCTAGGGATTATAAAGGATACCACTCGTTATGAAGAATTCTGTGGCTGGATCGAATTTACTTGTTTAACTACATAACAGTGTTACATGTTGTGAAATAGCTTTCTTTTGTTTTAATAACTCCCAATGACCTCTTGATTTATATCTTTTTTATTATTATGCCATTACCTGAAAAAATAAACGACTAAAAGACAATGATCAAAGAAATTTTTTTTTCAATCCTTATTATTAAAATTCAAAATCAAAATATATTGTAGTTTTCAAAATTTTATTAAAGGGGAAAATTTTAACAAAATGTTATCTTTAATTGACAGAAGTAAATAGGCCCCTTACCCTTCATTATTTCAACTAAAATTATGCCATTTACATACATATACATTATCCATTAACCCCTTCCAACAAGCACAAATTATATTCTGTCAAAAAGCAAGAGAGACAAACTGACATACACTCGGAAGTAAAAAATCTAGGCTTCACAAACCATTTTCCATCACTCTCCTCTGCGCATCCATCAGTTCTTTACTCTCTTCAAAGCTTTTTTTCATCATTCTGCGAGCTTTAGATATTTCATTCAAAATACTGTCCTGGAAATTGTCGTGAAGTTTCAGTTTGCCTTCCAACTCTTGATTTTTCTTCTGCAAGTTCAGTTTCTCTGACTGTTAAAGAAAAATAAAAAACTAATTTTCATATGATTTGAATTTAAAAAGGAATAAGTAAGTGAAAGCTTTAGAGCAGAGATTTAATTATTTTTCGTAGATCTACACATAAAGAGCCTGAGTGTTCAATTTATTATGACTTGTCCATCGGCAGATTATTTTTATTTATTTTGTACTCTATTTATTTAAAAATGATGATCTAACTCATTTAACCTTTTACAGGCAATTTAAAACTCATTTAAAAATTAAATTTCACAAATACTGACTTGAAAGAATTATCAGATATAATAGCCATTTCATTTTTTGAAATAGAAATTAATTTGAATCATAAATGCAAAAATGTACAGAAAATCATAAAAATGGGCTATTTTACCATTTTCCATGAATCAAAATTTAAAAATTCACATAAATTAGAAAAATAATCAAATACTTCTAAGAATGGGTTGGTATGCTTAAAATAGTTCACATTATTAAATAAAAAAAGATATATACTTTATACACTTTATTCAAATAAATACTTTATACACCGCACTTTAGGATGTAAAAAATGGGGGGGGGGAGCTAAAATTCCATAGAAAAAGCTTGGGATGAAAACGAAAAAAACTCAAAATGTTAAGTGTGGGAAACAAAAAAAAAAAAAAAGGTTAACACTGGTAGGAATAAAAGGACAAAACTGACTAGAAAAAGACATGGAGAAGCAGGAGGGAGGGTTGGGGCATTAAAGCTATCGTCGAGGCTTAATATGTCTTGCTTATTATGTGAATACACATAAAAAATGTAAAGTGTATAAAGTATAAAGTGTTTCTTTTCTTATTACATTCATAAAAAAATGCACTTGGTGTAATTCGTTAAATTGTCATGTTCCCTACTGAACCTTTATATAAATTTGAAAGAAAACCAATCCCCTTTTGCAGGAAAATAAAGAAAATCTATAATTGTTTGATAAAATTTGATTGAAGGAGATAAAAAAGCTAAAAACAGGTTGTTTGCTTAAAAGAGTTTAAAGACTATGTTTATTAACTTAACTGTCAAGATGAGTCATAATGAATTCGATAGTGCTTATTCATTTTATGATTTTTAATTCAGGTTTGTGAACAGTGTTCAGCTTTGATGTCAGCAGTGATGTAGGGGAGAGTGGGGTTGAATAGCTAGATTTTTATGTTTTGCAAGCACCACAAACTTGACATTTTTTCTGATATAGGGCAGTACTGAGGTCATTCATCAAGTGTAGTTTCAGCCATAGAAGGGATCTTGTAAAAGGAATCTCATAAATTCCTGCAGAATGAGGTCTTTGTCACTTCTAATCAACTGAAAAATATTTCTATTAGGTTTGATAGGGATGTTGACACCCTATTTATTGGATACATTTTTTAACCTATTGGGGGCTCTGGCTCTGCGATCATATGGAATAGAAGAAGTAAACTTTAAGTTGGAACTTTTGAAAGTTGGGTGTATTATCAAGAGTTTTTTTTTTTTACTTTTAATTAGTTTATGAACATTTTTATCTGGGTATCCTGCTCTTCTAGTAAAAACTTTTATTAAATCTAATTCATTATTAAGATCTTCTGGTTTGTTACATATTAGAAAGGTGTGATTAATATAGGAACATATTGTATTGGTTTTATAACAGTATGGTGTTTTGCTATTGTAGTGGATAATTTTGTTACTATTAGTTGGTTTACGGTGGTTTTAATTTTATTGTCGGTACGCATCATTTTAACATCTAGAAAATTAATTTGTTGGTTCATTTCTTCTTCATAAGTAAATTGGATACCTGGGTCATAACTATTCATTTCATTTAATATTTGGTTAACATCAAAATTTTTATCGATGATGGCGAAAACGTCGTCGATGTACCTGTCCCAAAAAAGAATTTTAATAAGTAACGTCAAAGGTTTTTCCATATATTTTAATTAATTGTATTTTAAATATTTATGATGTAATGCTTTTGCTGTGGTTTGTCCAAACCACAGAACCCATTTCAACCAAACTTGACACAGTGACTGCTTATTATTAGGGTTGAAGTACTATGGAAGTCTGACATCTTGAACACATACACAATGGAAGGGGATGAGAAAAAAATCATACTTTTGTATAATTTCTACCAGTAATGATGCAGCTAGACTTCAAGTTGGATGTGTAGGCTGCTTCTAACCAGGAAACCATCCCATACTGTAATCATAAAAAAAAATCAAACAAGCATTAATAGAAAGAGCCTGTATAAATGTTTTTTGAGCCCTCCTTTTCAAGTTATAAATTCCAAAAGTTCGCTAATCATTGGCTTACTGAAATAATGAATGAAATCCAAAGAGCATAGACGAATGTGTTCTTGGATGCCCATTTCAGCTTTGAGATAGATTCAACTGAGGTACAAAAGTCGATGGTTCTGGCAGTCCTTTCTCGTTACTACATTTTTCCTTAAACTTAAATATAGATTTCTCGAAAGGGCTAACAGTTTATGCGTCGAAAATCATGTTAGATCATTTAATTTATTTCTATTATTACATTATTGGGATGGTTTACTGGTAAGTACCTCACCCGCTATCCCGAGATAACTCGGGGGCAACGTAGCCTTCCACACATTTCAGTGGTTAAAAATTCAAAATTAAATTGTTCTAAAATGACATTTTCACCAAAATTCCACGTATGCAATGGAAACATTTTACTGCGGAATATACAAGAGGACACAGTGTCTTAATATAATTAAAATCAAAATAAGTTTTCAGCATGCTAGAATGACATCACTTTTAGAAAATTTTGCAAATGCAGACTCTGAAAAGGATGTCGTTTCTTAGATGTCATTGGATAAGACATGTGCATTTTCATAGAGAAATATACTATAATTTACTATGATTGTGTGGGGATTTTATTTACTAGGGATGTTAAGTATTGAAAAAATAGTAATTTTAATTTAAAATTATAATAATAGAATATTAGAATATATATTTATAATTATAAAAATTGTTTATTTAAATGTAGTGACCAGTGAAATGGGCAAAGCTAGCTAACAATATAATAATTGTCATTCCATTAGATGAAGTACTTCACTGCTACATACATATTTAATTATTGAGAAGGATATGTTTAACATTCTAAGTTTAAATACCTTATTAAAAAAATGTTTTCTACGTGTGGCATATATATTTTCGGCTACCTCCGTAGCCCTCAACATGGCTATTTTGAAAACCTTACAATTTTTACGACATGCATTAAACTTATTTTAAGGTACAACAGGCATTTTAAGTAGGTCGTAAAATATATGTTTTTTTAATGAATGATCAATATACAGTATTCTACAGGACTTAAATAAGTTTAAAAATTAAAAATGCTTGTTACAAGTGTTTGAAACAAAAATATGCCTAAAATGTAATAAAGCACAAAATTGTTAATATAAAATAAAATTGAACAAAAGCATCACTATCGAAATAATTGGATAGAATTGTGAGTCAGAATCCTTGCTGCCACCAACAGTAAAAACAGTATTGTGTAACTTGTTCAGTACCCAGTGGCAGAAAGTTTTGTAGCTGTCTGCGACAGGCTTTTAAAATTTCATAATCTGTCTGCAAAATTTACGTGTAATCAGGGGTGAAAATGGCTTACACTTAAAAAGCCTGAAAGCTGATTGGGGGAAGGGGGGGGCTGAACATCAGTGGTGATCTCATACAACAATACACGAATACAATTTTACTGCAGAACAATATAGTATAAACAATTTTAAAATAATAAGTTGAACTCATTCAATTAAATATTTTATAGCAATGTTTGACACAACACAATGTAAATAATTATGAATAATAAAAGTTTTAGTTTTGATACAGAAATTTTTTTAAAGTGAATTGTTATTCGAAAGTTGCAGACAATTTCTTTTATCAGTGCAAACAAAAACTGTCCGCATGCCGTTTTTCTGTGTCCGCGACTATGTCGCCGTGTCGCGGTGTTTCTGCCACTGGGGTTCAGTAAATCTTTCTTACTTTGACATGCCATCTCTTTTACTAGGCAGGTCACTTTCATTCGAGCACAAGCAAATTTTTTTGCAGTATCACATCTCAAAAAAAAAATTTTTTTTTTAAACGTTGCTTTGCATGATCGGCAATAGACAGAGGTAGATTGTGCTCTAAAATGAAACTCGTGAAAAGGTATTCAGCATTTATAACTTCATGATTTTCTGATGTTAAAAAAGTTTCAATTTTCGGAGCTTTCTCCATGCTTTTCAAGAAATCATTGTGCTTTTTGTTGCAATATGTTCTTTCATATCATTTTTTCCTCCATGTGCCATCTTAATATCACAATTGCACACCGTACAATGAGCAAAATTTGTACCTTTACGAGATTGCATAACACATGGAAATTCTATTGCATGTGATTCTAAGAATACTTGATCCTATTGTTTCCTTGATCCTATTTTGTACAATTTCAATACAAAAGATCAAACCGAAAAGACAAGACAAATTTTCAAGAAAATGACAAGTAATGTAATCTCAATCAATTTCTAAATTAGCGTTAAACAACTTCCTTCTACTTCCCCGTGTGGCTCCGTGATCATATGCAATAGAAGAAGAGGGGTATTTGAAAGTTGGGTATATTATCAAGAGTTTTTATTTTACTTTTAATTAGTCTATGAACATTTTTATTTGGGTATCCTGCTCTTCTAGTAAAAACTTTTATTAAATGTAATTCCTTGTAAAGATCTTCTGGTTCATTACATATTAGAAAGGTGCGGTTAATATAGAAACATATTGTATTGGTTTTATAACGGTATGGTGTTTTGCTATTGTAGTGGATAATTTTGTTACTATTAGTTGGTTTACGGTATACGGTGGTTTTAATTTTATTGTCGGCACGCGTCATTTTAACATCTAGAAAATTAATTTGTTGGTTCATTTCTTCTTCATAAGTAAATTGGATACCTGGGTCATAATTATTCATTTCATTTAATACTTTGTTAACATCAAAATTTTTATCGATGATGGCGAAAATGTCTTCGATGTACCTGTCCCAAAAAAGAATTTTATTAAGTAACGTCAAAGGTTTTTCCATATATTTTAATTAATTGTATTTTAAATATTTATGATGTAATGCTTTTGCTGTGGTTTGTCCAAACCACAGAACCCATTTCAACCAAACTTGACACAGTGACTGCTTATTATTAGGGTTGAAGTACTACAGAAGTCTGACATCTTGAACACATACACAATGGAAGGGGATGAGAAAAAATCATACTTTTGTATAATTTCTACAGTAATAATGCAGCTAGACTTCAAGTTGGATGTGTAGGCTGCTTCTAACCAGGAAACCATCCCATACTGTAATCATTAAAAAAAAAAAATCAAACAAGCATTCATCGAAAGAGCCTATATAAATGTTTTTTGGCGTAGAAAACAATAGCCCTCATCAGCTCCTTTTCAAGTTATAAATTCTGAAAGTTCGTTAATCATCGGCTTACTGAAATAATGAATGAAATCCAAAACAAGCAGAAATCAAAAGAGCATAGACAAATGTGTTCTTGGATGCAATAATCCGCTGGCCATTTCAGCTTTGAGATATATTCAATTGAGGTACAAAAGTCGATGGTTCTGGCAGGTTTTAACGGGACTCCTCCTACTCCTTTCTCGTTACTACATTTTTCCTTAAACTTAAATATAGATTTCTCGAAAATGGGTTTACAAGGGCTAATAGTTTATGCATAAAAAATCATGTTAGATGATGCCCTCTCGAATGAACATCATTTAATTTATTTCTATTATTGTATTATTGGGATGGTTCAGTGGTAAGTAGAGGTTTTTAACCACCTCACCCGCTATCCCAAGGGGGCAACGTAGCCTTCCACACATTTCAGTGGTTAAAAATTCAAAATTAAATTGTTCTAAAATGACATTTTCAGCAAAATTCCACGTATGTAATTTAAACATTTTACTGTGGAATATACAAAAGGACGCAGTGTCTTAATATAATTAAAATCAAAATAAGTTTTTAGCATGCTAAAATGACATCACTTTTAGAAAATTTTGCAAATGCAGACTCTGAAAAGGATGTCGTTTCTTAGATGTCATTGGATAAGACATGTGCATTTTCATAGAGAAATATACTATAATTTACTATGATTGTGTGGGGATTTTATTTACTAGGGATGTTAAGTATTGAAAAATAGTAATTTTAATTCCAAATTATAATAATAGAATATTAGAAGACTTTTCCACATGACAGATAAATATTTTATTTGTCTGCATTACAAAAATAAGCTAAGTATTTCTTTCTTTTTTTGTTTAAGAGCAACAACAATATTTCTTTTTTAAGAGTGTTGCCTTTCCAGAGCTATATTTTACAAATGAATTATTTAAAAAATAACTCCTTTGTAATAAATGATAATTGTTTGTATTTTGCAAATTTATAATAAGTATATACAAAAAAAAATTGATTTATTATTATAAAAATTGTTTATTTAAATGTAGTGAACAGTGAAATGGGCAAAGCTAGCTAGTAACTATCATTCCATTAGAAGAAGTACTTCACTACTACATACATATTTAATTATTGAGAAGGATATGTTTAACATTCTAAGTTTAAATACCTTATTAAAAAAATGTTTTCTACGTGTGGCATATATATTTCGGCTACCTCCGTAGCCATCAACATGGCTATTTTGAAAACCTTACAATTTTTACGACATGCATTAAACTTATTTTAAGGTACAACAAGCATTTTAAGTAGGTCGTAAAATATATGTTTTTTTAATGCATGATCCATATACAGTATTCTACAGAACTTAAATAAGTTTAAAAATTAAAAATGCTTGTGAAGTTACAAGTGTTTGAAAACAATATGCCTAAAATGTAATAAAGCACAAAATTATTAATATAAAATAAAATTGAACAAAAGCATCACTATCGAAATATATAGAAATAATTGGACATAATTGTGAATCAGAATCATTGCTGCCACCAACAGTAAAAACAGCATTGTGTAACTTGTTCAGTAAATCTTTCTTACTTTCACATGCCATCTCTTTTACTAGGCAGCTTACTTTTGTTCGAGCGCAAGCAAACTTTTTTGCAGTATCACATCTCGGAATTTTTTTTTTTTAAACATTGCCCTGCATGATCAGCAATAGACAAATAGTAAATTGTGCTCTAAAATGAAGCTTGTGAAAAAGCATTCAGCATTTATAACTCATAAAAAAAGTTTCAATTTTCGGAGTTTTCTCCAAGCTTTTTAAGAAATCGTGCTTTTTTGTTGCAACATGCTCTTTCATATCATTTTTTCCTCCATGTGCCATCTTAATATCACAATTGCACACCGTACAATGAGCAAAATTTGTACCTTTACGAGATTGCATAATACGTGGAAATTCTATTGCATGCGATTCTAAGAATACTTGATCCTATTGTTTCCACTTCGTTTTTATCATTTTGTACAATTTCAATACAAAAGATCAAACTGAAAAGACAAGACAAATTTTCAAGAAAATGACAAGTAATGTAATCTTAATCAATTTCCAAATTAATGTTAACAGCTTCTTTCTACTTCCCCGTGTGGCTCGCACGCAAACAAATATATCTTTCCTACTTCCCTTACTTAACCACTACACCAATTATACTGAGCTCTCAGAAACGCCAGATGTTGAGATGAGATGAGACTGATCACGGACAGGAGAGAGAACAGAGAATGAACCCCGATTAAGCTTGTTTATCAGTGAGCACAAGGTAGAGGAAATTCTCTTTCGTAGCAATGCACACTCGTTCTCGGAAGAGTTGACATTTGAAAATAGGTGCTGTTTGCTAAACAACGTATATTTGTCATCATTAATTTATCGTATTATTAATTATGCTTCTCATCATAAAGTATACGAAATACATGCACTATATTTGAATATTTTACTTTCATTTAATATATTAAATAATATCTTATAGTTAAATATTGTACTTTACTTTAAAACGTACAATTTTACTCCCTACCCTTACAACCGTACACCTAGAACTGAAACTGTACATTGTACACCCAAACCGTACAAGTTGGCTACTATGTACTATATATAATTTAAGTTTCATTTTGATGTCGTCTCTTTTCAAAAACTAGAAATGTATAAAAAAATATGAAACTATATTTGACCTACAAAAAAAAAAAAAAAGAAAAAAGATTACTAAGGTTAAAAAAAAAAAAAAGTGTCATTTATATTAAAAAATACTTTTATTTTAAAATTGAAAAATGCCTATTACCTTTGACACTCTTAATTCTTCTTTCAGCTGCCTTATCTCATGAGAATAGGTTTTGTTCATTACCTGCTGCTTTGCCTGAAAAGAATAACCAAATTTTAAAAGGGAAATGTATTAGAAAAATATTTCATTAAGCATTTTACTCATGAAATGTTTTTAAAAGAAAAATCAATAAATTTCTCAAAACATACAAAAAACAGGGTTGCCGCAAAAGAAATATGACAAAAATAGTTGCTTTAGTGGCCTAGAAGTATTAAAATAGTTGCCTAAATAGTAGCCTAGCAGCCAAAATACTAGCTTAAATATCAAATACTAACGACCATTAAAGGATAAAAACCATACGCATTTTCTTACTATTCAATACAAATATACAAATATATACATATATATAAAACTTCTGAATGTGAAAACTGAATAAAAATAAATTAGGCAATGAGTCTTTGTGGAAACAAATTTTCCCATAGAATAACATGGGATTTGGTTGTTGAAAAGATTAAATATTGTCCGCTCTTAAGAATTTATTTATTTATTGCTGTATACTTCTTTTTCTGATTTACTAAGAGAGCTTTCTTTTATAATTTTGTTATTTTTTCTTACATGAAATCAGGATGAAGAAGGACTAGTAGTCATTTGCAATAAGCATTGGCCAGCTTAATAGGTGCATATGTCATATCGGGTGCTATTTCTTCATTCTTATTGGATGTTCTACCTGTTTCAAGGGATATGCCATATACCATACTTTAAGGTGGTTAAAAAATAATAATAATAAAGGGTGAAAAGGTTAAGATATGGGATTGTTTTTAAAATGCATAGAAAATATTTCTTTCTGAAAGATTTTCCTGATACTTCTGGAAGAATTTTGCAAAAAGGGGAAAAATGGTCTCCCAATAGTTGCCTTTTTGTGAAAATAGTTGCTTTTTCAAGCTTTTTGGGTCAAAAAAGTTGCCATAATCTCCTCAGGCTGAAAATAGTAGCCTTTTAGGAGCCTGTGGCAACCCTGAAAAAAGCAAACAGTAATTGAAATAAATTGACCTCTTCCTTGTTAACCAGATATTAAGACTAATCAAAAGTCTTAATATGTAATACAATAAATAAATGATAATAATAGTGCACTTTATATATATATATATGCAATAATAAACTCTCATTCAAAGAAAACAATTTCTGTCCATAGATTTTTGTACTTATTCTTAAACCACTTTCATTGCAGATGCAAATTTTACATTATTTATTAATTGCTAATACTTTCCTGTGACACCAGACTGGGTTCAATATTCCTGAATCCTAAATAAATTTTGTTTTGCTGCAGACAGACAAAGAAAATTCTACTGCTGGCACTAGCATGTGCAGGGTTCAAAAGTTAGGTGGGCACAGACCGTCTAAGGAGGGATGCCACTGACTTCTCCCCTCTTAATAGTAGGAGTTTAGTTTTTCTTGGTAAAGGTCACCCTGTGTGCAAATGCAGATATAATAGGTAATAATGTTAAAAATGGCACAATTCCATAGACCACAAAATTTCAATTTAGAGATTTTATTGATAAATTTATCAACTAAGAAAATTCATTTTAGATAGATTGAGGTGTGTAAGGATTTTATTTTTATACCAAGTATGTGAAAAATGCCAGGGCCGGAAATCCAATCAGGGTTCGATTCCCCCGGATCTGGCATTTTTCACATACGATTTCCGTCCCTGGTATGTATAAAAATCAACCTTACACACTTCAATCTATCTAAAATGAGTTTTTATAGTGAATGAATTTATCAATAAAATTTCTACAATGTTTTATTATTATTATTTCATTTGTTTATTAAATTCTCCAGCTCTCTAAAAAAGAATATCTCTCCTGTAATACACTCCTGCTCAAAAGTTTAGCAAGATTAGCAAACGACCCGTTTTTCTCAATTTAAAAATTTATCTCTGATGAAATGTTTTCAAACACTGGGTCATTAAGTAACTGGGTTTTCCTCATGTTTTTCAGCGAAGATTGGTTTAAGACAACATTTACGGGGCTGGTAACAAACAGAGCAATATCAATAATGTTTGTTATAACCCTGTATCATTAAATGAACGAAATGATTTGTAACTGTACAATTTGGGGATGAATTTTTGTGACAATAGCATGTTAAGTAATGAAGATATAAGCATTTATATTAAAACTCCAAAAAAAATCGGCATGTTTTTTTATTTATATTATGCAGACTTTTGAACGAAAATTATTTCCACTTTCAGATAAATTGAAAACACACTTTTGAAACAATATACTGCAATCAGAATACAAATATCTTAAATATCTCGTGAGATAGGAGCATTTTTAGGAAAAATGTTTTCACTGTGCAAGTGCAAAAAATAGAAATTTTTTTATTATATAGGTTGAAAGCTAGATCTCTATTGGACAACTTTTCTCGAAAGTTCATTTGAACAGAGTAAAAAATAAGCAAATTGTCAGCAAAAAAACGAGCTAGATTTTAGGTATTTTTCAAGAGTTGAAATTTCATAAGGGGTTTTTCACATGTCGCATAATTAATTTGAAAATCCAATTACTTCAATCACTTTGAAAAAGTTCTTTTTTGTGCAAAACCCCTTATCCTCTCACAAATCTCAATAAATAAACAAAATTATGTTAGAGCTTTATAAGGGGTTTTTCACAAAAAAAGTACTTTTGGAGTGTGGTTGAAATAATTGGATTTTCAAATTAATTACACAGCATGTGAAAAACCCCTTATGAAATTTCATCTCCGGAAAAATACCAAAAATTTAGCTTGTTCTTTTGCCAACAATTTGTTTCATTTTTTACTCTATTCAAATGAACTATTGACAAATGGTGTCCATTATATCTAGCTTTCAACTTATGTCAGTGCATATTTTAACATACAAAGTAGGTGGCACTAGTGCCACGTAGTGATGATCAATGCCATCTAGTGCCACCCAGTTTTAGTCACTGCTCACATAGAGTGAGAATCTTAAACAAAACTTAATTTTACAGTTTTAAGTCAGATTAATCAAAGTACTAAGGTGAATCACTTTCACCCCATTTCTTTACTTTTTTGTTTGTTTCTTTTTTTAATCACTTTCCTACCACTATTTCTAATTATTTTCTCTCTCCTGGTACGTTAAAATGACAAGGTTCTAATTGACATAACCATTAATTTCAGAAAAATGAGATTAAAATTTAATTTATCCATAGTTTCATTTTACAGTTAATGCAAACACACATGCATATATATATATATATTATGAAAACCTTTTCAAACATTGCACAGGATGAAATGAAAAATATCACATGAAAAAAAGGGGGGGATTTTTTTTTCTTAAGAAAGATAATTTAAATGATATACAGTACACTCTCAAAAATCCGCACAGCTTAAAACGAAGTGTTTTGCGGATTTCTGAATTTTGCAGATTTTAGAGTAATTTCTTTTATTTACATCTTAGAACCTCATTTGAGTAGCAAATCTTTAAGATACAATTTATATGTTATATATACAATGCTGAAATATAGTGTGTCTAATAAAAGTACAAATATTCATGAAATTTTAATTTAAAGAACAATTTTTATATATCACATTATAGTTACAAATTACCTAGATTTTTGAAAAGTCTGATCAATACTAGTTTAAGTAAGAATATTCATACATATTTATTTTCGTATAACCTGCAAAAAAGTCAGCAATTCTTGGTCAATCACATAAGTTTGTGCTATGAAAAAATTTGAGTATTTATCTGCATGAGAGAAAATCTTTAATGAAAACTGTCTTTCTCCTTTTCCTCTAAATGATTATCATTTATTTTTTAATAATTATGTATAATTACACTTATCATTTCCTCCTCTGCAATATGTTGAGTGATTGTTGATTCATCAGCATCAGTTAAAAACTGATTTGTCTCTTAATACAGCTGAATTTTTGCAATCCACTAATCAACAAATCAATTGTGACAATGTTTGTTTACATTGCAAATGATATGCGGATTTTAGAGAATTGCGGATTTTAGGGTTGCGGATTTTCGAGAGTTGACTGTATATTTTAAATCAAATTATGCACTCAAAATACTTGAAAAAAGTTTTTGAATTTCAGTTTAAATTGAAGGTAAGACGGTAAGACATACTACTAGAAAATAACGAGGTTTTATTTTAACCTATTTTGTCACTTAGAATCTTATTAATACAATGATGTATTTATTATGAAAAAATACATAAAATAAATAAGTATTTAAAAATAATTGTGAGAAAATGTATGGGGGTCACATTGCATCTTCATAGATATATTAATAAGACATAGATTGATCATGGAGAGGGAAAAAGTGATACCTTTTTATTTGGGGAAAGTCACTCTAATGGCTGCCTTTCCCCGAGTAAATTACACACGGAATACACACAGATAATTTAGCAAATAAAATTTATGAATAATTTATTTACTAAAGGTTAATGAAAAACTCTAGATACAGTTCCAAATTCCTTTTTCTTTGTTTTTTTTCTTTTTTCAACACACTCTAATGGCTGATTCCAAAACTTTTTTTCAGCATCAAAAGTTTTTGCTGGATAACATGGAGATGATAGATCTATATATATTACTATATCTATGTGCATCTTAGGTATTATTAAATCACATTTTGAAGTTAGCAGGGTTTGTTGATTTAAATCAGCTTAATTAAAAATCCCAATTTTAATCAATAATTAAAAAGAAACGACTAAAATCTTTTTTTTTTTTTTTTTTTTTTTCTTAAAATCATTGATTAAAATCACTTCTTTTCAAAACATTTTACAATTGTTCTGAATTTTTTAATTTATGTTAGAATGTTTTTCAAATATAAAATGTTACTTATTTATTATACAAATCATGAGAAGTACTAATTATAATTAAAACATGAAAAACTTTACTTTTACTTCTCGAAATTCGCCTTAGTTAACTCGCAAGAGCCCCCCTCCCCCTCTTCGTCAAAGGCAGTTCTGTGGTGGCTTGCTTCTTTCTGGTGAAGTTGTTTGCTTCCGTTCCAAAATCCAGACCAGTTACAGTTAATACCTTGTGCTGGCTTGTTGCCATTATAAGAAAATGGGTTAGGCAAAATTTCTATAGTTTCGCGATTCAAAGCACAAGTTGCATTTTTGTAGTTTGCTAATTTGTGAACTTCCTGAAATTTAATATTGATAATTTCATTTGCATTGGTCTTAGTAGAAATTTTACCAAAGTTGATATCGGCAGCATGTTCTTTTATTCTGCATTTAATTTTATGTTTGGTCATACAAATATAATAGGATTTTTAGAACCTTCTAAGAATCCTAGAAGAACATATTTTTAAAATCCACAGCTGGTTTAGGTGCATGGATGAGAACGTTTTTGCGGTTATCAATAATGGATATGATATTTCGATAAATTAAATAACCTTGATAAAAATATTCAGTTCACCCATGAAATAGAAAATAACGGAGTATTCAATTACCTGGATGTTAGTATAATAAAAACTGAAAACAATACTTTACAAACCACTGTTTATCGAAAACCGAACTGTATTATTGAAATTATCCATAACAGAATTAAAACAAACTCCCTATCTATATAAAATGAATCTCATAAAAAACAATACTATTGCAAAAGTCACCCTGCCCAGCAAAAACTCTTACCTTTCTCAAGTAGCCAAAAAAAGGATTGATATCAAATTTCGCCACTGCTATTGAATCCAGAGTACTCAATGCCTAGCTTAATGAAGATCTGCCAATAACACTGCATGTATATTTCTGATAAATCCTAATCTCTTTCAATATTCTTTGTTATCTGTGTTAGTTTTTTCGCTGCATTATAAAGTTATAATTTAAAGTATTTTTATGGTGGGGTGTGTAATAATATTTTAATCTTTACTAACTAAATTTATTAATTAATTAAAACTTCTACATAGGGGACGCACCCCGCCGTAAAAATACTTTAAATTATATTTTCACCAATATTCAGGTAATAATTTAAGAGAGTAGTGTTGAAAATCAAAATATTAAATATAGTTTAGATCAAAAATTATAAGCTAAACCTATTATTTTTACCTAGAATTTTCAGTGGGATTAATAAAGACCTTATTCATTCAGAAACAATGTTAAGTGGATCCATTTCCTCTAGGATATAAAGGAATTTTTAGAAAAAAAATTGCAAAAAAAAAAAGGGCGCATTCAAACTAATATTAATGACTACTACAAAGCAACAGACACAAATAATGTAAATTTGGATAAATTAAATGAATCCATTTCATTATGATTTTCTGTACAACTTCTAGTAAAAGGTGACATCTCTAAAAGGCTATTTTCTTTACAACATAATGAGTGGCTTTCTTAGGAAGATTTCACTGTATATCTGTTTTATTACACTGTTGTTGCTATAAACTTGCAAAGTTAGCATTTTGTCTTCCATCTGCTGTGAGCATAAATTTGCGAGCACCCTTTTTCAAATAAATCACCGAATAAATCACTTGGAGTGTTGGTGACAGATAAGTTAAAAGTATGGTTTTTATAGTTAAAATGTACATTTATTAAAGTGACATGCTTTCGTTTAGACTAACTTCATTTTAAATGTTGGATTATGTCTTAAAAAAGAAAGTAACATGATCTGAAGATAAATATTTGACGATTCAGAATAAATAGACTGAAAAAGGGATTGCAAAAAAAGTCATAGAGTAGCAAGTGTTACAAGTTCCTATTAAAATGGCCCACCAGCGGCCAAGCGGTTCTGCACTCAAAGCTGGTAGATGGGAAGTGTTGAGTTCAATCCCAAGTTGCGCTCATTGACCTAGCTGTTCGGAGTTTTCCATAGTTTTCTCTGAAACACCCATGCATACAGACTAAAACCCCTTAGAAAGACCCCCCACATGGAGGGCATTCCACCCATAGGCCTAGGACCCTAGCATAGTCAGTCAGCCTTAAAACCTACAACCAACTATCCTATTAAAATATGTTGAAATGCATTTATTATTATGCATTTTAATTTAAACTTGAAATTTTACAGCTATTGTAGAAAGATAAACTTTAATTCCCATAAGTAAATAATATATAAGGTAGGTGAGCCGAAGGTGGCCAATGTTCCTAAGGTAGCCCCCCCCCCCCCTAAAAGAGGTTTAATTTAATTTTTAATCACAAAATGGTGCTACTGTATCCCCCGGGCATGTGACTGAATTTGAAGAGATTATCTTGATCGACCGCCATTGTATGCAGTGATTTCACTTAAGAAGAGGGGTAGTACCCATTTCCAGGTAAGAAGGTATTTTCATTTACATGTGTTCTTAGAACTTTGAACTGTGATAGGTTTTTTGAAAATTTATTACTTTCTCTTTAGCCGCATTAGCTTCATTTCTAATAAATTTATCAGATTAAAAGTTTAATGTCGTGCAAATGGCCACGCTATGTCTGTTTGCAAAATGGCCCAAATGTCGGCCAATCTTGGCCTTGGGACACATGTGTAAAAATATAAATCTGAAATTTAATCTGCATTATTTTAAATCTATGCAATACTGAAGTGATATAAAATAAATGAGCCTTTTAGATACAGTACAGAGACAATGACATCACGTTGTAAGAATTAAAGCTGCTGGATCTGTGATGAAAATCTATCACCATTCTTTCCAGCTTTCATCCAATTTTTAATGTCCTATTTTCCCTCTTAAATTAATTAATATCAACCTATAAAGAACCTCAATTTAAGTATTAAATAATCCAGATCTACTTTAAGACATCCACATATTAATATTTTGTAATTTATTTATCACGTATTTTCCGCGATCGTAATTTAATTTAAATATTTTCACCATTTCGACGAAATATTTCCTTTCGGGCATAGTGTGTTGCATTGCCTTTAATTCACTGCGCTTTTGTCACATGCTCAGTTTCCGCCTATTGCCGCGCAGTTTCGCCGATGCAAATTTACCGTTCTTTTCGGGATCGCGGCAGAAAACTCCGGGAGCTCGGAGAGCGGGACATTCAAGAGTGCGTGCGAGATGTGACAAATTTTTACCGTTAAAACTCTAACTGGTGCGGCAGCTCGCAATTTCTTATCTTTTAATACTTGTGTAACTCTTTTGTTATATAAAAAAGGAAACCGAGTACATTTTGATTTATTGGATGATTGTCACATAAAAATAAAGAACTCTTTGTGAAAGTTGGATTTCTTCATTAAAATTGAAATGTATTCGGCGAAAAATTCTTCAACCTGGTGAGTACAACCACTTTAAAATTTCTGCTATCAGTTCATTAAGATCAAAATAAAGATTTATGTTTCATATTCTATAGTTTAGTTTTCAAAACTTTAACAATGAAGATTTCGTTACACCACAGGATCTATTTAAGTTCCTTGGCAGTCATGAACAAGAATGAATGTCATTGAGTGATGACTTTTTCATATTTGACGATCGAAACACATTAACTATCTTTTTAGTGGCTTTCTGTTGTTCTCAATTGGCCAGTTACAATGTAAATTAATTTCTGTCACTTTTTATGAACTATTTGGAAATCAGCACTTGAACTCAGATATTTAACATTCTGACTGCAAAATACTTATGAAAGATATTTGATTTAAAAATAAATAAATAAAAATCTTGATATCACCATGAATAGACATGCTATTCTCATAAAAATGAATACAGAGAGTTAAAAGAAACATGCTACAACAATGCATTTCACACATTCCTTTTTTACAAGCATTCTATTTCTTCTTTATGTTTTTTAATGCTTCCCTTTCAGCTTATGGGATAAAACCTTCCCTGAAATATATCATGTTCTTTATGCCCCTGAAATTTTACAATAATTGATTGAAGCATTTTTAAAAATAATCCACAAAATGTCTAAAGTGTTTCCACTATTTTGTCCATCCCCTATAGGTTGAAACTGTCGAAATTCTCTGTCAATTTTTCAAATTTATTTTTTACTAGCAGGCTATGCCCGCTTCGCTGATCACAACATTTAAATGAATTTTCAAAAGAACTGAATCACTATTTATTTTTTATATCCCATTTTGAACTTTGTAACATAATTAAAAATTCCTTTTAAAGTCAAAAAATCAAAATAACATATTACAAATTAAATTAAATATTTCTTCCATTTTGCAATAATGCTCTAGGGTATTATAGGAATGAATCGACAATTATTTACAAATTTAATGGATTATGTATGGGAAATAAAGTATGCTGTCATTTAAAAATGGCAGCTCTTAGAACTTCAAACTAATCATTTTTAAAAAGTTATTCATTATCCTTTAATATTAGACTGTTTTTTGTTTAATATTAGACTCTTATTTTAAGATAAAAGCAATTGAATATTGTGTTGTCAAACTTTACAATGTAATATCTTTAAATCTAATAACTTGATGTATAGAGTGTCCTCACAAAAAATGAACAGTTTTTAGAGCTCTTTTAAAAAAGCATAACATCTATGCAGTATCTTTTTAAAATTTCATGAATTTTTACTTAAATAAAAAAAAAAAAAGCTGACTGTCATCACCAAAGCAGTTAAATCTAGACCCATCAAAAATAGGAGTGGGTCTGCTGACAAACTCTTTGCTTTATTTAAATAGATTGACAAAGGAAAATCTGATTTTAAAATGAGAATGGGCAGAAAGCATTAAACTACCATGAAAGGTGAAACAAATATTGAAAATGAAAGATCCCTACTTTATCCTCATCTGACACACACACTTTGTCTTCTAATTTTCGCTTCAGGAGTTCAATTTGTTGTTCCAAATTTTCCTTTTCTCTGCTGTGCCTCCGCGTTTGTTCATCCTATAACAATATAACACATTTCTCTTATAATTAAATAATTAGTTAAAACTAACAATGAACAATCAGTTTACAATTAATATTTTACTAATTATTGCCAAAACAGTGCAGTCTGCCGAGTATTCCCCAGACAGCTCCAAGAGAGTGCCCTGCCAGTTGAAAAATATACCCTTCCTGCCCATTTTCCAAAATATTAGCACACTCCTTGCTTCACATTCTCTCAACCCAACTTTTTTTTTTTTTAATTAAAGAATTTTATGCTGCATAACTGATATAGTTTAATTATTCCCACACTAAACATTTTTTAAAGCAATGTTTTAAGTTCTAATGTACTGTTCTGTTTTTTTTTTTACAAAAATAACATTTCTTATGGATGCCTTATGTTATTATTAGAGGGAAGATACTTATCGATATATTAATCAATCATTAAACCAGTCACTTGAGAAAACAACCTTTAAACTGTAAAATAATAATTTAGCACAGATAAATAAAGGTATTAGACATCCCATAATTAATATTATTCTTTAGAACCATCAACATTTGTTTATGCATAAATAACAAGCAAAACTGAAATGAGATTCCAAGCTTTAAAAGTTAAACCATGCCCTTACACCTTGCCTATCCAAAAATGTTTTCAAGAAGTTAAAAGGGGCTCTTTTTTAGTAGTATCACCAGGAGCAGAATTATATCCGATGTTCTGCAACGAGACATTAAAATTTGCAAATGTTCTGCAGGTATTTTGTCCAAATTTGTCAAAACACAGTAAAATGCAAAATAAGCATAAAAATAATACTTATTAGTAAAATATTTATTACACATTTATAATAAAACATGGTTTAAAATTTTTATAATCTGAAACTGAGGCATACACCCAGAATTTGCAATTTTTTCAATGGCTTTTGGCATTAATATTGTCACATTAATGTGGATATACTACTTACAAAATGTTTATAAATTTTGTCTATACATTGAAACAATGACTGTTTCCCGCAATTTTCTAGTATGCTAACAGATTTGCAGGTCAGTTGAGCATATCTAGGATTTATTAATTTTAAAATGTTAGCTGTATCAATCAACATCATCCAGTTAGGGGATAGATGAAATGTTCTGCAAAAGCCTCAATTGTTCTGCGACGTGCGTCGCAGTTTAAAGCACTTTCTGCTCCTGGGGTAGTATCTTCCTGCACTTTTTAAAACCTGGGTTAAACTCTAAAGTCTGATGATGCACAAAACATTGTTGATGCAGTGGACGGTATTTATTTATCTTTATGCGCAATTTAACACCATTACATATATTACATTAATTGGATATTTCAAATCATGGTTTCATTCCTGGAACAGAAATGGGGAACAAAGAAACAGATATGTATAATGCACGAACATGCAAACATTGTTCATGGAAAGTTTTTCTTTTTTGCAGAATTTTTTTTAGAATTACCCATAAAAAATAATAATAATAATATTTAAAGGATATATTTTTTAACCTGAAAGTATACCATACCTGCCAACATTGAAGGACGGAATAACGGAGATTTTTATAAGTGGCATTTTCTGGCTTAAACAACAGTGAGAGCTTTTTGACATATGACACTATTTAGTAGTTTAATCTACAGCCTAAATTGTGAAAAATCTATATGTGCTTAGTTATTAAATAAAAGTCTAGTAAGTATTAATTAAAAAAAAAAATAGTGATATCTATTTAAATGCATGAGAACTTTTTTTCAGCAAAAGCAAAAATCTTGCTTAAAAAATTGAAATTTTATATAAGTTTAAAATGTTCAGAAAAAGGGAGAAATGTGAGAGAATAAGGGAGAGTTAGCAAGTATGTTATATTATATATCAGTTAAAAATATTTCATGTTATTATGGTTTTATTTATATATTTATGGTTTTACTAATTATTTAATCTTTTACCTGTTATGCCTTTTTTGCAGAATGATTTTTCATATAAGCAGAAAGTTTTACCCTTTTATTTAAAGTCAATAAAAAAATAACATTTATATCACAAATTCCAAAATGTTATGTATTATGTGTGGTCCCGGTAGCAGAAATCGGGCAGCACGGCAGCGAGCGCTGCAGAATTATCTTGAAGCTTGCAGAATGATCTTGAAGTTTGCAGATTTATTTACCAATTTACAAAAACTAAAAAAAAAAAAAAAAAAAAATCATAAGAAAACAAAAAAATGTGACCGGAAAAAAATCTCGAGTTTGTTTTCGCTATGATCGTTCACCACGCGCACTACGTTGAAGAACCAAAGAATATTGAATAGAGAATTTTTTTTTTTTTTTTTTAATCGTTGATGCGTTAGCACTTGTTATAGATTGAAGTATAATATTTTCTGTGTAATATTTTTTTTTTATCATGTCATCTAATGAAAAAGTTATTTGTTGTTTATGTGAAACAACAGTAATTAAAAAAAATCTAAAACCGCATTACACTTGACGGCATCCAAATGAAGACTTAAAATGGAAATCAGCAACATCGAACGATGTTAGAAAATTTTTTCCCGGTAATCCGCAGCAAGAAAAGAGGAAAGACTGTGAAATAGACGAAATCAAAAGCATTTCGCAAACTGCAGACGTTGAAAACAAGTGTCCCCGATTGGAAGATACACCTAAAAATAGCAATGTGGATTGTAGTAAAAGCTGTCAAAGGTTAAAAAAAAAAAAAAATTCTTATTTTAAATATTTTTTTATTATCAAAAATTTTTTTTTCTATAAAAATTACAATTTCTTTATTTTTCATTTTATCGTATGTTTTTTCTTTTAAAAAAATTATCCATAATGCCCTAGAAAAGTAATGAAAATAAATAAAAAAATTTTATGATTTTAAGAAAAAAATATTCTTTTATTTAGATCTCCTCCAGGCACAGCATAAAGAAACTATTTCTAAAAGTTCTGTTGCTGTTGAAACTGCTGATGATTTGACAGATGAAGAAAGATAGCACTCTTGACAAATTCCCGTTCCATTGACAGGCTTCTTAAATGGACAAGATGTTTTATAAGAGGAGATGACGGGCTTCAATGCTTATATTGTGGAAGCAGTTTACTTTATAATTTTGAAAATGGTGAAACTTTTCCAGAAAATGCTATAATGCCAAGGTCTTTCAGAAATTTGAAGATTGATGTTAAAAGACATATATGCAGTCAAACAAACATATCAACAATACTCGATCCTACTTTCAGGAAAAAAAAAGAATCTGAAGAAATGGAAAAGGCAGGGAAGTTAAATGCACTCAATTGCGCTAATGCTGCTTACTTCATATACAAAAAAAAATTTGTCTTATGAAACATATGAAGATTTGATTTGTGTCATGCATAATAGTGGGTGTGATGTCGGATCAAAAAATCATTCAAAGGAATTTCCTCGCTTATACTTGCCATATGTACATTCTGTGTTATTGAAAGAAATCGCAACTTTTATTAACAAGTGCTAATCTGCCTGTGGGAATAGTTGCTGATAAGATAACAGTAAACCATCGAAGCAGGCATATTGTAGGATTGAGAATTCCAATTTTTGATATTAACACAAGCAATCTTTTCCATTCTATTTATCTAGAACATAATTTTGTAAATGATTTTTCTGGTAAAGGCCTATCAGCTAGCATTCTCAAAACCCTTCTGAAATTTGGTTTAGATGCTCAATATGTGAGAGAGCACTTAGCTGGCATAGCAGTAGATGGGCAATACATAAAATTAGGTGTTGCCAACCACATAAAAGATCAGCTAAATTTGAAAAATGTTTTAGTATCCTGGGACATGATGCACCGCTTCATCTGTCTGTTAATTTCTGTCTTATTATGAAACATTTTATTTATTTGGTTAATTTTAATTTTTTTACAACTGTTTCATATATGTATATATATATATATATATATATATTTTTTTTTTTTTTTTTTGTTCTTTAATTTGAAAAAATTCTGCACCCCAGAGATTAAGGATAGCATGTTAATTTTGTGAAAAGAGCACCATGTCGTTGTATTTATTCAGAGGCGTTAAGCATTAATATACAGTTACTATAAAGGAAAGACAGTGGAGGGATCATTTTCTTTATTTATGACAAATATATGCCATTGCAGCACATCAAAGACATGGTAGTAAAAACTCTTTTCGCAAAATGGACACTGTGTCCTTTACTTCCACACAGTACAGAATTACTTCGTACCAAAAATAAATATGGGATAATAAAGTTCATACAGATTTGATATTACTACAAACATTTTTAGAAACAAAAAAGCCAGTCTTATTGGTAGTTAGTAATGCATATATTTTTTATTGAATAATATCATCTTGAAGAAAGAAATTAGCTCTATTTATGTGCTATATAGAGCATAAGCAGCATCGCTGGTATCTATTTACATTTTTAACATTAAAATGTATATAGTCTAATGGAGATGGAGGGGTTTTTTTGTGTACATACAATGGCCCATATCACTGTGAACCATCATTTTTCATGAATTACAAATCAATACTTAAAAACACATAAAATAACAGAGTTACATTAAAAATTTCTCACCCAAGATAACTCCTCTTGATATTTCTCATCCATAACAGACTTGAGAGTTTTTTCACTTTCTACTTCAATATTCTATCCAACAAATTAAGTTATTATTATTAAACATAGTTAAATTATAAGAAAAAAAGAGCTAGAAACCATTTTTAAGTTTTTACAATGCCACTGTAAAACTTTAAATTTAAATATTTTAATTTGTTTAGAAATCAATCCTATAGCTTTGTTTTTGATAATGCATAGGAATAAGGAAAATCTTACAGCTATTTAGTATTTGCCAAGTAATTAGTGATGTGGGGAGGGAATTTTTCTGTTTTGGAAAATTTGCCACTATGTTTTTCTGGAAAATTTTCAAAGCCAAAAAAGCAATTTTTTTAGTAAATTTCTTACATGACATATTTAAACTTTTCTTTTATTCGTCATCGTCACAGTACAGTCATTAGTTACAGTAATGTCAGATATATAGTGTAAAAAAACAAAAAATTCTATTAAAAACATCATTTAGAAAGCTACTAGATATGATTTGAGCAACATGCTCGAGAAGGAGAAGGTTTTATTTATTATAATACAAGATATCTATGGTTGTTAATCAGAATTTTGAATGTTGTTTCAATAAGTTTGAGTGAACATACTAATTATAAAGCATTTAGCAACATAAAAAAAAAAAAAAAAAGAATTAATGCACTACTGTATTGCTGAAACACTTTGAAAACTGAAAACTGCTGCACTACTGTGCTCTGTTTTTCAAAATATTCATATGATAAAGGATGACATAACTATGCTTTTCAAAGTTAGGCAACAATTCTGATTTAGGTCATTTTATTGCCTCTGGTTCTGAGAGTGACTTGAAAAGTTAGGACATTGTCATAAACTTTGTTAAATATTCAATAAATAAATAAATAAGAATTGCTTTAGTTACAAAATTGTCATTGTTGAAATTTTTTAAGAAAAATCTTATGTGAAAGAACAATTTCATTTTTTAAATAACTTTTTAAAACTAATTTCTAAAGTGGAGGGGTGGGGGTGGATCTTTTTGCAAGCAACAGGAAATACGTAATTAACTGCATAAATAAATAACGAACTCAATTTTGAATACCATTTGAAAGAACTCAATATTTCTTTATTTTGCTTAAAATAACTAAAATTGAATTGTACTTGAAAATCTCATTGTAGGTGTTCCATTTAAAAATTTTAAAGTAAAAATAGAAACAATGACACTTATTTAAAAAAAAAATAAAATGCACTTTTCTTAAAGCACTAAAAAGAACAAAATAACTTTTTCAGCTCAGTACCATCGATCTGAATACTTGCATTTTACTACTATTGCAATAAAATTGCACCTCAAATGAAGAAAAGGGCGGTTCAAACGATTTTATACCAAAATTTCCAATCTGGCTAATTTCAGCTCATATTTTCATAAATCCATAATAATTTAATTAATAATATTCACTGCACTCAACAAATTAGCAGAGTACATGTAACAAATACTTGGTACTGGTACAACTCTATACACACAACATAACAAAATTAACACAGTACAATATGTAGATACACAAACCTTTTTTCTTTTCTTTGAAGAATAATAAATTATTTTCATTATCTATAATAGGTATTGGTTTACATACAGGTCCCCTAAAAAATTTTCATATTCATATTTGTTATGCTATATAATGAAAATTGCTCAATGTTAATTTTTAGTGGTATGGGGATTTTTTTTGTACCTCTATGGTACCTAAACAAGACTTAGACAAATAACACCTTTTTAATGCTTCTTCTGTATAAATACAGCTCATATCATAGTGATTCTTATACGAGACTACTTCCCTCACAGTTAAAAACAAAAAACATTTGTAGCCTTGTTGTTTTCGGAAATGTAATACAGGATTGTACAAAGACAATCAATCTATAAGATACTTTTTCTTAAAAACTAAAGCCATAAAGGAAATGTTTATAAACAATGATGAAGCAATTTGTTTAAATACTTCACATCTAATTTAATTTATTGTACTGTTCCATTTTACACTGGTTTATTATTATTATTTTCCAATAAATTCAGACAGTAAAATTGAAAAAAAAAAAAAAAAGATCAATATTCTTGCTGTAGTATAATTTTAATGAAAATCAAATTATACAGTATTTAATAATATATTTATGAGGTAATACATATTGAATTGTACAAGTTGCAGGTTCGTCCACAACTAGATTTGGAGATTTTTCTTAGGTGCCGTTTTGAACAATAACAATGTCGTTCTGGATTCTTTGCAATATGATATGGCAACCTGCTTGCTGTTTATTTTTGAAGCTCACAGCAACCAGCAGTGCAATTAATTATAAAGATAACTGTTTAATAATTCATTATTCTATTCTATTTCAGCTAGTAGAGCACAATTATATAAAACGGTTGTATTTTTACTCTTTATTATTAACTCCTTTTGTTTCAGGGTTGGTTTTTTGACGTCAAAAACTGGTTTAAACTGTCAAAAACTGGTTTAAACCGTCAAAAACTGTAGAAAACCATATGTGAAAAATCTAAACTATAATGTTAATTTATTTTATGCATATTTTTAAGTTGCAATATACTAAGTACATAAATTAACATTCATTATTTGTAAAAAATAATATTTTTCTAGAAAAAAAAAAAAATGAAATGTTAGGAAACATATCAATACAACATCTTAAGGAAAGAGTGAACATTATAAATATTTTTCGTAAATTGTCTTAAAGCTATAACAATTTGCATATATAGGTGATAAATTATTATAATACAATTAACTATATTAAAAATTCTTTAACAGACTAATTCTTTAATTCTTTGGCGTCCCAACAAAGGGACGCCAGGCATTAACGGGTTAAAACTAATTGAAATAATAATAATAATAATAATAAATCAAAATTAAAAATTGCTTAAAATTTTTAAATTTTTCTTGCTAATTATTATTATTAGTTTTTCCTCTTCGCTTTAGCATTATTATGGTTTAAAAAAAAATATATTAAATGTATTATTAGGTTATTACTTTGTGAACTCAATGGTAGGTTAATTTTTAAAATTATGCTAAGTGCTGAAATTTCAATGAAAATTTTTAGCATTGAAATATAATATTTAAAAAACAAAGAATGATACTGACTCTAGAATAAAGAGCCCCCAGGGGGAATTCAATAAAAAGGGCAAACTATTTTCAAAAAGGGTATTATTTGCATAATTTGCAGTCTTCTATGTTGTGATTTTTGCATGTGACAAAAGTACATTACTAATTTTGCATGCATATATGTAGGCTATATGCATTTGTTCTTCCAGGAATGCTGTAAAACTATTGTTAGAAGGTTACATATCAGGAAGAAAAGTGTTTAAAGGCTTCTAACATTTAAATATTAGAAAGATCATTTGGTACTAATATGTTTTTAAAACGGCCGCCGGGTGCTAAAAATGGTGGGAAAAAGGCCACTGGGTGCTAAAATGTGTTTGAAAGAGCCGCCAGGTGCAGTACAGCAGTACCCAGCCAAATTAGGCAAGAGTTAGCACTAAAAAATCTGGAGTGACTTCACTCGAAATTTTAATGTATTTAATATTATATTTCAATGCATATAAATGCAGATTTTCATACCTTTAAGGCAGTAATTTACGAAAGAGATCTGTCTGCCATCCCTTTCATTAAAAATAATTAATTTAAAGTTACATTATGTAATTCATATTAAAATTTAGTTCAACTACTCATGTAATACAATACCTCAAATTTTTAATCATGCAACATTATAACTCAAAATGAAAGAACATGATGCAATATTTAATAGCACCATAATTTCATTTATTGGAGTAAAATACTTATGTCACCTTTTCGTTATCAATCAGCATATATTTGGTAGAGCTTACTTTTTTAAAAACAAGACTGTAAAATTTTTATAACTTAAAATAAAACGCAATAAGTAGTTTACCTTAGAATATACAAATTCCTATGTTCGAATTTTTGTTTTTTGTAAAGATATAAATATAATTTTTTTGTACTTAAATAGAAATCATAAGCATTCACAGGAAACAGATAATGCACTTCAAGAATTATTTTTAACCATGAGAGGCATATAAATTAAACACTCTTTTGTAAAATTAAAATTATTTATTTCTCTAAATAGGACTGCTTCATTGTTAAAATATACCAAGAAGTTTAAAATGTGAGGTTTTTGACATGACAGTTTAAACCGTCAAAAACTGTCATGCGTCAAAAACCTGCCAACCCTGTTTTGTTTATTTAATTTATTATTATTTTATTTTATTTAAGTACTATGGCATCTAGTAGTAGTGAATCAGTGAATGAAATTGTTGAAAAATATAAGGATTTGTTGAAAGATAATGTTAGACTTAGACTTAAAGATGGGTGGTTCCAAAGAACCAAGCACTGCGACCAGAGGTAAGATAATGTTAGAATTTTTGTGATGAAAAATGGGCCTATTTTTGGTAGGGAAAGTTAATGTAGTACTAGTAGGATGCATATTACTGATCGGTAAAATACAGAATTTCATGAATTTTCCTTTTCATGCTACATAAATCAGCTTATTTTTAAAAGTACGTTCCAAAAATCATTAAAAAAAATTCTAATTTATATAATCATATTTTACTGGCTAGCATTTAAATTGTATCAATGCACAAGAAGCATATATATATATATTTATGCATATCGATCACCCTTGAAGTTTTGTAATTTATGAAGATGTTTTATCATGCATAGTGAGGTAAGTTAATTTTAAATATTTGCTTAGTTAACTTTGTACATTACAAATGACGTCATTTTGAAAAATGCGTTTTGCTTTTGTTTGGAACCCATGGCAACCATTTCCAAAAATGGCATTTCACCATAATCACCAAATCCAGATGTGGACCAACCTGCAGTTTGTTCCATTTAATTAATTTAAGAACATTAAAACTGGAATTATTAACCCATTTTCAGCCAAAGGTGCGTAAATGCACCATTTCAATATGTATTTTTTTTATTAATACTGACATATATTTTTCACTAATTTTACTTTTCTGCTATTTTTAAAGGTTCTCAAGACACCTATAAACAGGGTTGGCCAATTTTTGCCGAAGTGGAAAAAACCATGGTAAAAACCATGGTAAAAACCGTGGAAAAAACCGCCCCGGCAAAAATAGTTTTTGCCACAATTTTTGCCACTGGCAAAAATTACCAGTATTTCAAACAGGGTTTTAAGGATTTTAATCTTTAAATCATAATTTTAAACAAATTAAAACCAGAGATTTAATTACACTCTTGATCAACTGATTCTTATGTAAATCATTAAAATAATGCATTCTAAAATTTCTTTAAAATGAAATTTTAACAACAACAACAATTAACATAACTTTCTTCATTTTTAAAAATATTTTAATTACCTATCTAAAAAACATTCTTCAATAATTAATTACTAGAATATTTGTGTTTTTCAATGTATTACATATTTTGTTTACAGTGGGGAAAAGTCAAATACTGAGTCAATTATTGACTCAGCTGTTCTTAAATTTGCCAGTCAGTGACTAATCATGCATTTTTTGGAATTGAAATGTAAATTGCAAGTAAACTCTCTCATTCTCTCTCTCTCTGAATATGTCTTACTTACGATTTTTTTACTTCAATAAAATACAAATATAATTTTGTAGTTTTATTTTTATGGTTATGTTCAGGGACTGAGAAAGTTTCAATATCTTAGGAGCCAAAAATAGCGAATTATTTCTATGACAATACTCACAGCAAAACTTAATAATATTTCATAATTGTACAATTAAAGCAGGTCATTCACATATTATTTTACATTGAATAAATGAACTATTCAGTTAAAAATGTGAACTAAGGAAATTTAAAAAATAACTATTTTTTATTTATAAAGATAAAAACAAACTATTGGGGAAAAAAAATCCACAGAAATAAATATTATTTTTACCTTTAATATAATCATCAAATATATTGAGAGTATTTAAGTTTTATCTTTAAAATACTATTTGTCTATTAATTTTTCAGGACAAAATTCCTTTAAAGAGAATCCATTTGATAAATATCATACTATTTAAACTTTCTCGTTGTAAATTCGAACATAGTTTGCTTTAGATAGTGTTTATGATGCTTGAATCTTGTTTAACATAAAGATGTTGGCTTGGAAAGTACCAGTATAGTAGTAAGAAGATTTATGAAATATGGGAATTTACCTTTCACGAAAAAACATCTTTCAAAAACAGAAATAATTGTTAAATTTTTCAGAAAACATTAAACTCATACTATTCATTCAATACATCAGCAATGTCATCTTTTATACCAAGACAAGAAGGTGGGAGGAAAAACAAAAATATTGTAAATGCTTGAAATTTTTTTTGTCAGTCTGCCTTAACCGGTCACCAGTGGATATTTATAGTCACCCTGGCACCTGGAATTTGTCAGACACTGGTTATATATTATTATTAATTAATTAATTTTAATTACTTTTTAAATTAAAAAATCTTCAAATATTTTTTTTATTGAGGTGCCATAGTGTAAAGGGTGAAAATTGAAAGGAATTGTGTTGTTCTAATTTTATTTTTCCACTTTTCCTAATTTTTTCCATTTTTGCCTGGTTTTTTCCACTTTTTTCCGCTGTCCTGGCAAAAATACATTTTTGCCGGCAAAAACCCAACCCTGCCTATAAAATATTACAGGGCATTTAGCACAACTTCCTCAAAAATTAAGGGACTTTAGGGACCAAAATGTGAAAAAAAGGGACTTTAGGGACCTATTTATTTTATGTGTTCTGGAACATATATACTATTTTTTTTTTTCTGTGATCCCCTACCATGTGTAACCCGAGTAATACCTGAAATCAAGTAATTTAAAAATATATACTGTCAATATCAAAATGTAAAAATATATAGAGATACCTTAAGATAAGGTATACCATAAGATGGGGCTTGGGCCCTTTTATCTCTGGTAATTTTAAAGAACATTTACTGTTTTTTGCGATGCAAAATGAAAAAATGTCAGATTTTACGTTTAAATGAATTTTTATCTGTCAATGAATTAACTGTCCTCAAAATTTGCCATTATAAGTGTGTTGTGCATGAATGTGTGTGCCCCTTTCCCCGGGGAGATCTCAAAGAATTGTTAGCCTATATTTATGGGAGTTTTTCAGAAAACAGCAGAATTTTTTAAATAGCTGTGCTATTTGAAAGTGTGACCTGAGTAGGAATCTGGAATTTCTCCTTCCCCTTCTTTGAGAAAAGAATCTTTCAACAACTGATGTGGCTTGCTGCTTTAAAATTCATTTTTGTATAATTGCAACAGCCTGTATTTTGCATGGAAAGCAATAATTATGCTGCATGTAACAGTCATGAACTTCTGCAAATAATTAAAAAGTATATGTCTGCTTTATTTGAAGTTTTACACAGATGCTTTCACGCCAGGGGCCCGGCTGCCCTCAACGCTTGTGTGATAGTCTACGAAATAAAAAGAAACTAACAGAAGAAAATAAAAAGTTAATAATTTAAGAAAAATGAATGAACAATAAACCACCTAAAATTTAAAATCACGTACCTAATACAGCCCGTATACTTAGCAAATTTAAAGATCGTAAGAATTACTCTAAATTTTACTAAACAGTAAATAAAAGAGAAAGTCCAACTTTCCTTCAGTATATATATGAAACAAATTTACCGTGAAATCCTCCTCCCTTCAAATAGCTTAAGTTCCACTGGCAACTTTATAAGAAAACTAAGAGAAATTAAAATTAATGAAAATAGCACTATTGTGAATTTTGATGGCATTAAATTGTTCCCATCAACTAACATTAACAAAACTATAAATGAAATAACGAAAAAAAGAATTATAGGTAAAACTAAATCAGCACAACACTAATAGCAGCAAACGACTTAATTCTCAATGAAAATTACTTTAGATCGAAAAACAAATTTTACAAATAAAATAAAATTTAAAAAAAAATTTAAATTAAAGACTTTTTCTACTAGCTTGATTCACACTAAAAGGTATGAAAAGATTAAAATGAAGTGTTGCCACCTAAATTTCATACTTTAGTTAATTTTTAAAAATGTAACTGCCGTGTCGAAAAACTGTTTGCACCCCTGGGTTCAGAAAAATCGCCTCTTTCATTTGGTACTGAATTTGTAATGAGCCACGTACTTTTTAAAATGACTAAAATGAATTAAAATGAAGTGTTACCACCTATATTTCATACTTTACTTAATTTTTTAAAATGTAACCATTGTGTCGAAAAACTGTCTGCACCCCTGGATTTAGAAAAATCGCCCCTTTTATCTGGTACCGAATTTGAACGATAGGACTGATATTTCTAATTTATTTTCCCCTTTTTTCTGTTTTTAGCCTGGATTCAGCAGGTTTATGACTGATAATGTAGGCTAAAAATAAATAATAACAAAAGAAAAATTAATCTTACATTGTCTATGGGTCACATGTGCTAGAAATTCCCAATAAAAATATAACTTTTTTTTGTTGCCACCTAAATTTCATACTTTAGTTAATTTTTAAAAATTTAATTGTTGTGTCGAAAAACTGTTTGCCCCCTAGGATTCAGAAAAATTGCCCCCTTTCATTTGGTACTGAATTTGTAACGATAGGTCTGATATTCTAATTCATTTTCCCCTTTTTCCATTTTTAACCTGGATTTGGCAGAAGGTTTATGACACAGAAAGTAAGATTAAAAAAAAGTAGCTTATAAAAAAAAAAAACGAAGAAAAAAGGGGGTTGGGGGGGAGGGAGTCCCAATGGGATCTCACTATTCAGGTTCATCACTGAATTAAAAATTAGTTTAACGGAAGAAATATTTTTTGAAATTTTAAAGATGAAATTAAATGTTGGTTTAAATATGCCGATGATGTTTTTGCTGTCATCCACAAAAATGTAAAAATTTAAAAAACACTAGAAAAATTAAATAAAATAAACCCTAAAATCTAAATAAAATATGAGAACGATCTAAATAAAATAGAGAAAAGCTGGTTATAAGAAAAACCTAGAGTGTAAACAATATAAAGAAAAATTAAATAATTAACTCATATTGAAAATGAATAGAAACCAAATGAAAAATATACTACAGCAATTTCATTTAATAAAGGTGCACCCAATAAGTTTAAAAATGAAGTTTCAAAACTAAACATAAATATCCCTACTAAACCTAACAGATATTTTCCAGCATATAATGACAAAGCCCCCCATAAACCCTTAGAAACTGCAGGCATTTATGAAATAAAATATCAAACAGAGGAAAATACAAACAGGTATTACATAGCTATGAGCTATGATTAAGAGGAAAGTAAAAAAAAAATAGGATAAAAGAACATGAAACTGACACTAAATATAATAGAGCTACTACAGCCCTAACCAAAAATAATACAGAACAGAATATAAAAGTAGACTTTAAAAATGTAAAACAACTGGCGACTTTCAAAAATGTTACATGTGCAGCAAAAAAAAAAAAAAAAAAAAAAAATCATGAAACAAAGAGATTTTAGCCAAAGTGCAGTTGCAAATGTATGGAGACCAATAGGAGTATTGACCAGAGATGGCTACTTACTCTGCTCGAGAAATTGAACAAGAGAAGAATCAGCCACTGCAATAATCGACCATCACACAAGCAGCATACATGTGTTGTTCATACATGCAATACTTACCAAATGTAATTCAGGGTTTATGAAAAATGGGATGATACAACAGAATTATAGAATCTCAGCACTGAGCTATAAAAGTGTCATGAATCAATGGAAATCAATGAAGTCTCAATATTAAATAAAATTGCACCCCATACCACAACTCCCAGTTGTCAAACCATGCAGCAGAGAACAGTCAAGCACAACTGTCACATTTTTAATTTATACCATAACAATGTTAGTAATCACTTTTTTATTCATCCCTCTCCACTCCACTTTTTTTTTTTTTTTTTGAAAACTGATATTCTTATTTAATTGTAACTAGATATTGGAGAAAATTATTTTACAAAAAAAGCGGTGTAAAAAAAAAAAAAAAAAAAAAAAAAAAAAATGGCAGGCACTAATAATGTTACAGAATAAATTAAAATTGTGGCAATTCTGAGTAAAGTGAATATCTAACTATTAACTCGGATGTCTACAGATATGTCTTTGGTGGTTATCATGGTTGAATTTGTAACTGGGCTCATTACTGAAAACAGTTTGTTTCCTGATCAATTGCATCTAGTACAGCTGTAATGGTTCTAGTACTACGCAACAGTGAGGGACAGTCAGCGAAACGGTCTTTTTAATTTTAGCCCCAAAAGCTGATTCACTGAGTTACCTATGAATAATAGTGTTCTTGTTACACATCAGATCATTGGTCGTTAAAAGTTAATCATTTTAATATTATAAGTTATGTACCTACACGATTTTATCACATTCGAATAATTTTTTGGGCATAACTAAACTCTTATATGACTTTCAGTGGAGGGAGAGAAAAAAAAAGGGACTTAGGGACCATTTTGCCAAAAAAAGGGACTTTTAGGGACCTGAAAAGAGTTAAGGGACTTCTAGGGACTTTAGGGACCACACTAAATGCCCTGAATATTAGTAATACAATTGGAGTAAACACATCCTGTTGAAAAATTTGCAAAATACGCTAGTTTTCTAACTTGAAACGATTATTGACAAATTCAACTTTTTGAAAATGTATTATTCCACTTAAAATTAATCATAAGTTTTTATAATGGATTAAAGTTACAAGTTCTGCAAATAAAATAATAATAAAACAAATTTATAAAAATCTTAAGAAATTTTTATTTAAACTTATTTAAATATGCATCATTTTATTTCTTAAATAAAATATTTTTCATGCACAAAACTTTTTTTGCGTCTTAATGAACGTAATTTAAGCATATTTCAATGAAAATAATATTACATTTTATAAAATTTCTATGCTTGGCCCTAAAATAGATTAATTTTCTTATATGAAAACCAATAATGTTGTAAGAATGGAATAATTTCTAAAAATAGAGACAAAAAATAAGTAAAAAACTAAATAATCACTGTCACTCAAATATTAAAAATAAATTTAACGAAAGGATAGAATTTATAATAATTGATTATAAAGTTAATACCCAAAATTATTTAGTTTACAATAATCAAAAGTAGACAACCAAATGTTTTCAAAACAAAGTACACTTACCCTTCTCAGGCGAACTTCTTCTATGAGTTCTACTAGTTTTCTTTCCAGATAAAGAGCATTAAAGTCATCAGTCGGTTTTTTGCCACTGTTGTTAGAATTATCAGTCATGATTTCAAAAAATCAACAACTGCAATCAAGCCTAAGTTAAATTTTACTATTTCTTCAAGCAAACTTATAAACTTCACACTGTTGAAAGAATGGCTCGTTTTTATCATAACAGTTATCGTCTGCAGTTATGAATACTTTTATCGTCTGCGTCCATTTCCAATATAAAATAAACAGTGAAACAGATAAAATTTTAAGTATGAAGAAATATTTATTTACATCACAAATAACAAAATAAAGTGATTCTATTTTACCCAGCATTTTTTGTATTCTAAACCTGACAATACACTTTTCAATGTTCGAAGACTGAACTAGAAAAAATACTTGAAATCTGATGAAGACAGGCACGCGAGGAGAACAAAGTTTATTTTTGGTTCGTTGATTCGTTGCTGCCTGCTGCAATAGCTTGCACGAGGAATTGATATTCATAAATCGGCAAAACAGCCAACGAGTACTTTTTCCCTGTTAGCCACTCACTAACCCTTCGAGAGCATAGAGCTATAAAAGACTGTCTTAGCTAAAATAGAGCTTGCGCCATGACGTCACTGCCCACCCATTTAAGCACTGGCTGGCAAAACAAGATTGTTTTCTATATTTCAAATATCCGCGTTTGTAATGATCGATAGATGGCTCTTTCTCAACTGCAGTTGTTAGTAAATATAATAGCCACGTGTATTGTTCTTTCTGGTTGTTCTATCATTGTTTCAACGTGAAAACTATCAGTGGTATGATAATTTCACCTTAGCCCACCAGAGGGCGAGCATTTCATTACAATCGCGGATTAATGTCTTGAGGGTTTTATTTACATTTATATAAAAATTTAAAAATGTTATATAAAATAGTAGAGTGGCATATGGTGTATTTATTGATAAAAACAACAACAACAACAACAAAAAAAAAAAACCCTAGTAATATTGGTTTCACGATTTCCAAAAGAGGAAAACCGTCGGGAACTATGGATTAGAGAACTAAAAAGAGAAAATTGCAGACCTACTATTCTTTCTATAATTTTTGGAAGACATTTTCAGACCAATATATATATATATATATTAATCTTGCTTCATACAGTATAATAAATGAAAAATTAATCCTCCGTAAAAATATTTTTAAGATTATTTTCCTCAAATTAAAAAAAAATAAATTACAACATTTTAGATTTATTATTTGTGATTAGCCATCCCAAAAAATTTAAAATATTTATATTTCAAGAATGATAATAATTAATAAATTCCATTTACATTTAATTATATGTTGATAATAAAGATAAGTATCACTTTTATGCAATAGGAATAATTATGCATTTAAGTTAACAATTTGCACTTTTAATAATGGATATAAAACTATTTTTGCTGACACAATATATGAGAGTAGTAATTCCTTAATAAGTAAATAATAAAATAAAAATTAATTATTATTATTTATAAAGCCATATTTTTTTTCTATAAAAAGAAAAGATTAAAAAAAAGAGAAAGAAAAGAAAGGGCAAAAAATAAATAAATAGTAATAATAATAAGATTGTTAAATAAGGATAAAAACAAAATCATTTTAACACACGTAAAGTATGAAAAGAAAAGAAACTAGTAAGTTGTGGCCACCACAAGACTTTCTTCTATATTTTCCTATCCGCGATTGTAATGAAATGTTCGCCCTCTGGTGGGCTAAGGTGAAATTTTCACACCACTGCATATCATTATATTATGCAATCGCTTTTCCATGATGTAATGGCGGAGAAAGAACAATTATTAATCCACGTGGCTATTATATTTACTAACAACTGCAGTTCAGAGAGCGCCATCTATCGATCATTACAAACGCGGATACAAATTCACTCAATAACAATATAAAAAAAAATTACGATTTTTTTTCCAAGGGTTTTTTTTTTTTTCCCGTTAAGTTAAAAAAAAAAAAAGGATAACTTTGTTTTAAATTATCACATATTCATAGTTCAACCATTCGTTTTAAAGGTATTGACGAGACCTTTCGAAAGATACCCATCTTGAAAATTTATTCCCCTCGAGGGGGGACTTCCCCCCCAGGGGGGGGGGGTGGCAAGGCTCCTACACATACAAAATTTTATTCCTAGTTGACTATCTCTATTATAAATAACTCTTGTAAATTTCATAATGTTTACTAAAAAATAATTCTCTTTATGCACATTTATGCAAAATTTTGTCCTATATCGCCATGTTAAAAATTTAGAAAAAGCGGGATGGCAACGCAACCTGTAAGACAATTTTTACCAAAAGGTGATATGCACTAATTATGTCAAGGGGCAACTACATACCAACTTGTATGAAATTCTGTGCAGTAGTTCCTGAGATACAGTTGCCACAAAATTTTGTCACACACACACACAGACAGACATTTTCTAAACATGGTCAAATCGTGTTCTACAGCTCTCAAAACGTGTAAATCCATCAAAAAGCCGAGGTCGAAAATTTTTACGAATCCAATACTTTCTTCTATTGAATATAGAAGAAAGTAAAAGTATGTTTTATATAAAAGTCAAGTCTAAAATATTATATTTTAAGCTTTTTTTTAACATACGTTTTCGTTTATCACAGAACAGCGTCATTAGGTAAACTTAAATTTTACATGCGTTAAAGTTATTTGATTTGATTTGATTTGATTTATTTATTTATTTAACTTTGAAGTACATAAATTATATTTCCATTTTATAAAACAAATTTTTCCGATCTTCTGATTTAAATTATATGGATCGGGTAGATAAAAATACAACTTTTAATTTTTCTTTATAAATCTTTTTTTAATGTTGTATGCAAGCCTTTAACATATTTTGAAAGAGAGAATCTTTTTTTACATACGTATCATCCATGTTAGAAAACGAGTTGTTTACAAGCGGATATTTCAGAAACTGGCTGGATAACCTGATTGGTCAACTGGTTGCTATATTTTCAGGGTAGCAAGAAAGATATTTTAGTGCTAAGTCGTGGCAATAAAGCTAAAGATAGCCGTATCTTTATCGCTGTTTTGGCCATGTGCTATGGGCTTGGGCTTGTTATGCTAATAAAGTAATTAGATCGATCGGCTTGAGCGTTAGCGTATACTACTTTTTATTTTGAAATTGTAGTCTTTTGTAAAACTAGAATTAGGGTTGAAAGGAAGCTCGAAATCTAATATTGCTGTTACGATTGATTGCATGCATTTAACATCTATTGATAATGATATATGTATTTTTATCTGTTTCCCCCCCCCCCCCTCATTTTTCCTTTTAAATATTGTTTAAAAAAAATTGTTATGATCATTTTAATTATAAAAACAAATTTTGTATAAAAATCAAGCTAATTAAAACTGCTCTTTCCTCTGAATAATTAAATCTCTTCCTTTTCTTTCTTTCTTTTCTTTGTATTTTTCAATACATTAAGTACCCCACTTTTGTTATGCAAATATTTCTTTTGTTTCTATTCATTATCATGCTATAATTAAAATTTACCTCACTTTATACATTACATTCATATGAGCTGAAAAAGCATTTATTCATCTTTAAAATATTTTTATTAGTATTTTTAGCATACTAAAGATTTATTTAACTAGAATTATTATTTAATATAAAAGATTTTTAAACATTGATGTCAAGTTTGCTTTTCTATATAAACAGTATAAATAAGGATTCGATATGCAATCTAACACACACACACACACACACACACACATAGATATAGATGGATAGATATTTAAATTTGATTTTAAAAAATATATCTGTATATGCCTTTTGTAATTCTCTAAGTTTCATAGGCTGAAATTTTTAGAATGCTATCTCAGTGGAATCAGAGGTTTATCGAAGCAATTATGAATTCATGGAAAAATTACCTGAAATTTTACTGAGAAAAAGTTTTCGTTGGGGAGGTTCGCAGGGAGGTTCAATCCTCTCATTATGAAAAATATTAATTTTAATTTTGTTTAGAATTCATATGAATTTGATATTTTCTGAACCTTATGTCTTTAATATTTTATGTCTTATTCTATGAATCTAATACCAGAAAACAGAAATTTTGGTTGAAAAAAATAGTGAAATCAGTATGTTACCCGAACACAAACCACATCTGAATTATAAAACTTATAGTGTACATTTCTTTAAGGCATTTACGGCAAAATTTAACATTTGTAAAGTTAAAATAATAGTAGAAAATGTTTATTAATTTTTGATAGAATGGAGTAGAAGGTTGATTTTTACTAACTATGTGAAAAATACCAGAGCCGGGAATCGAACCCTGGACCTTCCGCTTAACGCGTGTATGCTCTAACCACTGAGCTACCCTGGCCGATATCCGGGTCCGGTATTTTTCACATAGTTGGTAAAAATCAGCCTTCTACTCCATTCTATCAAAAATTAATTTCCAGGTTGATGAATTAAATTTCCGAATAGAAAATGTTTAGTTTGTAATTTTAAACACCGTTGTAGATAATATGTACTGTATTTATTAAAAATAATAAGAATAATTAATTAACCCTTTCATTCCTAATTTTTTCCCTCCATAAAACAATAAATCTTATATTGAGTCATAAATTTATTTTAAAGGTAATATATATATAAATATATATATATATATATATATGTATATATATATTAATAGGAGTCATAGCAGAGTACGAATGAGTATAGCTAACAAAACAACTGAAAGGTGTTTATTTATGTTAAATATAACCACTGATGCCCTTTAAAATCATAACTTTTCAATCAATAAAAATATCAAGTTGTGGAAGAAATATATTGCAATTAATTAAAACACAAATTATAAGCATTAAAAAATAAAGTAAAAGATATTTCAAAGAGTTACTTTATATTCCTTTATATCCGAAATTACCTTATTTTGGGAAAAATAGTTTGAAACTTTTTTATTATATTTCTTTGCTGCATGAGAAACATCTCCTATTAAATTTAGCTTAAACTATAGGAACTTTGAAGTTCCAATGAAATCCTGTAGTAAATTTAGGCTATATTGATGAATTTTTTTGATGGGACTTTAAAGTCCCGGTGGGATACAAAGGGTTGAAATAAATCATGTTAAGTAAATAATCAATGCACCGCAGCTGCTAAACACAGATCTATTGTCATAAAATTTATTCTTGTTTTGTTTAATTTAATTTTTTTTTAATTACTCTCTCCTATATATATATAAGAAGAAAGTACCAGATTCGCGAAAATTTTAGACCTCCAATTTTCGATATATTTACACCTTTTGAGGTGTCCTGCATATAATTTAACCATTTTTTGAAAATGACTTTTTTTATTTTTAATATTGTCTGTTAGACACAAAACTGACTTTCTTTTGAGATTTATACACGCACCATAAAAATAATTTTGACAAATAATAATTTTAGTAAAGTGAGAATTTATGTACCAAAATACAGATTTTTTTTTATGATGCTACTATAGTAGCATCGCACCTAACGGCACACTTGTCCACAATACATCCTGAAGATGTCTATAGGACGTCTTTTTCATTCATAGGACATCCTACGGATGGATAAGATTAGGGTTAAGATGCCGTTAGGTGACTTATGTTCTTACACGCTTGTGACCCATGTCCACTCTACTTCAAATATTCTTCCGAAATTTTTATATTTCTTATTTTTTTTATTTATTTACTAGCAAGCATAATTATGTTATATATAAAATTTGTTTTATTTTAACTAAATATTTGTATTCAATGCTCAATATGTAAATCATAAAAATGAGCTCTTTTATTGTGTAAGCACACTATATTGGATAATTATTATACTTTTTTTTCATGTAAGGTAACTTTAAATTTTTGATCCCATTGAGATCCCACTTATAAAAATTTAGTGTATATTTTAGAATACAAAAAAATGTATACTTTTTCAAATTTAAAAAAAAAACATTATCTTAAAAAAATAAAATAAAATAATAATAATAGTAATTTTAAAATTTTATGAAAAGAATTTAACTTTACATAACATAAGCAAGTTGAATATCAAATTCATTTTCATAAAAGTTTCTTTAAAGTGAGATGTTAGAAACTTTTCTTTTCCCTATAGAACTTGAGAAATTTGAGATTGAAAATGTTCATGAAAGCTCAATACTGCCGATTTTTCAAAAGTTTAAATATTTGCTCTTGATTTACAGATAATTGCACAATAAAAGTGTTTTATGTGCTATAAGTATATTAATTAAAGTATTAAGTAAAAGTAGAAGTGCTATAAGTATATTACACTTCCATAAGTTTTTATTATTTTTATTTTTTAGTGCAGTGTTTAATTAAAACTTTTTAATGGGGAAAGTTTTAATCTGGTTCTTTTCAGAATTCTGCTTCATTTTTTTTACTAAAGTAAAGAAAAAAAATTAAGTCTCCTGAATTTTTCTTGCGTGATTCAACGGTTTAAAAAAGGAAAAAAAAAAAAGTACCTTGGATATGTAAAATGCAAAGAGTGGGAAAAGTATATAAAACTTTAAAAAAGTTCTCACACTAAACAGTTTTATTTTTTCGAATGCTACATTGCCACTTCTTAATTTATTATTATTTAATAAATACAAACAATATCCAAAAGAAGGATTTTAAAGGATGAAACCTTGTAATGAATTTAATATAAAGATATATTTTTTTTAATTCTGTATGTCGAAAAAACATCCAAGCATTGTTAGATTTATATTACTTTGACAATTTAAAACTGGTATGTTGTGGTTACCCCATGACTTTCTTCTATATTTTCCTATACAAATTCACTCAGTAAGAATAAATTATTAAAATTATTATTTAAAAAAATTATCTTCCATGATAATGCAGACGATTTCCATATTAGAGAAAAAGTATAACACTAAATATTAAAAAATAAATAAATAAATAAAATAAAATTAAAAATAAAAGTCAATTTTATTCTTAATATTATTATTATTATTACTATTATTTTCGTTAAAAATGTAAATAAATAAATAAAATTAAATTAAAAATAAAAGTCAATTTTATTCTTAATATTATTATTATTATTATTATTACTATTATTTTCGTTAAAAATGAAAAAAAAAAAAAAAAATCAATAACTATTTTAAATTACTGCAGATCGATGGTTCAACCATTCATTTTAAAGGTACTGGCGAGTTCTTTTGAAAGATACCCATCATGAAAATTTATTCCCCTCGAAGGGGGACTTTCCCCCGGGGGAGGGAGGCGAGGTGAGGCTCCTACATATACAAAAAAAAAAAAAAAAAAAAAAAATACAGTTGACTATCTCTATTATAAATAATTCTTATAAATTTCATAATGATTATTAAAAAATAATTTTCTTTATGCCCATTTATACAAAATTTTGTCCTATACCCCCATGTTAAAAATTTAGAAAAAGCGGGATGGCAACGAAAACTTTTATATAATTTTTACTAAAAGTTGATAGGCATTAATTTATGTCAAGGTGTAAGTACATACCAATTTATATGAAATTCTGTGCAGTAGTTCCTGAGATACAGTTGCCACAAAATTTTGTCACACACACACACACAAACAGACAGACATTTTCTAAAAATGCTCAAATCGTGTTCTACAGCTCTCAAAACATGTAAATCCATCAAAAACCCGAGGTCGAAAATTTTTACGAATGCAATACTTTCTTCTATTGAATATAGAAGAAAGTAAAAAATCTTTTCATCTTATTCTTATATAAAATTTTAATGGATGGATATAAATAATAATAATAATGGATTTTCAGTTGATGATCGGTTACTATATAATGGCGAAATGAATTATTGCAATGAATTATTGCTAAAAATTATGCAGAATCTGATAAAACATTATAACACCATCAACTGCATGCGAAAATGACAATAAACGATAATGTACAAATCACCTGTTAAGATAGCAGCCAAATTCTCGCCATAGACAAATATATGCGACTCACGCTATCCAGCCTGTTTCTGAAATATCCGCTTGCAGCTGTCTTACCAGCCAGCAAAGCAAGTTGTAGGGTTGTTTGTAAACAGGTGCAAGCTCTATAGATATAGTAATAATATATAGATTGGGATTGGGGAGAAAAAAGTGATTCCTTTTCACTTGGGAAAAGGCGGCGATTGTACCGAAATATGGCCGTCTTTTCCTCAGTGAATACACACGAATATTTTAGCAAATAAAATTTATGAATAATTTATTTACTAAAGGTTAATGAAAAATTTCAGATACAGTTTCAAATTCATTTTTCCTTTTTTTCAGTACCACTTAATGGCTGATTCCAAAACGTTTTTTTCAGCAACAAAAATTTTTGCACAATGACATGGGGATGATAGATCTATATATATTACTATATCTATGATCGAGAGCAGTTCCCCGTGACGTCATCAATTAAAGGGCACCCTGGCGGTTGGCAGAAATGCTGGACTTTCCCACGCCTACCAGAGTTTTCAATTGACGATTCTGGTTTTACCATTTGCTTCTATTTTCGCTATATATATTTTTAAATCATTCGCCTTATTTAAAAAAATTAATAATATTTCCCCGTTTTTTTTTCTATTAATTCATTTTTTATTTTTTATAGTAAATATGGTGACAAACTGATACACAATCGGTTGTGGTTGTACTTACTAAAATGCTAAACAGAGAGATTGAAATAATTTCAAAGCATCCAACGATTAACAAAAAAAAAAAAAAAAAAAAAAAAAAAAAATGGATAAACGCCATTAGAAAGAAAAATTACACTGTTGCATCTTAAAAGTATGGATAACATTTTTACTTTCTTCTATATTCAATAGAAGAAAGTATTGGGTTTGTAAAAAATTTCGACCTCGGGTTTTTGATGGATTTACATGTTTTGAGAGCTGTAGAACACGATTTGGCCATTTTTAGAAAATGTCTGTCTGTCCGTGTGTGACAAAATTTTGTGGCAACTGTATCTCAGGTACTACTGCACAAAATTTCATACAAAATGGTATGTAGTTGCACCTTGACATAAATTAGTGCCTATCAACTTTTGGTAAAAATTGTCTTTCAGGTTGCGTTGCCATCCCGCTTCTTCTAATTTTTTAACAAGGTGGTATAGGACAAAATTTTGCATAAATGTGCATAACGAGAATTATTTTTTAATAATCATTAGGAAATTTACAAGAATTATTTATAATAGAGATAGTCAACTGGGAAATTTTTTTTTTTGTGTGTAGGAGCCTCGCCTCCCCCCTGGGGGGGGGAGTCCCCCCTCGAGGCGAGTAAATTTCCATGATGGGTATCTTTCAAAAGAGCTCGTCAATACCTTTAAAACGAATGGTTGAACCATAGATCTGCGATAATTTAAAATAAAGTTATCGATTTTTTTCAATTTTAACAAAAGAAAAAAAAAATGTAATATTGACAATAAAATTGACTTTTTTTTAATATTTAGTGTTATACTATTTCTGTAATATGGAAATCGTCTGCATTATCATGGAAGATAATTTTTTTTTAATAATAATTTTAACAAATTATTTTTACTGAGTGAATTTGTATAGGAAAATATAGAAGAAAGTCATGTGGTGGCCACAACACACTACCACTTATAGAATTTTTTGAAACTGATATATCTTATTAAAGTTCACTACCGGATGTTCCCTATTGAAAATGGAGTGAATACCTCTGCCGGTTTGTGTACAGGGACATCCGAAAGTTTTCCAGAGCATTGTGTTCTGAGAAAGGTATTTCTATAAACCATATTTTAATACCTTTACTGTAGACAATTCTTAATGAAATTGAAATATGTCATTCCAGTTCACTATCGAATGTTTCTTATGTAAAATGGCGTAAATACCAGAACTGGTTCGTGTACAAAGACACTCGAAAGTATTCGAAATCATTGCGTTCTATGAGTAGTAGTTCTATAAGCCAAATTTTAATAACTTTACTTTTTACAAAGCTTAATGAAATTGAAATATGTTATTCATAGGCACAAAAGAATGCTTGCTATAGAATATTGTACGATGAGCATTAGATTTACAGGGACACACAAAAATATTTAGTTTCCTTAAGAGAAATTAATGAAAATTTGCACTCTCGTTTAGATTATGTGTTTTTAGCACTTTCAAACAAGGGTGAAAATGCTCTCAATTTGTCTGTCCGACTGTTTATCTTTCTATTTGTCTGGGTCTCTGTAAATATTTTCAGAATTTTTAAAAAATGTTCACTATGGAATATTTCCTATTTAAAATGGCATTAATATGCCCTGTGCAACTAATTTAGGAACAGGGACAAAAAAGCCAATACATCGCGTTTTAAGAGATACATTTTTAAAAATCGCATTTAAATAACTTTCTACTGTAAAAATCATAAAGAGATTTTTATGTATTGTTAATATTGTAACATAATACTTTGCATTATGATTAACCTTCAGGTTTACAGGGCTACACTAAAATATTCAGATACATTAAAGGCTGCAATTCTAACCTAACGGCTGCATTTTCTTCTGTGTTAAGCCTTTTTAACACTTTACAACAATGTCTAAGAGTGATTTTAAATTCAGTTAGTCTATCTGTATATTTTTCAGTTCTGTTGTGTGATAACGTAGGCAAAGAATATTGAAAGATATAGGATACAACAAATACGTGCAGTTGGAAAGTGTTAATAATCAATGCGTACTGCATGATTTTTCGTTCTTGTTTTTACGAATATTTGGAAAATCCTTAAGCAAGAGAAACTTTTAATGTATTCGTGTTATGAATGCAATTCTGAAACAACAAACTAAATAGAAAGAATGATTTATCTTATTTGCTTCTCGAAAATAACTTTCAATATTTCCAATAATATTTCACACACGCCCCACCCCCCCATACCCCCCCCCCCCCAAAAAAAAAAAAAAAAAAAGTCTCCAGTATATGAAACTTCTGTGACTATACAAATTTTCTTTAAATATAAATATTTGTATAATACATTAAAATTCACTTTCGAGTCTGATAGGCTCATTTATTCCTAGAATTTGAAATAGCAAAATGTCTAATTATTTTATTTTTATATCGGTCTAAATTTTATCAGTCTAAATATAAATATATTTTTAAATAAAGATTTTATTTATTTTTTTAATTATGAAGAAATTACTATATTCAAGCAGATACTTTATTGAATGCAAGCAATTTGTGTACACATACATTTAATCAATACAGTATTTAAAATTTCAAAAATAATTTTTCCAATATTGTTATACACAGAGATGAGAGTTTTCAGACTTTTCTTAAATCAATAATAATAATAATAATTTTCAGATTATTTTCTTTCTACTTAAATATTTTTCTTTTGTTTAATTTTCACATGTTTTTAAACAATTTATTTGTTTATTTTCATATATTCTCCATTTTTGCTTGCTAGTTTGTTGTTTGTTTATTGGTAACATGTACATCAGATTTGTATGCTTGTCTCGCAGTCCGCTTGTAAATCTTGGTCAGATAATAATTACAAATAGCACATGACAGAATTACAATACGAAGAAATGGAAAAAGCCAGCGCGGGAATCGAACCCGCTCTCCTACGCTCGAAGGCGATTAACAGTGTGGTGACATAACCACTCGGCCACGGAGGGCCTCCATTTTTGCTTCTAAAAAGTGCGATTTTCTGTATTTACCTTCTTTAATTTAAAAAATTATCTTACATTTGAGTTTTCCACATTTTTCAGACTTTTAGTCAATTTCCTACTCTCATCTCTTTATACATTAAGCAATAAAATCATTTGCATTTGCTTCCTACGCTGGAGCAGTTGGTCAAGCTTAGATCCCGCAGAAGCACTGAAAGTGAAGCAGCATTGAGAGGGATCGGTGGATGCTGTGCTCTGTTCAGTCTCGAATAGCGTGCGAAGCGTGGCGTGCGATCAGTTTTCCTCGCATTCGACCTACGGAAACAGACAGAAATAGGTTCGAAATAACTTCACATTGTCCGCATTTATTTTTAAAGATGTTCTTTTTTTTTTTTTTTTTTTTTTTTTATGCTCACTTCTCTCTAAAAAAGAACTGTAGAAAATCTGCAAAACATATGCAGTTCAAAAAGTGTGGCGATTTGTCCAATTTCACTACAGAATTCTTGAGGTCGAAATAATTACAAAATTACTACAGTTTATAAACTGTAGTAATTTTTCAGTTGTAGGAACTTCAAAACTTCACTGCCAAAAAAAAAAAAAAAAAAAAAAGTCCTGTTTGCTGCCTGAAATTTTCTGTAATTCAGAAAAATACGACGCACTTTTTTGTATTACAGAAAATTTCTGGCAGCAAACAGGACTTTTTTTTGACAGTGTAGTGGAATCGGCCAAATCACTTCAGTTTTCAAACTGTATTTATATTGGAGATATTCTGCAGTTCATTTTTAGCTGGGACTCCCGAAAGTTGAGATGTTTGTTTACCAACAAGGAACTGCCCTGTACTGGCTCTGGAGAAAAACTCCCAGAACATCACTGCGGTTTTTGCGCCTTCTTTTGGCGATAATCGCCTTCTTGGTGACTGGTTCGTGGGATTTTGCATGCTTCAAATGGTTTGTTCCTCTTACCACCCAAACTCCAAAGAAAAATCAAACAGAACAGTTTTCAATCAATAACAAGGACTAGATTACCTGCTTTCCATTTCAGTTAGTGTAGGTTGTGGTTTGTGTTTCATTTTTCCCCAATCGAAATATAAAACAGAGATAACATAGGTGGAGGAAACTTGCCTTAATGGAAGTGGAATGTCGGTTTGGCGAATAAAATGGTGGTATGGTGGGGATGTGATGTTCGAAAGCAAAAATGTTACTAGTCCGGAGTCTACTCTGATATCTAGTCGATGTCTTAACTCAATGTGAGCTGGCGTATATGGCGTCACCAGGATTAAATATTCAGAAGAAATGATTCAGCAGTTATTTATAAAGTGTACACTGTAAAAAAAGAGTCCTGCTTGCTGCCAGAAATTTTCTGTAATGACAGAAAAAAACTCAAAAATTGCGGCTGCATTACAGAAAATTTCTGGCAGCAGACAGGACTTTTTTTTTTACAGTGCAGGCAAAACATATGACTAAGGTAAGGTGAACAAATTTTCTAACACTGATTTGATGACAAAACGACAAGTGATGATGAGAGATTTATTTAAAAACACCTAGTACTCATTGAGTACCGATTCCTCATAGGAAGTAGAGTCTGGAGGAAAATTCCGCGAACATCACTACGGTTTTTGGACGAATAGGACGATAGACTTTTGACGATAATTGCTTTAGGGGAAGTGGAAACGTGCTTTGATGGAAGTGAAATGTTGATTTGGCGGTAGAAAAACCGGTTTGGCGACTGAATAGGTGAATTAGTTTTAGTGGGGATGGGATATTCGGGAAAAATAGGTTACTAGTCCAGGGTCTATCGAATATGTAGTAACCTTAATGTACTGTTCATTGACTTTAACCATTGATTACATATTAGAGTAGACTTCGGACTAGTAACCTTTTTGTTCCTGAACATCATATCCCACCAATTCATTCGCCAAAGCGGGTTTTCCATCGTCAAATCAACATTAGACTCCCACCAAAGCAATTATCACCAAAAGAAGGCGCCCATTTATTCAAAAAACCGTAGTGATGCTCACAAAATTTTTCACGACGGTTAGTACAGGGAATCCGTACTCTACTACACTGTAAAAAATATGTCCCATTTGCTGCCAGCAATTCTCTGTAATTTGAGAAAATATGCGTAATTTACGAAAATATTACGTTGTCAGAACATTTTTTTTTCAAATAACAGAGAATTTCTAGCAGTAGATAGGACATATTTTTTACAGTGTATCTAGCGGTACTCAACGACTTTAATAACTGTAGTAATGCTTTACATTATGAAATGCTGAGATATCTTCTGCTGCTGCTAATTTATTGTTTTTATTTGCAAGAGCATAAACGATGTGACTGGTTCATTACCTGCAACAACGATTATAATTCAAATCTGAAGTTGTAGTCTTTGGGGCGATTGCTGATATCGTTCAAGTTCATTTGACCTATCACGCAACTAAGTAAATGTTTGCACATGATATTTCTTTTAAGAATTTGCAATAGGCACTTTAATTTTTAATTCTCTCTGCCCGTCTGAGTGTGCGTGCAGGCTCTTAATCCCCTAAATATTCCTCCCAGACAGCACAGAGAGCTTGCATTACGCTCTCTTTAATTTTGATGAATCAAGTCAAGAAACTTGCATTGAGCTTGACATTTCAAACTTGTAAGTTTAACGCAAGCCAAGATCCTAGTTTACACTTGTCCTACTTGCTTTAGACTTGATAATTCAAACATGAATCAAATAAATGGATCAAGCGTACACAGCATACATGAGACAAATATTACTTATTAAGCATGCTTTTAATGACGTACAATAGCTTTCTTCGCCGACAGCCAAAGCTCATACTATTCTGTGAGGAGAGAATGATTCATAACCTAACGTATTTATTTAAATTCCGTTTTCACATTATCACAACCGTTAAATACGTTCTTGTTTTCCAAATATTCATTTATTAAATTTTTAATAATTCCTCTGACAGAAAAATGCAATTGTTTGATTTTTCGCGTTTTTACAGTCAAAAATAAAAATTCTATAAATCAATTTTTAGAAAACGCATGCAAATTTAACTGCTGTGAATTTTCCCAGTATGAAAATAGACTTAAAAAAAATACATTAGGTAAGGAATAATTCTATAATCAAATTTCTCCATAGAATAATATGGGCTTTGGCTGTCAGAGCAAATAGTTACTGTATGCACTTAACTTTTGATGCAGATAATTTAGTACATTCTTTTTTCTGCGATGATCAGTCCTATTTTGTGTAGATTGTTGATGAGTTGGCAAAATTAATTTTTACAAGAATGGAAAATTATTTTGTCTAAAACTTGAACTTGGGGAATTGTGTTAACTCTCGACCCTCTTTCAACTGAGTTCTAGGTTGATAACTCACCTGGCTCGTTCATATGACATTTGGAAATTTTCAATTTGTCTGTTTTGGGAATACGAACTCAGTCTCATGGAGGAAATTATTAATTTACTTACTTTAACTCCATAGCTGTTTTATGGCAACAGATATTTAGGATAATAACTTCGACCATTTATACAATACTTTTTCGGTGGATTGACTAAATTAATTTTTACAAGATCGTAAAGTGAGACAATATTGGAACCTTAACTCAGAGGTCCTAGGTTTGAATCCTGGCCTGATCCCTTTTCGCTGTTATAAAACTTCTCAACCCATCTATAAAAATTTACTGTATAAATGATCCAACCTATTTTCCTAATTATTCGTTGCTATCTAGTAGTCATTTTGGAGTTAAAATTAAATAAATTTCTATCATAGCACTGTGTCTGTATTGGCAGAACAAATGGAGCGAAAAATAAATAAATAAAATTAACTATCCTATGAGCAAGGTATGCAGGTGAATTCTCATTGACGATTGCTCAGTTGGTACAGCGTTTGAATCGTTAGCGCTCGAGTCTTCAATTCAAATCCTGGCTATTCGTTCTCGTAAATTTTAATTAGATAAATCCATCAAAAATGGATTACATAAATTTCCGAAGCTATTATAGTACTTGGACTGTCAACATAAATTCAAATTGAACTTTTAGATCTCTCTCTCTCTCTCCCCCCCCCCCCTCCTAAGTGTGAGTCATATAGTTAAACTACTTTCAGATAGAAACTTGCCTGAAAAGATAACTTTGTTATGCAAAGTAATATTATTCGCTTATATAGTTTGGTAACTAATAAAATATAGAGATAAAAGTTTAAAAGGATTGGGGGACTGCTATACGGTCTTTTTTTTTTGGGGGGGGGGGGGCATTATAAGACAGGTATAGGTATCTACGACTTAAAGTAGATTTTGAACAAATGCAAACGTCCACGTCTGTACTGGAAATTGAAAGCGCTGCGTTCGAATCCTTCTTCAGGCTCATGGTAGTTCGGATTTTCTTTAAAATCCACAGATTTTCGAAATTAAAATATCCATCATTATTTTTCTAACTAAGAATAGATTTATTTTTCCACGTATTTTAATTTGTAAAATTAAAAAAATCCTAAACATTTATACTGTCCAATGTAATTTAATATTTCTCACAAAAGCTATAAAATTTGTAATTTTTATTAAAAGAACTTTCCCAGGAGTAGGATTTCTAGATTTCAGTTGTTTGTACAAATGTTTTGAAGTATTATTCTTTTCTTTTCTTTTCAGCAGTTATAAGACCAATTAGCTAGTATATGTAATAACTTTTACTCAATTCATGTATTGTTTATTACCCTTTTTCTTGTAACAGAAAATTTCAGTTGATATTCTAACAGTTCTTCATCTTAGTTTCTATAAATGTAGCGTACAGCAGGGTTCTCACAGCAGTGACTATTTTGGATGTACCACTTTTTATATAAAGGAATCTTTGTATTATTCTACAAATGATTAATAATAATTGATATTAAAAAAAAAAAAAATGGTTATCAATAGTAACTGCTGAGAGCCCTGCATAAAAGATATGAATGCCATTCTATCGCACCCCGGAAAAGTTACACAACTGAAAAATCAGCCTAAGAATGAGAGTAAAGCATTGACTAGCCTACAATAAAGGACTCAGGCGGGTAAATTGCGAGACAGAGATAGGATACTTTTCGTGCCTACTTCATACACAGTTATACAAACTCAAATTGGCTGTTTTTGTCTTATTTCACTTTTCTAGCCGGGGTGCGATATCTTAATCCAAGATAATTACTGCATTTTGAATAGGTATCAACGCCAAAACGAAACAGTATCCAGTTGTTTCAATTAAAACTGCATTAAGGTAATCTTTTTTTTTCCCTTAAAAAACTAACACTCACCCTTTACTTGTATCCAAAATATAAAATGAGTAGCTTTAAGTAAGCATTCAAAAGACGATACAATCATCTGAAAGATTATCAGTAGTTAGTTTTACACAACAATTTCACTGTTTCAATATTACTATGTTTAAAAAGAAAGAAATAAGCATGTTCGAGTTTAATTTGCGTAAAATCCTATTTCCATATTAATGATATTGCACAGACTTTATAATTAAAAGTACATTTCAGAAACAATACAACTGAGATCTCTCTTAAAATAGGAATTTTGAGGATTATTGCATTGGAAATAGTAGCATGAAAACTAAACAACGGAATGGACCCTGATAAAATAAATTAATAGATTGGAATAAGATAAATACATCGAAGTGAACGGTGGATAGCCTATTAGGCGGGGATTTCATTCTGTCACTGCGTCAAGCTTTGGTCAACATGATTATAATATGTCTCGCACTAGAAATTTATGAGAACATAAATAGGATGGGGAACTGAGCAGAGTCCGCCTATGCCAACTAGTTTAATTTTACTTGAAAAATGAGTATTCATTTTCAGAAAGTGAAAGAAATGATATCGATTCATTGCTGGAAACAATACAGATATGCGTAAACCCAGAATGGAAATGGGCACCCTTTTAAATTAAGAGACACGTATTTAAAAATATTACGAAGCACACAGCTCGTGATTAGGAAAGAAGAAAAACTAAATATGCAAAACATAAAAATATTCTCTGTTTTATTTTCCTCTGTCGGATGAAGTGTCTGTGAGTAGCTAACATAGCGTACACATGATTTTTAATAAAAATCCATTTTTTAATGCTTTGGGATATTCGATATACATTTGAAAAGTTGAATTTACATAACCAGATAAAATAGACGATAGTTAAATAGGACCTATTATTGTTAAATATCCATTTTTCCAGACAAAGTTGATTTTCGATTGATGTGTCTCCAAAAAATGAATTGACAAATGGAAAAGAGAAAAAAAAAATCTTGTTCTTGCGAAACTAGTATGTCAAATAAGGATCAAGTGATTTGACTGCTTTTTGCACCTCCTCGCTGTCCTCTTCGATGTCTTCGTCGTTGGGATCCTTCTCGTTGGAATCGGTTCCGAAGACGGTCTCGTCTTTCACTCCCGTCGTATTCCACACCCTGATGCTCCCGTCGTAGGATCCCGTGAATAATTTACCCGGCACCACCTGCAAATAAAAGGTGAGCAATTTTAGTAGAAAATATTTTTAGAAACTATCTGTCTGCGTCTAGGGGACGATTCTAGCCCGATACCGACTGTGAAGAGCACTTATTTTATTCCTGGCAGTTTTAACATCATTATTCCACCGCCCTAAAGGGGCTTTAAGATCCGGTGCTTTTGTAATAGCTTAACGCTCATACTTTAGTTGATTATGTAGGCATATAATGCAGACGCCAATGTTGTTTATGTTAATTACCTTGTTTAATTATGTAGTATAACATTTGGCCTTTTTGACTTTTTAATGAGTTTACTGTGTTTACCATGTTTAGTTTTTAATCTGTGCCTAGGGTACATATTAGCGCTGTTACATTCGGCATGGAGCCTATTGTAACATATTGTACATTAGGACTGGGCTTTATATCGATGTAAAATAAAATATCGATTTAACGCTAATATCGTTTATTCGATTTAAATATTTCCTCTACCGTAAAATATCGATGCAGAAACATCAAAACACGCGAAAATCCGATTCTAGACTAAACCGATTCAAGCTGGAATAATGCCAGATCGCTACTCATTCAACTGGATATCGGTTTTAGTCTAAAGCATACGCAGTCATGAAAATCTTGACTCAATCAAACCGCAAAAAATCAAGAGAATATTTGAAGTGCCGTTTCGATTTAGTGTTACGCAGGCGCACAGGGAAAAAGAGAATATCGGTTTAAAAGATTCATTCTTTGCAGCCATGATTACGGTTTTAAGAAAAGCAGACGCAGGTGCAGAAGCAAAATAAAAACCGATTCTGAATGAGATTATTCATTCATTCAAAATTCGTTTGATTACTAGAGATTTATTTTATCAATATTAGTATTTTCATCTGCTATTTTTTGTTATATTTTTGCCAGTTCCTATAATTTAAAAATAAGAGACCCTAGTTTCTGTTTATTAGATAGGTGAATTAACTGTTCTTTACTAATATTTTATGTAATTAATAATATTTCTTCATTAAATTCATTAATTTCAGTACAGAATATGATATTGTCATATTGTCAAAAATAAATTAATTCAAACAACGGCGTTGTCTTAGATATGATTATTTTAATAGTTAAATATGTAATTTTTACTTCTTTCGAAATTAATTATTAACTATATACTATTATACTATGGGTATTTAAATATAATTTTAAATACGGTGAAAGTTAATTTTTTGAAGTGAAAACTTCTTTAGGCGCGTTGAGCACTTTTGGGTGAACAAAAATCATTGAACTCCCGTCATCGTCAGCTAACGCTTTCCATTTGAAGTGAAAACTTTTGGGTGAACAAAAATCATTGATTTCGCGTCATCGTCAGCAGACGCTTTCCATCCTTGTATGATACAAATAATGTATCATGCAATTAACTTGCTAATGTGAAGTGTTAATAATTATATACTGTATATTGTTTTAAAATCTGGTGCGGCTCTACACGACTTCTCTCATCTCCGAGCACTGTCTCTATTGCAGTTAGACCTCACAAAACCGTGAGAAAGACCAAAGCTGCCATTTTTCTCACGTTTTTACAATCTGGTGCGGCTCTACACAACTTCTCTCATCTCCGGGCACTGTCTCTATTGCAGTTAGACCTCACAAAACCGTGAGAAAGCCCAAAGCTGCCATTTTTCTCAGGTTTTTTATAATCTGGTGCGGCTCTACACGACTTCTCTCATCTCCGGACACTGTCTCTTAAAGATTGCAGCCGGAAACGTTGCAGTTAGACCTCACAGAACCGTGCTAAAGGCCAAAGCCTCCATTTTTCTCACGTTTTTACAATCTGGTGCGACTCTACACGAATTCTCTCATCTCCGGACACTGTCTCTATTGCAGTTAGACCTCACAAAACTGTGAGAAAGGCCAAAGTCGCCATTTTTCTCACAATCTGGTGCGGCTCTACACGACTTCTCTCATCTCCGAACACTGTCTCTATTGCAGTTAGCGCATTAAATAAAATTGTAATATAATTTTTGTAGTAGTAGTTTATATTAATGAATTAAAAAAAAACACTTCATTTAAAAGTATTTCCTACACAATAAAATATTTCCTGACGATTCAAGAAATACACATGTAATTCTTCGCGTTTTCATTTCTGTCGGCACTCCCGAAGTGCAACTTTTTTTTTTTTTTCCCTTCAAATGCACCAAATTGTTCCTCTTTCTATCAATTTTATTTTCCTATAATCAGATAGCTATCTAAGTCTTTTTGTCTTTTGTAATATTTAATGTAATTTAATCTAAAATAAATAAAAAATTTAAAATTTCAATAAAAAGGAAAATCTCGTGATTTTTTTTAAGAAACTGTATTTTAGAAAATTTCAATTAAGAATTATATTTATTAGGAGATTCAAGGCACTATAGAAATTTAATAACATGTGTGAAGCTCTTCTCTTAATTAACAATTTTCTGCTGATAGCCATTTTACAATTCGTTCGCATGTAAGTGGGGAATATAAATATTTTAATCCATTACAAAGTAGTAAGAAATAATAAGATTCTGAATTTATAAATTAGTTTAAAAAAAAAAAATAATAATAAATTGGGGTGTTTAAATATTCTGAATGTCAGTCACGAAATATCACATCGCGAGTCACGCATCAGTGTGAAATTCTATAATATAATTTGTAGTAAAACTGAACTGCGTTATATTAATTATACTGTTTTGAGATTATAAATTTTGAACTATGGATAATAATGAATAGTTTTATAATAATTAGTATTGAAGCATTGTATTTTTATCTGAAGTCTGTTTGACTTTTTCAAAGGTCTTATTTTAATAAAAAATATATTTCTGTGATTAAGATAATAATGGTTGGGTTTTACGTCGCACTAGTGTTGCGCAGATGGGCGATGGTCTGGGACACACCCCTAGAGGTGGTCCGGAGACATGCCATCGCAATTTTGATCCTCCACGTAAGGGATGGCTCTCCCGCTTAGGTGACCCCCAGAGGTATAATTTTTGATGGGAACATGGAGTACGTTGCGGTTACGACAGATTTTACGTGCACCAGCCACCACTAGTGTACACGACGGTCTTTGGCTGGCTCGAGTACCGAACCCGCAATCTTCCAATTACGAGGCCGGCGCTTTACCGACTGGGCTACCGCGGCCCAATAATTTCGAGGAAAAATATTTTATTTGGTTAAACTGATATAATTTTTCTATGGTACATCGTTGATTTTCGCGTTTTTACGTTTTTCTGTAGGTATTCAATTCATTACAAGAAAATACTTGTAAAACATTTTAGCTTCTGGTTTTCAGTGAATTTACACGTTTTCAGGAGTCTAGAGAACGTTTTGACCATTTTTAGAAATTATCCGTCTGCTTGTGTGTGAAAAAAAAAAAAAAAAAAAAAAAAAATCCCAACGACTCTAGCGCGAGAAATAATGCACAGAATTTCATAAAAAGTTTTACATACTTGAACCTTGATATAAATTAGCGCTTATTCACATATTGTACACATCGCTATACAAATGGCATTGTCATCCAATTTTAGAACGTAAGGATATAATAAATACTTTCCTGTATATTTAAAAAAATCTTACAAAAGTGCCAAAATTTATAATTCGTCCCTGGGCTGCGGTAGCCCGGTCAGTAGAGCGCCTGGCTCGTAAATGGAAGATTGCGGGTTCGATACTTGAGCTGGTCAGAGACCGCCGTGACCACCCTGTCCTCCATGTTCCCATTTGATAGCACTGGAGTTCACCGAAGCGGGGGAGCCATCACCTCCGTGAAGATTCAAAATAGTGATGGCATGTATCCGTACCATTTTTAGGAGTGCGTCCCAGGCCGTCACCAGTTCGCCATACAATGTAAAAAAATTTCAGTTCAAACTTCAGCTCAAAATTTCAGTTCACTATAGTCGGCAGCAAAATTGTTCGAGCGATAGCAAAAATACCAATGTAAAAAAAAAAAAAAAAAAGACTTAATACTGTTTTGTTAAATAAGTCCTTGTCGAATCATGTTTTTAGACGGGCTAACAACATGACTCGACAAGAATTTATTTTACAGAGCAGTATTAAGTATACCTTTTTTACATAGGATTAATATGCTAGCGCTCGAATAATTTTGCTGCCGACTACATATGAAGAAAAGTTATAAGCAATACCTTAATATGGTTCAACCTCATTTTTAAGTTTTCTACTTCCTGCGATTGAATTTAAGTTGCACCAGAATTGGAGCTACCATACATCTACTCACAAGGGTATGAATCAGTAAAATTACTATTCAAACCAAACCAAGATTAAATTAAAAGCGTGGTCGAAAACATAGGCTAAAGGACAAATTTTGAACAACAACTCACTTATGGGTCAATATAAGACACTAGAAAACTTAATCCCTTTTATCAAAATCAACGAAATATAAAAAGCAAGAAAGCGTGGCACAGTGTCAGAATGTTTGACAGGAGATAAAAAGGTCTTCAGTTCAATCCCCGCCTCGGTCGAATTTTGATTTTTTTTTTTCCTCATAATGCTAATATTTGGTTAATCAAAAATTACTAAATCATGGTAAAAAGTTAAATCATCAGGTGGTTATTGCTACTTCAGTAACAATTTTTGGTTCAAACTAACACGAAATTTTTAACAGTGTAGCGTAGTACTACTGCAACCAACTAACTGTAAACCGTCTCTACATCCTGAAGAAAACTACTAAAAGTAATTACGTGTAGGGATTATACCCTATAGTTGGTAATGCTGCCTTAAATCGATCTATCCTTATATCGGTATTTTTGATGAATGATATATCGATTTAAGAAATTTCAACATCGTCCAGCACTATTGTACATACTTTGAGAAGAATCAGCAACCGATACCCCCATAGAAAACTTGGGACCAAGTGCGTATCATTCAACCTATGAATTAGAAGTGGCCATTATGGAGAAAGGGGACAATACACCCACATTTTTCCTTAAAAAACAATTGACTCGATGCCAAATCGTGTGTTTCTTCAAGTTATTCAGAGAAATGATCTTACTCAATTTGCGAAAACTATCTTTTTTCGCATTCTTATCATTATTTTTGACATTCATGTTTTAATATTGAGGAAATTATATTGACGTTTTATTTTACCATGTTTTTATTAATTCGCTTTCTTCTTTGTTTGTCCAGTACAAATCTTGCAATCGAATTTTAACTAACTTCCTGACTGTATAGACATTTGAAACTTTTACAATAGCTCAGAACCCGGTGACAACGCAATACCTCGAAGCCCGATTTTTCGAATTTTGATTAGTTTTCTTTTAATTCATTAAAACATGAAAATAATAATCTCCTTAACAGCTTTAAAATTAGTCTTTTAAATATTAGATTTAATTTAATTGTTGCCCCCCCCCCAAAAAAAAAAAAATAAAATAAAATAAAATAAAATAAATAAATAAAAATACGAGTTCATTTTCTTTCGACATAAAAATAAATACATCTAATTAAACGTGAACATTCAAAAATTATAAAAAGTTAAATTATGCAATTCACAAAAATGTACGTCATTATAACTTTAAAAATTTTTCTACATGTTGATAAAGTGCTAATGTAGTTCCTGATGCTAATATATGTTGTTCTAAAAGGATTAATATTTTATTTTTAAAACCAACTTTTTCTTGTTTGTCCAGTACAAATCTTGCAATCGATTTTTAGCTAACTTCGCGACTAGCTAGACATTTGAAACTTTTATAATAGCTCAGAACACAATGACAATGCATTTGTAATTATTCGGGTAATGTGTCAAGTTTATAAAATTCAACAGAAAATTTAAAAACGTGGTATATAAAAAGTTGTTTTTATCTTGTAATTATTTTCTGAATTAATTCCATTTATGTGAATTGCTACATTTTACCAAAAACTTGATGATATAAGAATGATTCAGATTTTGATTGAAATATTTCTTTAAACAGCAAAATATGTTGTGGTCTTATACTTTTGTTATAGACTGTATTTCAATTCACATGTATGCAACATTTCACAGCTCTAAGAGAATAATTTACAAAAATGTTCCATAACGTCCACCATCCCCTAAAGCCCTTAAGGAACTCATTGGCTTCTATGGAAAATTTTGTTTATTTATAACTCATTAACTAATACATATTTTTAAACAGAATACATATTTTTTAACACTAATTCATAATTTTTAACACTAATACATATTTTTACACATTCAGACATTTTACAACTGTTAAATTGACAGATGTCTTTTAAAGACTTTTTTTTTTTTTTTTTTTTTGAAACTATAAAATGAAAATTTTTACTGATTGGAAATGTTTATTTTACAGTTTCAAAATAATACATTTGAAACTTAAAATATCCATTTTATAAAACATCCGTCCATTTAACTGTTGTGAATGTTCTGAATGTGTAAACAGAATTTTAAAATATTTATTGGTTAATGAGTTATAACTCATTAATGAACAAAATTACTGAACAAAATTTCCCATAGAATAACAGGAAATTGGCTTCCGGCGACCCTCTTCACTTAAGCCCGAACCGAGCCGATGTTATTCTATGGGGAAATTTTCTTTACAAATAACTTATTAACTAATACATATTTTTAAATTCTGTTTTCACATTCAGAAAATTCCCAACTGTTCAATGGACGCACCTTTTCTAAAAAATGTATTTTTTTAATTTTTAATATTTTATTTTGAAATTGCAAAATGAAAACATTTCACATATTGAAAATTCGTATTTTGCAGCTTCAAAATAAAATATAAAAAATTAAATTTTTTTTTTTTAAAAAAAGGTCCGTCCATTTCACAGCTGGGAATTTTCAGAACGTGAAAACAGAATTTAAAAATATGTGAATAATATGTGTTAATAAGTTATTTGTAAAGAACAATTTCCGATAGAATAACATTAGCTTTGGCTTCCAGCGGCGGTGAGTGAAGAGGGCCCTTAAGTACTCTTAAGCACAGTAATAATCAAATTTATATTTCTGACTGTCATGATGCCTTGTTGTACACCTGAAACTTTGGTTTTAATACGAGCTTCCGTTTTAGACATATCTACAATTTCACGTGACGTGTGTGTATGTATCTCGCATAACTCAAAAATGGTTGGACGTAGAACGTTGCAAGTTGGTATAGAGGTTTGTTGTACGATCTACTGGTTGTGCATCTCCCTTTTTGGTCTTTCTGCGACTTTCTGAGACTTTCTGCTTTGGAGATATTTACGAAAATTATACTCATAATGACCAATAATATAGTTTTTGGTCATTATACATGACCTACTATCATAGAGATTTCAAAAGAAAATAGAGCCCGTAATGATATTGTTATGAAAGTTGTCAACGTTTTTGCGTATAGAAAGGACATAAGCAGGTTCTAATAGACGAATGTAATTTATATAATGAATATTCAGTCTGTAGATAGAGCCCGTAATGATATTGCCATCATGAAAGTTGCCGACATTTTTGCATGTAGAACGGCATTCTTAAAGACATAAGTATGTTATAGTCAACGAATTCACTTTATTTAATGAATATTCGGCGTGCAGATACTAGAGTCCGCAATGATATTATTATAAAAGTTATCGGCATTTTTTCGCGAGAAAGTAACTCTAGTCCACGAATGCACTTTATTTAATAAATACTCAGCCCGTAGACAGAGCCCTCAATGATATTGTTATGCAAATTGTTGACACTTTTTACTATAAAAAGTAATTCTTAAACGCATAAACAGGTTCTAGTCAATGAATGCACTTTATTTAATGAATATTCAGGAAACAGTTGAATAAAACTTTTTTTTTTCTGCCACAAAAATCAATGAATATTTGAAAACAATCCAATGAAATATTCCTTCTTACTCTGGAAATCAAATAAATATTTTTAAACACTCTACCGAGCAGAGATTTCGCTCATTCAGGAACAACCAAAAATTTCGAAGTCTGATTGGAATTGGAATTCATCGAGGGCATTGCCACAGTGGTTTATAGATTTTTCAAAGTAGTTCTGCGTTTGAAACAGAAGAATTATTACGGAAATTTCCAGAATTCAACTTCTATTGAAGTTAGAGTTTTCAAACTTTGGGAATCCTGAACTTTCACTTTTCACCCCATGTCAATGCCTAATTTGACGTTAATAAAAAATCTACCATCTGTTCCCCATTTACTACACTACCTACCCATAAGTATTTCGACACTTTTGAATTGAGACGTTTTGTCAAATATCTTGAAAAGTTGTCTTGGAATCATCGTGAAACTTTGGTAGTGTAAAGAACACGTTATACCTCATACTAGCAAACCCATGCGAATTTTTCGCAGTTTATTTATTTATTTACTTTCTTATATTTACCTTTAAAATTTGAAACTCATAAGTCTTATACCATTTTCAACTTCCAATGAAAATTTTAATTCGCCAGAAGCCAAATTATTATTAATTTTTGTTGGATGAAACGCTAGTGATAATTAACCCAAAATCATCCAAAGAAAAATTTCAAAATAAAATTCATGTTTGACGATCCAGTTTTCATACTTCCCCTATAGGTAGGACAACTTCAGTATGGGACCCCTATGGCAACTTTAAAATTTTTGCCGCCATGTTGACAAGATCCCTTTCGTTTTATTTCTTTTTTTTTTATTATTATTTATTCATTTTGGCATAATTTTTTGTTAACAAAACTTAGTACCTATTTTTGATTATACTTTTTATTATTGCGTTTTTAAGTCAATAAGTTGGCCTTATGCTTATCTTTAAAGTATGGTTGGTTTTAAAATGACGTTTTCAAGGACTGTAAAGTTGCAACTTTTAAAAATAAATCTTTATAGAAAAGGATCTAATTAAACAAATGTAGTCATTTTATTTTATTTTATTAAATCACTGAACCGAGTCCGCGTGCTTAAATATTACTTGTTTATTATTTTTTACCCTCGCGTATTTTATTGTCACAATCGTATCGTTTCTACAAAATAGAAGAATCGTAATTGGTCCACGTTAGAGAAATATTATATATAGATATTTCAGCAAAAGTTGTGGCCTGAAAAGGAAAAAGGGACCAGTAAAAAATTAAAGTAAAGTGAAAATTGATTCTCCTGTAAAAAGTAATGCTTGAAATGTATTAAGAGGAATTTTTTCCATTATCTGTATAAAAATATTTGAGAGGCTACCACCAATATTCATAGAGATATAACTTTTTCAATTATAACAAGTAGGGTATCAGACCCAGAGCAAAGACATTTTCAGAAAATTTCGCATACTACATTAGACACAGCTTACAGCAATAAAATGCAAAAATGTTCAATATCTTGCGAAATAGGCGCATTTTTACTCAATAATTTTTGTCTACGCATGCGATAGCTTAAAAAAAAAAAAAAAAAAAAAAAAAAAAAAAAAATCATTTGCCTAATTTAATAGCCAAACGTATCGAGCAACTTATATGAAAGCACAAAGAAAATATTGTGTGAATTACGAGAGATAGAATGAACATAATTTCAGTTCTCTCAAAATTAAAGGGAGTTATAAGGGGTTTTACTCACATTTTAATTTTGATTCAATCAATGCCCAATTTCAGTGTTCGTTGATTGCTAAATAAATATTGATAAACCCCCCCCTATCATCTGACAGAAAACTACAAATCGGCATTAACATACAAAAATCAAAACAAGGAGAATACTTCATAAATCAAAGAATTAAAATAAAAGAACTTGTTGAAAAATTCAATCTTCAGAATGCTAAACCCACTAACATACCTATGAATGCCGGTTATCTAGAAAATACATCCGATGATAATTGACTTCCAAATAATACAAAATACAGACAAGTCATTGGATGTCTTCTTTACATAGCCATTATCTCTAGACCTGACATTGCAGCAGCAGTCAACATTCTAAGTAGACGAAATGAGAAGCCCAGACAGCAAGACTGGGATGCTGCGAAAAAGATCATATGTTATTTAAAAACCACTGAAAAATTAAATATGGTCATAAATACAAACGAACAACCAATTCTAACTTGTTACGCCGATGCCGACTGGGCAGGTGATAAATCCGATCGAAAATCAGTGACCGAAAATTTATTTTTCATAGGAAAAACACCAGTTCACTTGATATCCAAAAAGCAAACTTCTGTCTCTCTGTCTTCAGCAGAAGCAGAGTTTATAGCCGCCGCTAATGCTGCATAAGAACTATTATGGTTGATCAGGGTACTAGAGGACCTTGTCTTGCCACAGGAACTGCCTATAAGATTATTTAACGACAACCAGTCAGCGATTAAAATGATTGAATCACCCAAACACACTGCTCGCTCGAAGCATATTGACATTAGTCCACTGCGTGAAGAACTCGTGCGAGAATGGAACTATTGCCCTACAATATCTGCAGAGTAAATTAATGACTGCAGACGTAATGACCAAACCTACTCCTAAGCCAATCTTCTTGATATACCGTGATAACTTGCAACTGAGATCCTATTCCTCGTTTGAGGAGGGGTGACAGATAACTACAAACTCGAAAGACTCTTTTTCATTCTGAAATATGTTCTGCGAAAACGAACTATATAAAAGAAACAAAAGTGAAACAGTGCAACCCTTCCCATTCTTTCTTGCCTCCCAGATAAGGGAGAAGATCTATTATTAGAACTTTGTCATGTGACGCCCATCTGCCTGTTTTACCAACACATTTTTATTACGTTTCTGTATTCTAGTTTACTTTGTGTTTAACCATTTAAAGTGAGAGGTTAACTCTTGCTTCTTTTCATTTTTTTTTTTCTTTTTTTCATTAAAACTATAAGTTAAAAATTACAAAAAAGGTGTCAAAGCAATCATTTCGATCTCACTTATTAATTAACTAACTTAAGTTTTTTTCCAGTAAGAACAAATAATGAATAATGTCCGACCTATTTCAGCATCAAAATTTTAAAAATTACCCAGGATTAAATAGAGCTCTAAAATATGATGCTGAATTAGCTTTTATGCCAAGCGTGATTCATGCCAAAAACATGCTATTTAGGCACAAAAACAAACAAAAAAACTAAAATTAAGGTGCATTAAAACTAGTATGATGTGGCCACCACATGACTTTCTTCTATATAATTTAACACAAAATTTATTCAATACAGATTGTTTATTAAATTATCAAATTATTTACCATTATAAATGCAGACGATTTTTATCTCATAGAACTAGCGAGCTTCGCTTCCTAGCGGGTCAGTATTTTCAAATGAATCACTATAATTAATGAATCACTAACAGTAACTTTTAGTCTTAAGAAAAGAAAAAAAAAAAAAAAAAAAAAAATCATTTCTGATTGGGTAAAAAGTCGGCCCGGGTCCCCACTGCCTTCTGCAGTGCAGTCCCGTGCGCGCTGCCGCGCACAACTTAAGGGATACACGCGCTGCGTGTACGTGTGTGTGACAAAATTTTGTGGTAACTGTATCTCAGTAACTACTGCACAGAATTTCATACAAATTGGTATGTAGTTACACATTGACATAACTTAGGGCCTATCAACTTTTGGTAAAAATTGTCCAACAGCTTGCGTTGCCACCCCGCTTTTTCTAAATTTTTAACATGGTAGTATAGGATAAAATTTTGTATAAATGTGCATAAAATGAATTATTTTTTAATAATCATTATGAAATTTAAAAGAGTTATTTGTAATAGAGATAGTCAACTGGGGGAAAAAAATGTGTATGTAGGAGCCTTGCCTCTCCCCCTGGGGGGGAAGTCCCCCCTCGAGGGGAGTAAATTTTCATGATGGGTATCTTTCAAAAGAGCTCGCCAATACCTTTAAAACGAATAGTTGAACCATCGATCTGCGATAATTTGAGGTTTAGTTATTGATTTTTTTTTCATTTTTAACCAATTATTTTTTCATTTTTTTAAAAAATGTAGTACTGAGAATAAAATTGACTTTTTTTTTTTGATATTTAGTGTTATACTATTTCTCTAATATGGAAATCGTCTGCATTGTCATGGAAGATATTTTTTTAAAATAATAATTTTAATAAATTATTTTTATTGAGTGAATTTGTATAGGAAAATACAGAAGAAAGTCATGTGGTGGCCACAACATACTAGTTTTATTTTAAAGTTATGAAGACGTCATTTTTTCATATGCATGACAAATTAATATTTTATAATTTTTTATTTTTCGCGTGATAGCGCATTTCAATTTAAGCTGAATCATTTTTTTTTTTGGCAACAATTAAAAATTTAAATGCCTAATTTTAAGCTATTACCAGGTTATTATTTTCATACTTTAGTTAATTTAAAAAAAAATTAATTGTCCGATCGACAAGCTTTTTACTCCGTCGAATTCAGAGAGATCGACCCTTTCATTTGGTACTGATTTGTAACGATATGACTGATATTTCTAATTTATTTTTCCCTTTTTCCGTTGTTTGTATTGTTTATCTCGGTGCGTCTACACACAGACAAACATAGTCCAAGGAAATCTCTTAGCCGTATATATATATATATATAGGTACCTCGCATTAAAAGAACAGATTTGGGTAGGTCGGAGTTGGCCGGATCTTAGTCTATCCAAAGAATAAAAATATCCGACCTGTCTTAATAAGAGACAATTCTTACTTCAACACAGACGATGGCGTTCTCGTGTCCTTTAAAAGTTCGTTTGAGCGTTCCTGATTTGGCCTCGAACATTCTCGCTACTGCATCACCACTGCCGGTATACACTGAAAGAAAGAAAACTTATCAGTTAAACTGCAGAAACTGAAATTATCTAAAAATTGTTCTATTATATATGTTGTTTACATTATATTTTACTGCTTACATGTCACCCGCAAAAACAAAAAACCCCGAAAAAAAAAAAAAAAAAAAAAAAAACTGTGTTTGTGTCCTTGTAAAAAAAAAAAAAAAAAAAAAAAAAACTATAAGTGCGATACTCTCCAAAATTCATACAGTACGTGTGACGGTGATCTATAACAATAATTTTTCAGCTCAGTTGGATATGGCTTTTAGACGCCTAAAAACTGCACGTGCTAAGTTCACTAGAATTTATGCACTTCGCATAACGATGACCTATAACATGTACATAAATCTTCAGCTCAATCGGATGAGGCGGTTAGATGCTATCCCATTTAAAATAATTTGAGTCCATAAGCAACAATGATAAAGAATTTTTCTTTGTGTTCCTTTAAAGAAACTACGAGTACGTACTACATAGTCCAAAATTCAATCAGTTCGTGTGACGGTGATCTATAACATTTATATAAATTTTCAGCTCAATCTGCTATGGCATTTAGACGCTATTGCACTTTAAAGAATTTGAGCCCGTAGAGCATAATGCTGAAGAATATTTCGTTGTGTTCCTGTAAAAAATTATTCGTGCTAGATTCACCAAAATTTGTGCACTTTGTACAAAGGTAATCTACAGCATTTGTATACATTTTCAGATCAATCCAATAAGCCGTTTAGACGCTATCGCAGTTTAAAAAATTTGGACCCTATAGACCCTAATGATAAAGAATTTTTGTTGTCCCTGTATTTATTTATTTTTTTTCTTTTGGAGAGGGGGAAGGGAGGAACCGGTGTGATATTATTAAATATATTAAATAGTTGCAGATTAATAGTGATATATTGAATAGTTGCAGCTTTATTGCTACTGTTTATTGTTAAGAAAGTTCATTTGAAGTTTGAAGTGAAAGTTTTGTATGAAAACAGAGCACCTTCTTCTGGTCACAAAAAGGGGGGGGGGTGCGTGCGTAAAGTAAGAGGACAAAAAAGACTAGAGATAGAATAATAAGTGTTTTTAAACTCGTCCGTATATTAAAAAACGTCTGAAGGGACTGTATTTTGCTTGTGTAGCCTATATATTCTTGTATTATACGCTACACAAGTAAAATACATATTTCAAACAAAGCATCAAACTATGAAAGAAATATGTTTTCGCATAAAAATGTCTACAGACAAGAAGGGGCAGTAATAGACTGAAAAAAAAAAAAAACTGTTGCCTGAGAAGTTTTGGAAGGTATGATTGGGTCAGAAAAAACTACACTTGCTCAAACCATCTAAATTTTGAAAAGGTAATACAGAAGACGCATATTTATTGGAAACAGGGAAAAAAATACAAAGCGCCGCTTGTGTAACTAAACAAGAATCAGGACCAAAATTCATTTCATCCTTTTCTCCCGCCGTCACTATAAGTAACGAAAAAATGGATATAAATTTTACAGCTGCAGTTATTGGAAGAGAATCTTTTACGAATAGCAACAAATTCACCGAAAAGAAAAACAAAGTCTCACAAGAAACATTGAAATTTCAGAACATTAGGAACTCATTTCAGGAGACAGCAATTCCAAAAAACTTGACTCAGGATGTCTCGACAACATCAAAATCAGTTCTGCCAGTTCCGGAACAAGCCACCTCTCCTCTAATACCCTCTAGATTTGTACTCTGTTCAGCGTACACTAAGTCCTTTCAGAAATATTTTGGTTTTTTCTGGATCTACACCTGCGAAAAAAAGAAAGAGCTAAGAAATTTTACCAAGTGTAATCACATCAAATCCTTGGGTAGAGTATCACAAAAATAAGATAAATAGAAAAAAGAGAGAGAGAGGGAAGGAAATCAAAGAATTTAAAAAAAAAAAAAAAAAAAAAAAAGCAAAATATTACTGAATTTTTCTATTTAAAAAAGTAGTATTCAATTAAGGGACTGCTAAATGACCCGTGTTTTAAAGCCTAAAGATAAATTTAGGTATTAAGTCCATGTCAAAAATATTTTCTTTGATAAAATCTTGTGGAAACACATTTAAAATCGAATTATTTAACAAATTGTTGCGTTTTATGGATAGGGCGGTTACTGGTGCAAGCATCTGGCAACAACTGCTGAAATTCTGTTTTCGAATGGCGAACACGGGTGCATTTTTACCGTGTTTTTATTAACTTCTATTCTATCCGTCGACAGCTCAGTTGGCAGAGCGGTGCACTGTAGATGGTTTGTAACTTCTATTCTTGTTTGTGCGGTACAAATCTTGCAATCGATTCTTAACTAACTTCCCTACTACCTAGACACTTGAAACTTTCAGAATAGCTTCGAACTCGATGACAACACAACACTTCGAAGCCCGATTTTCTAATTTTCGATTAGTTTTCTTTTAATAATTTAAAATATGAAAATAATAAACTGCTAATAGCTTTAAATAACTATAAAATAATAATAATAATAATAAAAACTTTTTATATACCATGTTTTAAATTTTCTAATGAATCACAGAGCTCTTAGGAATGTGCATAAAATTTTTAAAGTGATAATGATGTCAATTTTTGTGAGATGCATAATTTATCTTTTTATAATTTTTAACGTTCACGTTAAATTAAATATATTTATTTTTAGGTCGAAAAAAAAAATAAAAATAAACTCGTAAATATTTTTTGGCAACAATTAAAGTATTAGCTAATATTTTAATGGCTATTTACAGGTTATTATTTTCATATTTTAATTAAATATAAGAAAACTAATCAAAAATTCGAAAATCGGATTTCGAAGTTGTGTGTTGTCACCGGGTTCTGAGCTAATGTGAAAGTTTCAAATGTCTAGCTAGTAGGGAAGTTAGTTAAAAATCGATTGCAAGATTTGTACAGGACAAACAAACATACAAACAAACAAGAATATAATGTTAATAAAAAAAAAAAAAATAGTAATAAAATAAAATAGCCATTAAAATATAAGCTATAATTTAATTGCTGCCAAAAAAAAAAAAAAAAAATACGAGTTCATTTTCTTTCGACATAAAAGTAAATACGTTTAATTAAACGTGAACGTTAAAAAATTGTAAAAAGTTAAATTATGTATCTCTGAAAAATTGACGTAATTATCACTTTAAAAATTTTATACACATTGATAAAGTACTCATGTAGTCCTATACGCAAGCGAAGTGTGATGTCACTGACTGTCCGTGGATGCAAGAAAAAGATTTCCTATGCTAATCGCCCAGTGGATTTTTTGTAAAAAATTATAAAAAATCGAGGAAAATTATTTCCCGATTTTTATCTCCGTATTTGGGCATAGAATTATGTATTAGTTAAACGTATGCATGTGTTAAATTAAGTTATTTTGCTGTCAGATTGACAAAATTTTAATTTTAAATTTCAAAACTCTGATATCCTTGGCGTTTTTTGTATTTGGCGATCAAAAAGGTAATACGAAAATATACATGCCAAATGTATATTTTCGTAATATGTATTGTACGAAATATTGTTTCATATTATTCATTACGTTCTCAATATAAGTTGTTAAAATAACCACGATTTTGAAAGCAATTAAATATGTTCGCCAGATAATTTGGCGATATTTTTTTTTTTTTTTTTTCTGCCAAGGATGACAGATATGAAATCTATTCTTCTGCAATATATGAGTATCTTATATCAGACACTTTATATAGACATTTGAAAACAAATTTGACTTCAAATTATGATAGAATATTTATCATTTTCCTTTTAATTAGTATATTAGTTGAATATTTATTGTGTAAATATCATCCTTTGAAATAAAATACAATTTATGTTTTCAATCAAAGTTTGCCCCCCCCCCCTTTTTTTTTCTAGAGTTTTGAAATTTAAAATTCAAATTTTATCAATTTTACAGCAAAAACAACTTAGTCTAACGCATGCACACGATAACTAATACATACCTATACCCAAATATGGGGATTATAATCGGGAAATATTTTTTCTTGATTTTTAATAATATTTTACGGAAAATCCAATGGGCGATTAACATAGGAAATCTTTTTCTTGCATCCACGGACGGCCAGTGACGTCATCACTTCGCTTGCGAATAGCTAAGATTGAACAAAAAAATTTAAAAACATGGTATATAAAAAGTTTTTTATCTTATAATTATTATAGGTTCAGTTTTTATTTGTTTTATAAAATTGGCTTAATGCTCTGAAAGATTGAAAGTGTCTGTCGACAACAACGAGATAAATAAATTAGAGTGCTGATTCAATGGATGAAGGTGAAGAAGATTTCCGTGGTTCAAGATGAATCACGTGACATGAACGAATAGGTTGCATTGTTTGGCCCTTTATTGCTATTTTGGCATATAAAATTTCAGTTCGGCAAATTATCATTATTATTAGGTAACGTAGCAGTCCCATGACCGAAATATTTTTTTTTAAACAATTTTTCGCATATTTCACATTTTAATCTATATATATAAAAGAGCAGAGTCGGTGTGTGAGTGTGTGTCTGTCTGTCCGCTATAGAAACCTAGGCCGTTTCACCGACCGGGACGAAATTCGGCACGGTTAATGTTTACGACCCGAGAAACACAACGCCGCAAGCGATTTTACAAAATTTGCCCCCCAAGGGGGGGAGGGGGGGGGGCAAAACGTAATTTCAGAAAATCCTACATATCTCAAACAAAAAGACAGATATCCGTAAAATTTTTGCTTTTAAATATAGCTGATACAAAGATCTAAAAATCGGTTTCTGGAATTTTTGAAATTCGGTCCCCAAGGGGGGCGGGAGGGCAAAACGTGATTTCGCATAATCCTATATATCTCAAAAAAAAAAAAAAAAAGATATACGTGAAATTTTTGCTCTAAAATATAGCTAATGCAACTATCTAAAAACCAATTTCTGGAATTTTAGAAATTCAGCCCCAGGTGGGGCAGCAAGGGGGGGGGGTATGGAGCAAAAACAAATAGAAATGCAGTTAGGCCGTTCAAAATAGGTACAGATAGGTTTAAGAGGCCTGCAAGTCGAATGGGGATATTTTCGATTGTGTAAAGTTATTAGGAGGGGCAAGAAGAGGAGAGGGGGAGGGAGGCAAAAAAATAAAAATAGAGTTAGATCGTTTAAAATTGGTATATAGAGGTTTTCGATACTTACAAATCGATTGGGGATATTTTCGAATTTGTAAAATTATTAGGAGGGGCGGTAAGGGGGGGGGGCTATGGGCAAAAACAAACAGAAATACAGTTAGGCCGTTCAAAATTGGTACAGATAGGTTTTAAAGGCCTGCAAGTCGAATGGGGATATTTTCGAAAGTGTAAAGTTATTAGAAGGGCCGGGAAGGGGGGGGCGGAAGGGCAAAAAAAATAGAGTTAGATCATTCAAAATTGGTACATAGAGGTTTTCGATACCTACAAATCGATTGCGGATATTTTTGAATTTTTAAAATTATTGGGAGGGGCAAAAAAAAAATAAAATAGAGATAGATCGTTCAAAACTGGTGCATAGAGGTTTTTGATACTTACAAATCGATTGCGGATATTTTCGAATTTGTAAAATTATTAGGATAGACGGGAGGGGGGGGGGTGAAGGGGGAAAATAATAGAAATAAGAGTTAGAACATTTTGGGAATTTTTTCCGAAGACAGTGAGAAACCGGTGCGACATTTTTTCTAATCAGATTTTGTTTCTCTTTTTTTTTTTCACGTGATAAAAATTAATGCAATTCTGAGAATTCAGTAATTATAGTGATTCATTTAAAAATAGGGACCAGCGAAGCGGGCGTCGCCTGCTAGTAAATAATAAAATACTGTTTTTTTCATCGTTTCCCAACAAAGTTTAAAAGAAAAGTTAAACTTTTAAAAATCTAAATTTAAGAACAAATAATAATTTTTAAACTACTTTTAAGCATTTTGTCGGTTAAATTTCGACTACACGAAATAAAAAAGAAGTAAAATAAAAATAAAAATTATTTAAAACAAAAGAAATACATTAATAAACAAACACATTGACGGTTATGACTTTTGCAAAGAACAATCTCCAAACTAGAGCCCCTAAATAAAATAATAGGCTGGCGCATCACCGCCATTTTTTTGCCTCCGAAGAGGACAGCATTCCCGCTAGGCGTCCTTATCGCTTCCCTAATGATTTTAAGAAATCTTGATCTGAAGCTAATCCGGTCAAGATAAGAGCAATAAGCAACAATAATATTCCTAAAAACACATTTTTTTCTCAGTACATTCTCAGGATGTCATTTTATTCTGAGGATATCCTATGGATGTACTGGGTAAGATGTGTTGTTAGGGCGGTTTCTGTTTCTTTTACAAAATGTCGACAAAACTCAAATACACAGTAATAGAAGATCTGTGAATACTTTGTATTCACTTCTTGAATAATTATAGCAGTTTATCGCTAAACAAACTTCCATATCATAGTTTACTTAGCTAAAATTATGAAATATAATAAAACAAGTTACTCTAAAGTAACGTAAGACGATAAAAAAAAAATATTTGTCGTTTGTTTATCAGAGAAACGCGCTGGGTACATGTGGCAACCCTAAGGCAACAAAATGCCTGACGCGCTAGCTCGAAACCGTTGCCATAGAAATTTATTGAAATTCAGCTGTTACCAAGGGAACCAACGCATAGAGGGTTCATGTCACATGGCTCATGTTGGACCATGTCAGGTTTACCATTTATCACTCTACTTTATTTATCTTCTTGGTCGACAACTAGAAGGTTCAGTGTATAAAAGAGACGACAGTATAATATACAAGCGAAGTGATGACGTCACTGGCCGACCGTGGATGTAAGAAAAATATTTCCTATGTTAATCGCCCATTGGATTTTTTGTAAAAAATTATTAAACATCGAGGAAATTATTTCCCGATTTTAATTCCCATATTTGGATATAGATATGTATTAGTTATCGTGTGCATGCGCTAGATTAAGTTGTTTTTGCTGTAAAGTTGATAAATTTTAAATTTCAAAACTCTAGAAAAAAAAAAAAAAAAAAAAAATGGCAAAATTCCATATTCGATTGAAAACGTAAACATTTCATTTTCACAGGATGATATTTACACAATAAATATCCAACTAATATACTAATTAAAAGGAAAATGATAAATATTCTATCACAATTTGAAGTCAAATTTGTTTTCAAATGGCTAAATAAAGTGTCTGATATAAGATACTTATGTTGCAGCGGAAGAGATTTCATATCTGTCATACTTGGTGGAAAAAAACAATATCGCCAAATTATCTGGCGAACATATTTAATTCCTTTCAAAAATCATGGTTATTTTAACAACTTATATTAAGAGAGTAATGAATAATATGAAACAATATTTCGTACAATACATATTACGAAAATATACATCTGGCATGTATATTTTCGTATTACGTTTTTGATCGCCAAACACAAAAAACGCCAAGGACGACAGTCTTGAAATTTAAAATTAAAATTTTGTCAATCTGACAGCAAAATAACTCAATCTAACACAGGCATACGAAAGCTAATACATATCTATACTCAAATACGGAGATTAAAATCGGGAAATAATTTTCCTCGATTTTTAATATTTTTTTACAAAAAATGCAATGGGCGATTAACATAGGAAGTCTTTTTCTTGCATCCATGAACGGTCAGTGACGTCACACTTTGTCTAATGACACATGAATAGCACGTATAAAACACGTAAAAAAAAAAAAAAAAATGTCCTTAAGGGTAGTGAGCACTGGTGTCGTTTCCTTATGTGTTCGGAAAATAAGAATAACGAGAAATCATTTAGCCAACAAGAACTATAGCTTTCAATCTGCGATAAAAGCAACCTAGAAATGACGTAGAAACAGTTTCTCATATTAAGGGTTACCGCTCCACGCGCGCATTCAAATACAAAAACACACACACAACACTCAAATTATGTAAAATCATGCATCGCTTAAACAAACCTTCTTTTCTTTGCGGTGAAAGAAACAACTATTGTTGGCAGTGCGAAGATACGATGACTGTCTGTCAAAAATATAAATAAATTATAAAATATCGCAGAAATAATACTGAAACAGAAATAATAGTCACATAAATAATCTATTTTTATCTGAGAGTTTATTTCATTAAGCACTATTTTAATGTGGAAACGACTAAAAAGGGATTAAAATTAAATAAACAGAAAATTTAAAAACATTGTATATAAAAAGTTATTAGGTAGATTTCTTATAGGAGATATCTACCTATTGCAATGGTTCTCATTCTGGAAAATGTCTTCATATCTTCACCGATCATGGCCCCTAGAACCCAAAACCACCTTCCGTTGAAAAGTTTATCTATATATTAATAGGCAAGCATAAAATTTGTTGTCCCTTTTTAACATATTAATTATGGGCGTAAAGGGTTGAAAATGGTATTATTCGAAAGGTATGGTTAGCCAGAAGGTGCGAATACAAATATTATTTTCTTACGATGTCAATAAGGTATTTAAAAATACATTTATTTTTTATGCATTTTTTCCCATTTTTCCCTTTTATACACGTATTCCTTTACATTAAAAAATATCTAAAAGTAGAAAGTTGTTAAATCTGGCAAATTCATAAAGCTCAAATAAAACCATAGACACAGTAATAATGTAGCAGCATCACTATACGCAAGCGAAGTGATGACGTCACGGTCTGTTCATGGAGCCATGAAAAAGATTTTCTATGTTAATCTTCCATTGCATTTTTTGTAAAAAATTATTAAAAAATAACGGAAATTATCTGCCAATTTTAATTCCGATATTTGGGTATAGTTATATATAAGTTACTGTCTACATGTGTTTGATTGAGTTATTTTTTCTGTAAAATTGATAAAATTTTAATTTAAAATCACAAAACTCCAGAAAAAAAAAAACAAGACCTTCCGGCTTATTCGGAAGGGTAGGTTGATTTCTTTTTCCTTATCAAGTAGCCGTCATTTTGTTTGAAAATGGCGGCTACAAATTATTAATGCATTTGGTAGAAATATTGATGTAGGCTACGCACATATGGATTTTTAAGCAAATCGGTTCATAAATACCTTTTTATGTGAATTTAAAATTTTCAAGTGGCCGGCGCTTGGAAGCAAAATGGTGAGATAAGTTGACAAATACATGAAATGTATTTGTGAGATAAGTCTATTGTACACATATAGTTCGAATTAATTCAAAATCTCAAAAGTCATCGTGTTGAAAAATTAAGTGGCTGGCACTTCGATCTAAATGACAGAGAAAGTTCTTCATCTAAAATATCGTTTCAAATTTGAAAATAATTTTTTTTGTAGAAATTCTTTCAATTAGTAAGTTGATAAAATGTTAGTTTTCTGCATTTCTAGCTTGTTTTAGCACTAAAATAGCCTAATTTTTCCTTAAAAATGCATTAAAAAGATCCAGCAACGCAGGTAATAGATTTGGCGCCAAATTTGGCGACTTTTTCACTATGGCGACTTTTTGGCGACTTTTGGCGAGAAAATACTTATTATCGATATACCAAAGATGGACGCAATAACGTGATTGGTTCACGAGTTACGTGAATTTTCTAGATTTTTGTTGTTTGAATGATAAATCCAATTTTCAACTTTGATTTGAATTGATTAAGTATTTCTAAAGTTACCGTGTTAACAAATTTTCAAGTGGCCGCCACTTGGAAACAATACAGTGGAATATGCCCAGCAAACACATCCAAGATATTTGAAGCATAGGTTCACTGTCTAACAGTGGTTTAAATCAGTGCCGTGTTTCAAAAGTTATTATTATGGCAAATTTTCAAGTGGCAGTCTAAGTGGCTGCAACTTGGAAACAAAATGACAAAACAACTTGCCCATCGAAATCACCCAGTATATTTTTATGATAAGTTCATTGTCCAGTTCTAGTTTAAATTAAATCAGCATTTCAAAAATTGTCGTCATAAGAATTTTTCAGGTGGCACCACTTGTAAAACAAAGTGGAGTGAGATACCCAGCGAACTTAAGTGAGATATTTGAATGATAAATCCACTACCCAAATTTGATGCGAATTGATTCTGTATTACTAAAGTTACCATAATGACAAATTTTCAAGTGGCCGCCACTTGGAAATAAAATTGCGGATCAAGTCACCAAGTGAACTTATCCTAGATATTTGAACCATAAGTTCACTATCCAACTTTTATTTGAATCAGTTTAGCATTTTAAAAGTTATCGTGTGGCATATTTTGAAGTAGCAGTGTGATTTCAAGTGGCTGGAACTTAGATACAAGATGTCGGGACAAGTTGCCCAGTGAAAACATTCAAGATAATTATATGATAATATCACTGTCCAAATTTGGTTCGATTTGGAGTATTATTTCAGAAGTTATCGTGATTTTAAATTTTCAAGTGGGAGCCTGATTTCAAGTGGCCCCGCCTAACACAAGATATCTGCCACTTTATTAAAAATGGCGGATGTAGTTTATTAATAAACTTCATTGAGATCCTTACGTGGTCTGTATTTAGATCACAATTCAAACAATTTCGGAATGCGCTTTTTACAATTTAAATATCAAATTTTCAAGTGGTCCTTACTTGAAAACAAAATGGCGGTGCAAATTGGTTGACAAACTCATCTAAGATATTTATAAGATAAGTTAAGACACTGTTCAAATTTGGTTCCATTTGGAGTATTATTTCGGAAGTTATCACGGTTTTAAATTTTCAAGTGGTGGCCTGATTTCAAGTGGTCCCGTTTAACTTAAGATATCCGCCACTTTATTAAAAATGGCGGATAAAGTTCATTAATAAAGTTATTTGAGACACTTGTATAATCTATGTATGCATCAAAATTAAAAAAAAAAAAATCGGAATACGCTTTTTACAATTTGAATTTAAAATGTTCAAGTGGTCTCCACTTGAAAACAAAATGGTGGAGCAACTTGGTTAACAAATTCATCTAAACTATTTATAAGATAGGTTAAGACACTGTCCAAATTTGGTTCGATTTGGAGTATTATTTCAGAAGTTATTGTGATTTTAAATTTTCAAGTGGTAGCGTGGTTTCAAGTGGCCCCGCTTAACTTAAGATATCTACCACTTTATTAAAAATGACGGATAAATTTCATTAATAAACATTATTGAGACCCTTATGTGGTCTATATTTACATCAAATTTAAAACAAATTCGGAATACGCTTTTTACAATTTGAATTTGAAATTTTCAAGTGGTCTCCACTTGAAAACAAAATGGTGGAGCAACTTGGTTAATAAACTCATCTAAGATATTTATAAGATAAGTTAAGACACTGTCCAAATTTGGTTCGATTTGGAGTATTATTTCGGAAGTTATAGTGAATTTAAATTTTCAAGTGGTAGCCTGATTTCAAGTGGTCCTGATTTCAAGCTTAACTTAAAATATCTGCCACTTTATTAAAAATGGCGGATAAACTTCATTAATAAACTTCATTGAGACCCTTATGTGGCCTGTATTTACATCAAAATTCAAGCAAATCTTGCTTTAAATATGCTTTTTACAATGTCGGTTTGAAATTTTCAAGTGGCTGCCACTTGAAAACAAAAAGTCGGAGCAACTTGGTTAACGAACTCATCCAAGATATTTATAAGATCAGTCCACTGTCCAAATTTGGTTCCATTTCGAGTATTATTTCGGGAGTTATCGTGATGACAAAATTTTCATTATAGATATATATATATATATATATATATATAGATAAACGAAGTGATTGCAATAGGTCGATTTCTAAAGAAATCAACCTAAAAATGGCAAACTTCCAGTTTCGAATGTAAGCATAAACATTTCATTTCAAAGGGTGATATTTAAACAATAAATATTCAACTAATAGTTAGAAATAGTTATATTAAGTAAAACTCTGCTGATTCAGTTAGAGTGAATATCGGCAAACAATTGCCGCAGCTGTGTTGCAATTGCATTCCGTTTAGGACAAGGCAATAACTTTGCTTTACCTCGCTTTGCAAAAAAAAAAAAAAAAAAAAAAATGGTCGAGTTTCGACCACTGGGCGATACTAGTATATATAAATAAGTATATAAATGATAGATATCGTAATAAAATTTAATCTTAAAATTTTGCATAGATTTAATAGATTATCTATATATATAAAAGAAGACTTCCTGAGTGAGGGGGTGATCTATCAACGCCCAGACCAAACCCCTGGACCTAGAAGCATGAAATTTTGTGACAATGTTCTTTCCATGACGTAGGCATCCACTAAGAAGCGATTTTACAAAATTCGCCCCCCAAGGGGGGGAGGGGGGGGAAAAACGTGATTTCACAAAATCCTTCATATCTCAAACAAAAAAAACAGATATCCGTAAAATTTTTGCTTTAAAATATAGCTAACACAAATGTCTAAAAACCAATTTCTGGAATTTTCAAAATTCGGTCCCCAAGGGGGGCGGGGGGGCAAAACGTGATTTCACATGCGTAAAAACGTGATTTCGCATAATCCTATATATCTCAAACAAAAAAATAGATATGCGTGAAATTTTTGCTCTAAAATATAGCTAATGCAAATATCTAAAAACCAATTTCTGGAATTTTAGAAATTCAGCCCGAGGTGGGGCAGCAGGGGGGGGGGAGGGGGGGGGGCAAAAAATAAAAAGAGAGTTAGATCGTTCAAAATTGGTATATAGAGGTTTTCGATACCTGCAAATCGATTTCGGATATTTTCGAATTTATAAAATTATTAGGAGGTGCGGGAAGGGGGGGGGGCGGCAAGGGGGGGCTATGGGGCAAAAACAAATAGAAATACAGTTAGGCCGTTCAAAATTGGTACAGTTAGGTTTTAGATGCCTGCAAGTCGAATGGGGATATTTTCGAAAGTGTAAAGTTATTAGGAAGGCCGGGAAAGGGGGAGGGGAGAGGGGGGGGAGGGGGGCAAAAAAATAAAAATAGAGTTAGATCGTTCAAAACTGGTATATAGATGTTTTCGATACTTACAAATCGATTGCGGATACTTTCGAATTTTTAAAATTATTAGGTGGGGCGGGAAGGGGGGGCGGTAAGGGGGGGGGCTATGGTAAAAAACAAATATAAATACAGTTAGGCCGTTCAAAATTGGTACAGTTAGGTTTTAGATGCCTGCAAGTTGAATGGGGATATTTTGGAAAGTGTAAAGTTATTAGGAGGGCCGGGAAAGGGGGAGGGAGGGGGAGGAGGGGGGCAAAAAAATAAAAATAGAGTTAGATCGCTCAAAATTGGTATATAGATGTTTTCGATACTTACAAATCGATTGCGGATACTTTCGAATTTTTAAAATTATTAGGTGGGGCGGGAAGGGGGGGGGCTATGGTAAAAAACAAATAGAAATACAGTTAGGCCGTTCAAAATCGGTACAGATAGGTTTTAGAGGCCTGCAAGTCGAATGGGGATTTTTTTTGAAAGTATAAAGTTATTAGGAGGGCCGGGAAGGGGGGGGCAGAGGGGCAAAAAAGAAAATAGAGTTAGATCATTCAAAATTGGTACATAGAGGTTTCCAATACCTACAATTCGATTGCGGATATTTTCGAATTTTTAAAATTATTGGGAGGGCGGGAAGGGGGGGGGAGTAGAGCGGTAAAAAAATAAAAATAGAGATATATCGTTCAAAACTGGTGCATAGATGTTTTTGATACTTACAAATCGATTGCGGATATTTCAAATTTGTAAAATTATTAGGATAGACAGATGGGGGGGGGGGCGAAGTGGGAAAATAATAGAAATAAGAGTTAGAGCATTTTGGGAATTTTTTCCGAAGGCAGTGAGAACCCGGTGCGACATTTTTCCTACTCAGATTTTGTTTCTCTTTTTTTTTCATGTGATAAAAATTAATGCAATTTTGAGAATTCATTATAGTGATTCATTTAAAAATAGGGACCAGCGAAGCGGGCGTTGCCTGCTAGTATATATATATATATATGTATAACGCCTTTTCCCATGTTAAGTTGTGAACCCGATAACTGGAGTAAATTTTATTTAAATTTAACCAGCTCGGGATATGTTATTAGGGCAGCAAAAATTTCGGTCGAGTTTGTAGATGGGGTATCCAGCTCAAAGGGGGTGAAAATGGTGGGAGGTGGAAATTTTCATTTGACCATAATTTCTTTAATATTGAAAATACTTCAAATCAGGCGAATTACCGCGTTACCTTAGAGAAAAATTTCTGTATTTAAACTTTTTCGATAACTTCAATTGCTTAAAAGTTACAAGTTAAAAAGTAATTTTTCGTCGATTGTGATGAAGCCAACTTTTTCTATAGCTTTAATTGCTTAAATTTATAATCTGATGCTTATGTCCCGTGCAAACGATAATAAAAAAAAGATCGCTGAAAATATAAAAACCATGGTAACAGCTTTAATGAATCATTTAAATATATAAAATTAAAATAATACGTTAGTCTTGGTAAAAATATCGTTTGTGGTGAACAATTTAGAACGCCGGTTTACGCAAGAATTTAAAATTTACGATTGAAATTGAGAGTAATACGTTACAGCTTCTATTGACTTTATATCTTGCGGAAACAAGATATTGGTCTGTGAAGAGATATGAGGTTTTTGCGTATTAGTATAGATATGTATTAGTTATCATGTGCAATGCGTTAGATTACGTTGTTTCTGTCGTAAAATTGATAAAATTTTAATTTTAAATTTCAAAACTCTAGAAGAAAAGTTTAACCAAACTGTACTCCTCCCTTTTTAACATTTTCCAACAAGGTTGAAAAGTATTAATGACATCGGTTTGCCTGTCTGTCTGTCCCCGCTCTAACTCCCATACATATTCATGAAATTGATATATGTTATTCAACTTTACTATCAGATGTTCCCTATTGAAAATGGAGTGAATACCTACCTCTACTGGTTTGTATACAGGGACACCCGAAACTATTCCAAAGCATTGTGTTTTAGGATAGGTATTTCTACAAACTATATTTTAATACCTTTATTTTACACGAATTTTAATGAAATTGAAATAGGTTAGTCAAGTTCACTATTGGATGTTTTCTATAGAAAATGGAGTAAATAGGACCACTGATTTGTGTACTGGGACACTCGAAGGTATTCCGAAGTATTGCATTGTATAAGAGGTTATATAAACCAAATTTTAATAACTTTACTTTGCACAAATCTTAATAAAATTGAAATATGCACAAAAAGAGAAAAAAAAAAAAAATGCTTTCTATAGCATGTAGTATGATTAGTATTAGATTTACAGGATCACACAAAAGACATTCAGTTACGTTGAGGGGTTTCATTGGAAATTTTCTGGAATTGCATATTTATTTACATTAAGCAATTTAATATTTTTTTTTAAACAATTTTTAAGTGTGAATAGGATGTCAATTTGTGTATCTGACTGCCCATCTGTGCGTCTGCCTGTCCACAGCGTCCGTAAATATTTCCAGAATTAAAAAAAAAAGATATATGTTATTCAAGTTCACTATGAAATATTAATATTCCCTATTAAAAATGGCATTACTAGGTCCTGTACTACTAGTTTGTGTACAGTGATGCTTAAAATAAAAAGCCAATGCATTGTGTTCTAGGAGAGACATGTTTATAAATCACATTTAAATAACTTTCTACTGCAAAAATCATAAAGAAATAAGCATGTATAGTTAATAGGCTATATAATGTTTTGTATACAATATGATAAGGATAACCTTCAGATTGACAGGGCTACACTGAAATATGCAGATACATTAGGGGCTGCAATTAGAAAGTAAGGGCTGCATTTTCTTTTGTGCTAAGCCTTTATAACACTTTCCAACAATATTTAAGAATAGTTATGAATTCAGTTGGTCTATCTGTGTGTAATTCAGACCTATTGTCTTGTCCATTGTGTGACAACATAGGCAAAGAACACTGAAAGTTATACGATAGAAAATACATTTACAACGTACAGTTGGAAAGTATTAATAATGAATGCGTACTGCAGGATTTTTCGTTCTTGTTTTTTCTTTGAAGGGAGGCAGTGGATGGTAAACTATTTTCTTTCCTCTTTCACTGTTGTCATGGTTACAAAAAATGCAACTCCTTCACTTTTTTTTTTTTTTTTTGTGGAGAGTTTTAACACAAAATGAACAACGAATGAGCATTTCTGTTTTTCTAAGTGCAGTGTGAAGAAAAGGTGCAAAAAACGCTACAATCGTCTCCGATAACAGTGAGCATGATCCTATACAAAAGAAAGTCCACCTTAAAATAATTCAGCCTAAAATAACATGTGTAGAGTAATTCATATAAAAACTTACGCATTCCGTCAAAGTGGCGAATGGAAGACACTGTGTGACGGTGACCGATGTAGACGCGCGTGCATTCACCGAATTCCAGCACCCAAGACCTGGCACTTTTGTCGGAGCTGCCGGAATACAGCATCCGCTTGTGGATCTGCAAAAGAAGGAAAATAGCATCTGAACACAGGTTAAAAATATTAAAAGAAACTTGGCCCCTGATACATAAACAAGGAAAGCTAAAGAATCGAAAGTGAAAACTGACTCTATCCTGATCAGTGCATAAAATAAAGAAAGAAAATGTGACTCTATTGATCAACCAATAGAATGAAGAAATTGTGGGTGTTGTTTCCAGTCAAAAGATACAGAAATATTTAAATCTTCGGAATCTGCCTACATGGGTCAAATCAGATGTACTCTTAAATTTCGTTTAAATGGCAGCCAATGAAATAACAACATAAACATGACTATTAATCATAACTTTTGAAATTAAATAAAAACTGATACGTTTTATTCATTCCAATTCCAAATATACATCTCACTTTCGTATCTGTAAAACACAGAAGAAAACTACTTAGATTTACAGTCGGCAGCAAAATTATTAGAGCATTAAGCAATAATTACAGTAAAATACTAGTAGGTTGTGGCCACCACCAGACTTTCTTCTATATTTTCTTATGCAAATTCACTAAGTGCAAATAATTTATTAAAACTACTTTTTATTAAAATTATCTAACAGGATGAATGCAAATAATTTTTTCACCTTCGAGAAAACTAACACTAACTATCCAAAGAAAGACAGTCTTACTGTCTATAAATAACATCTTTAAAAATGCGTTTTTGTAATGGTTATCTTATATATCAAATTTCGTACAGTTATATGCCATAGAAGTTGAAATCCTTTCCTGTTATCCAGGAAATTTGCAGTATAGCAGTGCCACCTATCGGCCGATAAGCATCCAAATTGAATCAACATAATGTCTCATAATAGTCTTCCCACTTATCAAGTTTTGTTTGACGATAAGCAATAGATATAGCCTTCCCTTAATTTGCGAAAATCGCTGTGTAGCATAAAGGGAATTAACTTTTTAATATTCATTATGAAATTTAAAAGAAATATTTGTAATAGAGACAGTCAACTGGGAAAAAAAATTGTGTATGTAGGCGCCTCGTCTCCCCCCCAGGGGGAGTAAATTTTCGTGATGGGTATCTTTCAAAAGAGCTCACCCATACCTTTAAAACGAATGGTTGGACCATCGATCTGCGATAATTTAAAATAAAGTTATCGATTTTTTCCATTTTTTTTTTTTTTTTTTTTTTTAATGTAATACTGAGAATAAAATGGACTTTCTTTTGGATATTTAGTGCTATACTACTTCTCTACTATGGAAATCGTCTGCATTATCATAGAAGATAATTTTTTTAAATAATAATTTTAGTAAATTATTTTTACTGAGTGAATTTGTATAGGAAAATATAGAAGAAAGTCATGTAGTGGCCACAACATACTAGTTTTGTGTGGCCCGGCAAAATGCTAATTATAATAGGTTCTACATTTTTTTTTTTTTTTTTTTTTTTTTTTTTTTTGTGCATGGGAATAGTGAATGTCAATTTCATCATGATTGGTGCAAAATAAAGGTATTAAAATATGTTGTATGAAATGCCTGTCATAGACGTAAAGCTTTCGAATTCTTTCTGGTGTCCCTGTCCACAAACTAGTATGTGGTATCCAGTATCAATAGGGAACGTCTCATTGTGAACTTGAATAACATATATCACTTTCAAAAGATCCTTAAATATCTACGGGAGTTAGAGCGGAGTCAGGCAGACGGATCAACACACAGATAAACTGAAGTTATAAACATTTTTCATTTTTGTTGGAAAGTGTTAAAAAAAAGAAAAAAAAAAAAAAAAAAAAGACGTCATCGTGATACCGCTGTCATCTAGTGTGAGGAAAGCTAATAAAAGTAGGAATATGATGTATTATACTAGTGCTGACATTTAGTGGTTGATATCGCCACTATTTTTGATGCCGCATTTTTATAAAGTTTTGGTTTCGGGTGTCCCTTAAACGGGGGAAATTTTTTCTTTCTTTCTTTCTTTTTCTTTTTAAATCTGATACGCATACCCTCTAATTTTTTTTCTATTTGACCCTAAACACTTTTTAGCAAAATATCAGCTCTCTGGGATAATGTTAACACGTGGCGAGTTGACGAGAAAATCCTAATATCTATATTAGGATTTAGATGGAAAAATCCTTATATCTGTAAATCCTAATATCGAGAAAAATCTTAATGCTATCTAAATTAGGATTTTCCCGTCCATTCGGCACGTGTTAACATTATTCCAGAGAGCTGATATTTTGCTAAAAAGTGTTTAGGGTCAAATAAGAAAAATTAGTGGTATGCGTATCGGATTTAAAAAAAAGAAAGAAAGAAAAATCCCCCCCCCTTACATTTTAAGGGACACCCTAGTGTTGCTGCTAAGGGTTCTGGTGGTGTGCCCTCCGTGGAGATCTTTCTAAAACGTCCTAGCCCTTATTTACGCGAGTTTCGGAGCAAACTACAAGAATCTCCAAACGGTTATGTCTCGACAAGCGTGACATGGAATCAAACCCGGCATTTCACGTCTAACCGAATCTCTCCGCCTCCATTTTTATAAAGGAGAATGAGAAATATTTATTTTTTGAAAATATACATTTAAAATACTCTTTCAGTGATTTATTTTGAAATAGAAACTTCAATCGAAAAAAAAAAAAAAAAGGGAAAATGTTTGTTTGCAATATTAAACTTTGTCATCAATACCAGAAAAACACGGCGCTAAAATAGAAATTTCTATTCAGTTGTTCATTTTCATTCTCCAAAAGACACCGATTTTGGCGCATGAATGAGGTAATATATTATAAAAATATTGAAACAGAGCTCTATTTCATTCTGTATGGCAACTGCTTTAAAGTAAGCACATGATTTATTTTCTGAAGAAAAAAAAAATCTCACATTAATATGATTTAATCATGCAATCGGATTCGTCGATTCTTAATTTAGAAAAAACGATAAAATATTTTGAAAGAAATTTTTGACATGGACTGGTTTTAGGCTAAAATTCCATTTTAAATCCGCGTTTAAAAGAATAGTAAAACTCTCTCTATTTGTCCTTCGACTTGCAAGTTCTTACCGAACAACGTCTCTTTTCAGCGAGACAAATGGTCGACTTTGTTTAATTAAAAAAAAAAAAAAAGAGTAGAAATTTCAAACATTCTTTTACGCATCCATGCAAATTTTAATACATGCACACACTCTCCCATTCAAATATTTATTCAAACCCAGAAACAGGTTTTGTCCATAATTGTTATTTTGTTGTAAACTTTAAAATCTACCACGTACCAGGAGGCAGAAAATGGGTCCCTCGTGTCCCCTGAGGATTTTCATGGCTTCACCCGTCATCAGATTCCAACTCCTGATCAGGCCGTCCCCGCCGGCGGTGTACAGAACGTTCTTAGTACTGTCCAGTTCGATGCAGTTGAGAGGAGCCGTGTGGCCGCGAAAAATCTGCGACCGGGACAAGAAATGCATTAGAATAAAGAAGAATAATAAAATCATTTTTAAAGTCAATCAAGAAAGAAGAATCAAGAGGTTAGTTATAAACACTTTTCGACTATAATTATCCCGTGTCTTCAACTGTTTTACTACCGTAAAATCCCATTCCAATACTTTGGGAGGAAGAAAACTCTTAAAAACTGTTTTCATACAAAGACTCTAAAATTGATCCTTATCTAGATATTTCATCGAAACAAAAACTATAGAATGGATTACACTTGTGTGTCTGTAAGAACAGCATGTTTTTGTTTTTAATTCTACATGAAAGCATCTCACAAAAGCATATTTATTTCTACACAAGAAGATTGCTTCAGTTTAGCCTACAAGTATCCCTAGATATCGTTTAAGGGGACTTGGCGTCACTGAAGATTTAATTGAAGAATAGGTTGGAAGATAAACACGAGATTTATTACTTTTCCATAAAACCATTTTTCAGTCTAAACGAGGACACGGAAGAATTGGATACAGTAATTCTTCAACGAGTGTAGCACATGACAAAATTGAAGGAAGACAGAAACACACTACATACAGAGTACATTTTAAATAAAGACTTGAACAGCGTTGTTAAAGGGGCGCTACATTTTATACTTTAGAGCATTTCAAAAGAAATAAATACGCAGACGAAACTCTGCGAACCTTTCTCAAAGAAAGACCGCTACAGACTGGCAAAGTTTATTACTAAATTTCACGGAGTATTATTTAAATTCTTTCAATAATACTCCGTGCTAAATTTCATTGGGTACCAGGTCACGTGGGTTTTGATGATGAACGCTTCTACGTAAGCGTTTCGTCATTTACCTTCGCTGGGAAAACAGCCTCACAGGGTGATCTGAGGTTAGGAGATGTAGTTATGGGTGTTACATCTTCCCTTCCGAGGTACGTCCCGTACTAGAAACAGCAGTACTTTTCTTAGGTCTTCCTCTTTTTCTTAGAGGAGCAACTGGAGAGGTCTGTGAAAAATTTTAAGGCAGAAACATGATAGGTCCCAATTGGTGTGTCAGCAATGTTAAAAATGGTTTCTACGGTTTCTTAAAAATGAGCTAAATTGTCTCAAAATAGCTCCGAAACAGTATATACTTAAATTTGAAAACCCATGTACTCATTTTTGAGTATACTGACATGCTCAAAAATTGGGTTGGCCAATAAGAATCCCAATATCCTCATGTGTGAGATGTCAATTTACTCAAAAATGAGTATTATCTATTTTGAGACAATTTAGCTCATTAAAAAAAAAAAAAAAAACATTTTTAACAGTGAGGGTTTTTCAGTGTGGCAACTCCATAAGATACTGGAGATCTTTGAGTTAGAATTACATAAGGTCATCACGTTTTGGCATGAATTTTGATGTTTTCTTTTTAAGGGGTTCGCTGATAGGGTGTAACAGAACCCAAACCTTTTGACCAGGAGTAAAATACAGTTTTCTAAGGTTCTTGTCATTTTTATATCAATAAATAATTGAGAAACAGAACTGAATAAAGACAAAACATACCATGCTGCTGTATGATAAAAATGTAGTCTAAAACATGACCCTACGTGGACTGACTGTTGTCGCGTGAATAGTACATAACTGCCAACTGTTTATGACTAAAGGCCAGCACTAATTTTGGAAAGAAATCTTTCAAATTCGTGATAGAATGCAGTTTTCAGACAAAGTGGCTAAATCGTAGTCATTGTCAACTAAGTGGACACTACAAAATCCGCAGAAGTTTCTTATACGCTGTCGAATGATGCTGTAGAAATAATAATTGTCGGGAGAGGAGAAGAACGAACCTTTAGGCAAAGTCCTGAATCGACTGACCAGGATCTGGCTGTACAGTCAGCCGATCCTGTCACTAAGATACCAGCTCCCAAGTCCAGTCCGGCATCCTCATCCATAGGCACATGAATCATGGGATAAGTTCCTTTCGAGTGGCCCTGAAATTAATAAAGAAAACAATTAGAAAAAGATTCTCTCTAAACAACTTCTATTCGTCCTATTATGTTAGGGCCACCACAAACTTTCTTCTCCATTTTCTTATACAAATTCATGCAGCACAAATTATTTAATAAAATTATTTTCCTTCTCAAACGAGAAGAGAGAGCACTAGAGAAGTATAAAACTAAATGTCGAAAGTATGTTTTTTTTTTTGCTGTACTTATAACATCTGAGGAAAGACATTTTTTAAAGATTTCTTTTCCTGTTAGAAAAAGAAAACTTTTCAAACATCTACGGTTCATTTATTCGTTTTAAAAGGTATTGACGATTCTCTCTATTGTAAAATAAATCTTATGAATAAAAGCGAAATAGCCTCTGTCTTTCCCTCTGTCAGTTATCTTTAGAAAAATTTACAGTCATGACATTTGCCAAACAGAGAGTTTGTAACGTCTATGTGTGCACCTCGAAGCCGGATCTTTAAATTTTCAATTAGGTTAAGAAAGTTATTCATTAAAATGTATTAACGTATTTATTTCTATTAAATTTCTCGACATTTTTCTTTGTGTTGTAATATAAGCCTTTTTTTTTTTTTTTTTTTTTTTTTTCCCTCAAAGTAATGTGGTTAAAACTTTAGTACAGGAACCCCTTGGTGACATTTCTTTCTTTTTCTTTTTTTTTTTTTTTTTTTTTTTGTCATTTTGGCGACGAATAAAAATAGTTGTCACAATTGCATAATTAAAAACCTTGGCGATAAACGTCCTAGCTATTTTTCAAATTTCAAAGTTTGCTAACGAGGTCCTATAGTGTAACTGTTCTCTAATGCGAATGTATATTTTGTTTATTTTGATAGCTTATGAATAAAATCGAAAAAGCATCGATCTTTCCCTCTGTCCGATGTCTCCAGAAAAATGTACTGCATGTAAAATAGGCACACACATAGTCTGGTGTGTCTCTTGTGCACCTCGAAACCGGATTTTCAAAATTTTATTTAGGAAGCAATTTATTCATCAAATTGTGATTAACTATCGAAGTTTTTGCGAGACCTTCCCTTCCACACTCTGTGCTGAAAGACGAAACACCGAAGATTCCACTCTTCCTTTATTTTACAAAGTTTCTCGCCGCGAGAACTTACCTTTCATCCTACGATGCGCAAAACCGAAGATTCTTCATTCGATGAGCTATAGAATACCCCTTTTTAAATTCCAATAGTGCGTTTGCTAATCGACACACACACGCGCACTTTGACATGAAATTAAACTTCGTAACGTATTGTATAACTACTATATTTGGAGTGGAATTGCTATCATTTTAGGGTTGACCAGGTTAATCAACTTAAATATAAGAAATTACTTGACAGTAAATACTAAGTATGGTCTGTTCTGTATAGTGTTGTTCAATGTAATCGCGATTTAAATATGAAAAAGGTACGCTTCGACTTTTTTTTTTTTTTTTTTTTTTTTTGTCCGTTTCGAAACAGTCGTCCGGGTAAACATCCAAATTAAAGTCCAAGGGTAAGGCGTTGGTTTTCTCAGGCAATAGGGACAGCTCCAAAAGTGCCGCCATTTTTTTCACTAATAAATCCTATTCCCCCGACGTTAACTTTACTCTCAATAATGATCCTATTCCCTGGGAAACTTCTTATAAATACCTAGGAATTCACCTGGATTCAAAATTACTGTGGCATAAGCACATCTCAGAGACTCTGAATAAAGCGCATATTGCCACCGCCCCCCTCCTTCCTCTTTTGGCTTGGAATAGCCGCCTGTCTGTTAAAAATAAATTGTTACTGTACAAGTCCATGATCCGACCCATCTTGACTTACGGGTCCGTGGTTTACGGATCTGCCTCAAAGACTGTGCTAGAAAAAATTCAAGTATTCCAAAACAAGCAATTGCGTAGGTTTGTTCATGCCCATCGCTACGTTCGCAATGTTGTCATTCACAAAGACCTGAAAATTAGGCCTATCTATTCGGAAATTAAGAAACTTGCGTTGAAGTTTCACAGGTCTATCCCAAAAATTCAGAATCCTGTGTTAAATGCCATAAGAAGGTACGATCCCAGAATCGGGAGGGCCAAAAAACGCCCACTTGCCATCCTCTACAGGGAGGACGGATTTGTCCCGGTCTCCAAGCGTAGAAGGCGAGATCCTTCAGGTGTTACTTAACACAGAATTCTCACTCAAAATTCTTTTTCTCGTAGATTGAATACATGCTATTCTTCTACTTTTGGCTATCCCCCTGACAACTGCAACCTACTGTGTCGTTTAACAGTCGCGGATGATCAATCTTCCAGCCAGTTACCTTACGTAGGGTTTTTATTAATTTTAATTATTAAACTTAACTGTAAATATTGTAAATATCACCTTGTATATTGTTATTTAATCTTTTAATTGTAAATAGCGTAAATATTTTTCTTTTTTTCTCTGACTGCCTAACAGTCTTGCTAGGCTAAATTTTTCCTTATTTTTGTATTCTAAATTGTATAGTATTATGAATGCTTAACAGTCTGGTTAGGCCTATCATTATTTAAAAAAAAAAAAAAATGTAGGTTTAGTGCTCCTTGCTCTATTGCCTCATGTCACACAGCTTCCAGATCGGCTCTGCTCTGCCTCTCTCTTCCGTCATGCTGCTGAATGCATCAAGTCATCACGCCGGGGTTCTTTGGGAACCCACACAGACCTAGTACCGACTCTCTAGATTATGCAAGCCCTCCATATGTATTCTTTCTTCCACTGGTGAAGGTAAGCGGCTGTCTCGACAGCCGTAGGCACTTCTTAAGAACGTGATGATGATGATGATGCAATAGGGACATGGACTCCCGGATATTGTGGGGGAGGAAGACGCAGCCAAGACATTAAGGACCCGAAGCAAATTTTTGAACGATTTCAAAGGATTTTTGTTTTTTAAAGTTTTTATTTATAAAGTGAAAATAGGGATTCTTTTACAGGATTATTCATTTAAATAGAGCGATAAGCGAAGCGGACGAAGCTAGTAAACAAATTACTAAAATAAATAAATAACTACCGCTGCCATTTTTCAATGGATCGTGTCTTTTCCGCTTTCTCAGCTGATACCATAAAAACAAGAAATTTCGAATTTTGTACAGAAATGACCTATAAACAAACCGTTTATATGTCAAAGCATCATTTTTGGTGATATTTAACGTGGACCATTTCACTTAAAAAAGACTCGAAAACTATTCATGGAAACTTTATCAGAATTTGCTAAGACAGAAATATCAGTTAATTGTAGTGTGCAGCAATTATTTAATTTTGAGAAATTTTTATATTTGATTTTTTTTTTAATGCTTTATGCGTTTTTGCTCCCCCCCCCCCCCCCTACATTTTTCTTTGAGTTGCAATTTCAAGAAGATGCCACCAAAAATAAAATACGTACATTTCTTTTTCTTTTCTTAAAAAAAGGAAAGTTAAACCTGTATTATTAAAAAATTCTGATAAAATTGACGCCATAATAGCTTTAAAATTTTGATTTGTTTATTATTTAAATATTAATTTCAATTAATCAAATGATTTTACACTCTTTATATTTTTCTTGATTTTAGCGACCACAAACTCATGTGAATGTATATTTAGTTTATTTTAAATTAACCGTGTCTTTAAATCAATATAATTAAACACAAATAATTAAATGTCATTAAGTGGTGTATGGAGAGGGGTTTGGCAGTGAATTTAAATGGCTGAAAATAATCGTCCATCGAAATATATTTATTTAAATTAGGATTATTAAATATTATTATGTTTGAATTATTCATTTTTTAAAATCTTTTTTTTTTTTTTTCTTTCATTTAATTAGCGAAGCATATCTACTACGTAAACTACCGCGAGAGTTGGTGAGCGAAACCAGCAGGGTGCAGAGCCCCCTTGTGTAGCAAAAAAAAGTGCGCGTTCTTTTACGCATGCGCAGCAAAAGAACATTTACTAGAAATACTCCTTTTATCTGATCGAAAATTACTTGAGTGCATTTTATCTCTTGGATTGATGTTTGTCTAATATTTTGACATTTTTTCTGTAAGTTTTGTAAAACTTTGTTGAAATCCATTTTTGTTATAATCAAGAAAACTTGGCAAAAAATAGATTTTTTTTTCTTTTAAGCAATACTATCTGTCTAAATAATTACGCAATCTCATAAAATAATACTATTTAGAGGAAGTGTTTTGATGTTCATCCCATACGTAAAGAATTTCTTT